>JAJJWW010010876.1:0-159325 GCA_023531295.1 Papaver armeniacum
GTATTTATGTGAATATATCACATTTTAACTTAGGCAGGAATCAAAAGTTATCACAAACACTTTAATATGGTAATAAAATATGTTTGGATTAATAGTCATCTTGCCTGAGATATGAAACATCACCAACTTGACCAAAAATGCCTTTTTAGTCACGTAATTGGGCTCAAGTCCGTGAACCGTTACAAGCAGTCCATGGATTGTTTCCTACTAACGAACTGTAATAGTTACAGCAACACTTATAACTGTTACTTTAATAAATCACTCCTAACTTCATTGTTATATTTCGGATTGAAAGATTCTTGGTTCGCTTAATCAAAAGCCATTCACTATAATATAGAACCTTTCCATGGATAAAGGTTATTGTAATGTAAAAGTCGTGGCTCAAATAACCTCAAGTAGATATACATAAGTGTACATTTACCGTCATAGGAATTTTTCCATATGGAGCATTTGTTTGAATAGATTAGAAGGTAGAATGGAACAAGAATCCAAATGAAATCAATTACCACTATGCCTTTGTTGAGTAAGTCCTTGTTGATGTCTTCTTGTAGTCTTCAAACTTCATCCGTCAAGGATAGCTTCTTGCTTCTACTTCTTAGACTTAATCTAGTCCGAAACTATCTATAGTATACTAAACCAAGAATGAATTTTGGGAACTAAAATTGACAACTAACTTGACATACCAACGCTAGTGGGTTCAACCGAGCAATTCTCTAACAATGACGATGTTAAAGTCAGGAGGATGCATCAATTAGTGTGTTGTTGAACTCGACACCTTGAGGTGGGCGGTGGTAAGAGTCCCTAGTTGCATATATTTGTCGTTTGGGCCTATTCTTGCCTCAATTATCATTGCATCTGCTTTGGATAATATGAAACCTGCCATAGACAAGCATTTTCCAAGATCAATTCTAAACTCATCAAAAATTTGACGGAGATATCTCCAAAGAGGATCCAACGACAGTATGGCCAGTCAATGCTGTCATTGGATAGCCGGATAAATGTTGGAGTGCAGAGCGTGTCTCTAGCGATCCAACGACGTATGGCCTCCTACCTTGTTGGTTAGAAGCTGATTAGTTTTGGGTTAATGTATTGACTCGGTTTGCGTTTTCTTTCTCATTATTGGTAGATACGGGTCATGGTCATGGAAGAACAAGGTAGAGGCAAAGTTTAATTTAAATACGGGCAAAAGAAAATTCAGATTGGGGTTTAACTTGGTTTTCATATTGAGGAACTCACTATGTCACAAGGTTAGATCTTTTTCCATCTTGCTCTTGAATGGTGTTTTCCATTTTTGCAATATGCCATTAAGTTTGTTAAAATTAGGAACTATGATTTTTCATTTTCTATTTGTTTTTTCACATTTGATATTGATCGTCATATGAGTTCAAGAGAATTGGTTTCTTTTACTGCTTTCTTAGCATTAGAGTCTTAGAGATTTTGAATAAGTAAAAGAAAAATGAATCTCGGGAATATTAGCGATTAACGTATACATATGCAAGTAACTAGCTTTTAATTAATTACTTTCAAAATTCTCAAACATAAATGGTTGGTCAAATGGGTAATTACCGTGAGATACTTATTGATTTGCCATTGGCTGTGGTTTGTGTACATTTGTCTTGTTTGTTTTGTGGTCTATAATGGTAATCATTATATAAGATATAGGTAAGTACACTATGTACCACCTATTATTAACACATGTTTATCACCAAAGTATAATGCAACAATCCATGAGAATGTTTCAATATAATGACAAGGTGGTGACTGCTTTTGATTACGGTTATTGGGGCCTCCCGTAAATTCACTTTGCCTAGGCTTTTGAATTTATTGTTGTGTTCTACACCTCGATTGAATGTTGTTTTTTACATCTCTCGATTTACAACATTCTTCGAGTGATTTTCTCGATGTAGGTGGTGATTGGGTTTTATCCATGTGAGAAGATATCGGTGGAATCCCTTGAAAAAAGGAAGGTGATTTACTATACGCCAAAGATAAGGTGATAAATTCACCAATATTCACCCAGGGATTGAATAACTACCTATCATCCACTTAACTTTAAAACATAATAAAGATCGAAAGTGGTAAATGTGTATGTATCGAATATCTTCAAAGATGTCCAGTGTTTGCCCCTTGCGTATATGTGTTGATGGTGGATTTTCATTTAAGGTTAAAATTGTAAAGCTTTAAAATTATGCGCTAACATCTTGTAAAACATAAAGCCATTAATAAGTATTGGATACTTCTTCACTTTTTACTAATTTACCTGAATGGAAAGATGTGACAACAATCCCATTCTCATAAATTAAATACACAAAATTCATCCGGTTGGAGCATGTAGCAACAATCCCATATACCCTGAATTTACAAAGATTATTAATTAATGTGTAACCATCCTTGTATTTCATGTACTCATTATCAATCGGTATGTTGATCGAGTGTTACTCTCGCAGAGCAACACAAATCTCCAAGCATTATAATGAAAGCATGTACGAAATACCCGACAGCTGCAACTCTCGGTGTGTTATACTAGCCCGATTGAGCAACTCTCGGTGTGTTATACTAGCCCGATTGAGCATCCTGGGATTGTCCGTGTCAGTCCGAAATGATCACGATCATCCAACTTCACCGGCATGATTGGATGGCCCAGATCAATTCCATAACCCCTGCTGGGTATGGAATATTATTTTGTCGAACCAACGCGTTCCCCGTGAGATGGTGACCTCCCCAAAAGATTGGCATAAACTTGCCAAACGTCCAAGCAACAAGAAGATGGTGGGAAAACCCTAAATTAGGGTTTACGGCACATTACATGTGTCCAACAACAGTCTCAACCATCCATCTTCGGGTATAGATGGAGGGTGTAGATGTATATTCAAAGGGCCCCGAGCATGTCAACACAATCACAGGTGGGCAGCCTACATACAAACTAATTAGTCGGGACCAACCATGGTTGGTCATCCCGATTGGACCTTGAATAGAGTATTGACGCACGGTCGCGGAAAAACCCAAAATTAGGGTTTTGAGCATCACGAAAGGCCCATCTTCTCCTACTGCGAATGGAGGGTCCAAGATTAGATTAAGCAAGTCAAGTCCTTCAACATGACCACCGTGGACCCATCTATCCCCCTCACCTCGATCGCCAAGGCATACCATGCCAGGTTATCCCAAATCGTCCGCCCCAAACTAGCGTGGTCACACTTCCCGATTGCAACTAATCTCGACCACTCAACTTCGCGACGATTTGAGTGGCTTAGATCACGTTTTCATTGGAAAGTCAGGTATAGGCGTGAACACTAGCCTACCACCTACACGCCAGATCGATCGGTTAAGACCGACCAAGATTGGTCATCTTGGAACAGCGCCGAGTTGGCACGATGCGCTATTTTTGCGGCACTAGTTTTTGTGCAACCGGTCTCGACCGCTCAACAGCCAGGACGGGTGGTGGCCCAGATCACACTTTCGTGAGATAATATGAGGCGCCTGCCGTCATGCCGTCTACACGCATGTCACGATCGGCCCAGCCAAAATCGTATCCCAAGCTTGATTCGACCAGTGAAAGAGGGGATGCTTGCGCACTCTAAAAACCCTAATTTTCATTAACGATTCGCGAGATGAGTGTCTCAAAGATCATCTCGTCCGTCCCTTCACCGGCTTGGTTATACGGCAAACACAGTCGGGAGTTAATTGGTCGGTGCGGCGTCATGGTGATCACCATCCGTCACTCTACCACACGATGTGGTCGGTCAGGGGAGGATTTGCTTGCGCAACTTCCAAACCATCACATGCGGTAAGAGGCTGACATGAGGCTATTTTTGACGCTCCAACAGCGATGCTTCATACATGCGAGTATATCGAAGCATACTGCATAGAATACACACGATACTTCACAAGTATCAACTTCCCGAATAACGCGGTTATTCAATTTAAGATTACATGCTACTTTTTGTTAGTCCCACGATCCACACACTCGAGACATCAATCATGTCACAAGCGGGGGGATACATGCGGGGTATTGGTATGGCGGTTTCAAAGGCAACGCGCCATCACAGAAACGTGTCGAGGAAGTCATGGAAGGTTAGAGATGACGGGAGAAGTGGGCAAGACAGTGGAGGTGTAACACTAACACACAACTCCACTACTCCATCACTCCACTTCCTCCACTTCCCACGAGAGACGTGAATAAGGCTCAAATGACTTGTATAAATAGGTTCTCCTCCCTATTTCCAAAAACGAACAAGACAAGACAACGAGGCAAGTGTTGATACAATCGTATTCAAACACAGAATCGATACTACACCCCCGCAAGCCAATTATTTTTCGATACAAGTCATACATAGCCAACACCTTCACATTCTCAACACCTTCTTCGCTTCCATCCCTAAGATCAACCCCATCTCCCTTCACTTTGTGACCGAACAAGTCCGGAACGGCCATTTCTTGGTTTAGGCCGGAATTGCATTGCGAATTGATTTCTCGAATCTACAAGCACTCCCGTGCGGTGCATTTGTTTAAGGTTTAGACTCATTTCTCATCCACACATCCCAAATTACCCAAACCTGAGAAATAGCTTTCACCCATAAACAATTGGCGACCAAGGGAGGTTAATCTCTCGGTTGCAAAGTCAATTTCTTCAAATCCGATTCAATTTTACCAATTTCAAAAAGGGTAGATCTTAGAACCAATTCAATCAACAATTCATTTCAAGATGGTGGAACTCAGTCTGGATCGCAATCAATTACGATGGAGCTGGTGTGGATAACACTCCCGTGTCGATATACCGTCGGTGGAGCTCCAGTGGTCAATACATCTCATGGAGCCGTCACTTCTATCACCAACGCTAGCGGAGCAGAGACATTCCAGTGGGTGTAACGCCTACCATCACGAAGCCGGAGAGCGGCGCGAATCCCGGCATCTCCTCAGTGTAACGCCTCCGGTGGTCACCGCATCAACAACTTTCACTCCTTCATCGGGACGAGGAGACGGAGGGACGAGAGGAGGACCATCCCATTACCATTGCAGACTTGACGGAGAAGCATGAAGTTCTTACTAAGACTCAAACGGATATGGCCGCAACTTAGAAAGAGGTACTCACTTTTCTTAAGACATTAAGCGATCGATTGCCACAAGAGCCACAAGAGCCACGATGTACTCCTTTGGAGCAAAAAAGGAACGCATTCAACGCACCGGAGAAGGTACTTCAGCGGCGCGGACCTCCATGGACTCGATCAAAGAAGCAACATAAGATATGAGGGTCTGTCATGGAGACTCCTACGGTGGGGACCGATCCTCCCAACGATCCTCCTCAAGTCAATAATTTCACTATGAACCAGAGGCCGGTGGATCGGGAAGCGGTTTCTCTAGTGTAAAGTTTATGAGCACTTTCACACCTCTCGAAGAATCAGTGCGCGGAGACGTTTTTCGTAATCAACAAAGAGGAAGGTCACGACCGTGCCCTACATGTCTCCTTCCGGGGCAAAGACGCATCAAGGATTCGAGTTCAAGACGCCTTATCTACACAGAGCGTCTTGAATGTGATTACTCAAGACTCTCGGGGCATCCAAGGTTCTCCTGTGCAAGGTCGTACGGAAGCCACCACAATGGACGGACTTCGAGGGAAACCAAACCAGCACATACGGGAAAAGCTCCGTGGAAAGAATCGCATTAGTTCGTTGCGTCCCACTCCCCCCACATGGGCGTCAATCTGGAAAGAAGACCGGCTTGCATCATTGAGGGCTAAAACCCACGATGCATCTTGCCGACGAACATTCTTCTCCATCATGTGAAGCCATGACCCACGTTCACACGAAGAGGAAAACGAACTTTGTGGTGAGTCGTGACCAAAGGGAACAGATACCGACACCGCTATTATCAATTAGCAGGGAGACTGTCACCCAACTATCCACCCAATGGAATGCTACAACAACAACGAACCACAAGAAAAAGTGCTAGATGCTCCACAACAGCTGCAAGATGGCACCAACTCCTAATGTTTGTAGGGGCATATATCTCACCAACAGGCGATACAACCTTCAGCCTTTGTAAGGGTTCCACAAATAAGAGGAAAACCACCGAGATACAACATCATGCGCGTCCGTCAACTCCAACTCCAATTTTCACATGCACGACTCCCCAATGATGAAACAATGTCCAAGATATTCCATATCCTGGCTCGACAACAACCACTACGAACAAAACCATGTAAACCACGCCTTCAGATCGAGGCGCAGATGAAGTTCCTTCACCGTCACCAAGGAATTCTTCAACATGAGAGAGATGGTCACCAAGAAGCATGGAATTCCGCAAGGGTAAATCGAATCGAAGAGGGAAATACTTCAACGCTCCCTCTAGCGTGTCGCTTCAATGGTCTATTCAAGAGCCGCCTCAACGCTATCTCCGGGACCCACGTTCGCTTCAGAATCCTTCTTCAACACTCTCTCCAGATCCACTTCAATGTTCGCACAAAAACCACTTTAACATCCTCTCCAGCCGTTTCAACACTCAAGATGCATCAATAATCCGCGCTCCGGTCAAGTTATCTTTGATGTACTCATTGCTCAACATACGTCTCATCCATCCTTCATGAGGGCCCAACGGAGCATGAAAACCTTGAAGTCGATAGGAGAAGGGTTATCTTGTGGAACGAATATTTTCATATAGTTGAAAGGGCGCGGTAAACAACTCATCATCAATGTTCGGCATATCTTTGAAGCTGTCAACAACTCCTGACTTGGCACCAGCATTATCCCCAGAAGACATCTCAACAGGAGTTCTTTTCTTCATTCTACAATAAAAGACATGAGTCAGTACTTGTATAAAAACACGTGAGATGTGTAGTCACACACGACATAACACACATTCACGTTGGAGTACACAAGGATGGTATTGGGTCCAAACACCAGATATTGCTCAAGTCTCAATTGCGTATTGCTCAAGTCTCAAGTCCGTGTTGACAAGTCACAAGTCCCAGGATTGCTCAAGTTTCAAGTCCGTGTTGATCAAGTCACAAGTCCGTATTGCTCAAGTTTCAAGTCCGGTGTTGATCAAGTCACGAGTCGGTATTGATCAAGTCACAAGTCCCGGATTGCTCAAGTTTCAAGTCCGTATTGGTCAAAGTCACAAGGATGGTATTCGAATAAAAACAGCGCACGCAAAGGGCGGATTTCGGTCGAAGGCTCACGTGGTCGACGTTCAATGCACGCGGCGGGTCCCACTTGATCCCAGCCCTGCATTGGTCAAGGCATACACAGTACCGGCCCCCAATCAAATCTCTCTCAAAAAGAAGGCGTTTCAGCTTCAACACTTCAACGCTCTCCCGGGCCTGCTCTAGAAGCCGCTTCAACGCTTTCTACAGGACCCACATTTACATTTGAGCACACAAGGTTCATTTTTAAAAAAAAAAAAAAAAAAAAAGGTTGCTCACATCGGGTCCCACGTTCGAGCAAAGCAAACAGCAAGGCCGGTGTTTGGTCAAAGCATCAAGTCCGGTGTTTAGTCAAGTTAGCTGGGTCGGTGTTTGGTCGAAGTATCAAGATGACACTCGAGTAAGTACATCAACCGTACGGTCTAAGTAGGCACATGACATGGCCGATGTTTGAAACATGTACACGGTGGTCCCGTGTTTGATTGAAGCATGCACATTTTCCCATGTTCGAATCAAGCATGCTTACATCGGGTCCCACGTTCGATCAAGCAGATTTGTCGCCCCACGATTAACCAAAATAGACACTCAAGCCCACGTTCGATCAAGCGGTGCGGAGCCCAATGAACGAAACGGGCGAATGATCCATCGAAGGTGCAAGGCCGACATCATGCTTGGGGAACACTCGCTCGGGTCGCCTCTTGAACGTAACATGCTCCAAGGAGGATGACCCGTCTCTCCTGGTAACATCTAACTTTGTCTCATAAGCTTTGTCTTTAATCTGTCACCATCTCATGCCTACCCCACAATGGTGTAACCATTACGTACAGAAGGGGACTTAATGTTGATGGTGGATTTTCATTTAAGGTTAAAATTGTAAAAGCTTTAAAATTATGCGCTAACATCTTGTAAAAGATAAAGCCATTAATAAGTGTTTGATACTTCTTCACTTTACTAATTCACCTAGAATGGAGCATGTGACAACAATCCCATTCCGTGAATTAAATACATCGAAATTCATCCAGGTTGATCATGCAAAGCAACAATCCCATATACCTGTGAATTTACAAAGCATTATTAATTAATGCGTAACTTGACTTTGTATTTCCTATACTCATTATCAATGCGGCATGATGATCGGAGTGTTACTCTCGTGAGAGCAACACAAATCTCCAAGCATTATAATGAAAGCATGTACGAAATACCCGTACAGCCGCAACTCTTGTGTGTTATACTAGCCCGATTGAGCAACTCCGAGGTGTGTTATACTAGCCCGATTGAGCATCCGGATGTCCAGTATCGGTCGAAAATGATCACGATCATCCAACTTCACCAACATGATTGGATGGCTCAGATCAATTCCATAACCCCAAGCAGGTATGGAATATTCGCTATCGAACCAACGCGGGCCCCGCATGGCCGGCCTCCAAAAGATTGGCATAGCTTGCCAAAACGTCCAAACCAAATAAGAAGATGGACGGAAAACCTAAATTAGGGTTTGCGGCACATTACATGTGTCGTAAAAAGCAGTCCCAACCATCCATCTTCGCAGGTATAGATGGAGGGTGTAGATGTAGATTCAAAGGGCCCAGAGCATGTCAACACAATCACCGTGGGCCCGCCTACATACCCGATCGATTAGTCAGGACCAACCATGGTTGGTCATCCTGGATTCGGACGCCCGAATAGAGCATGACGCACGGCCGAGAAACCCAAAATTAGGGTTTTGAGCATCACGAGCGTCCATCTTCTCCGCACGAATGGAGGGTCCAAGATTAGATTAAGCAGTCCGGCCATACCAACATGACCACCGTGGACCCATCTATCCCCTCACCTCGATCGTCCAAGGCATACCATGCCCGGTTATCCCAAATCGTCCGCCCAAACTAGCGTGGTCACACTTCCCGATTGCAAACTAATCTCGACCACTCAACTTCACGAACAATTTGAGTGGCTTAGATCATGTTTTCATTGGACAGTCAGGTATACGCGTGAACACCAGCCTACCACCTACACGCTCAGATCGATCGCCAAGACCGACCAAGATTGGTCATCTTGGAACGCGCGCCTGGGTTGGCACGATGCGCGGCTTTTGCGGCACTAGTTTTCTGTCGCAAATCGATCTCGACCGCTCAATTTCGCCGACGAATTGAGTGGCCCAGATCACACTTTCGTGAGATAATGGGGTATGGGCCTGTCATGTACCCGCATGAGAGAGGGGGAGGCCCTTATCATACTCAGATGGTAGCTAGTCTTTACTATTAATTATTGTTAGTAGTTAATTAGAGATGATTATTAGTTAATGATAGTTGTAATTGATGGTTGAGATATAACCACCTCGGTGGATTAGTGGTCGTTAGATGTTAGAGTGGGAAAAAACTATCCATATAAGCCGTGAAGTTTTTAATAGAAACCTAATCTAATTTTAATGAAAACAATCGTTTATTCGATTGCCGTGTTCACATCAACTAAAGAGGCTTGATTCGTGAGAATCAAGAGATTATCCTTCCAACCTTGTTATGGTACATCTAGGTACATAACAATTGGTATCGATTCACTTTCCCTGGGCATCAATTTTCTCTCGTGAGGTTTAGATGGCGACATTTGATCATACATCGCAGCTCCAAAAATGAAGGAGCTTTCCAACAGAGCCAACGACATAGGGAAATGATGGATCGTAATTTTGCTAAGCTTTTCAAATTACTCAACATCCTCAACCCTAACATCAACAATACAGCTGCTCCAATTGGGTTTTTAGAGTCGACATCAACAATTGGAGATTCTACTGTATCAATTGGAGATTTAGAAGTTATGGAGTCTGAAGAGACAACATCAATTCCTCTCTGTATTTATGAAGAAGATGATTCTATCGAATCGGAGTTGATTCCTCAATTTTTCTTCGAATTGTGATTCCAGGACGATTTGCCCGATGCTTTGAATTTTCAATCTAAGGAAATTATGAGTTCGAGGGTTGCATAACTCGAACGCTCAAAGGAATTGGTCATTAGTAACAGAAAACTCATTGGTAAGCAATGTTTTACTCTTCTCTTTGATGATTCTCCTATCATATTTGATCAAAGAGAAGAATTCAAATTCCTTCAGAGTTTTTCTTATTTCGGAATTTCTAAATTTGGTTTTGATACACCTACTTCATGTTCGCTTGCATTATCTATTTGTTCTATATTGACGTCCAACTACAATTGCAATTTTGTTCATGACCACAAACCCGGGTACATATTTAATTGGTTGTTTAGGAAACTGCTGTTTCTATTTTAGCTAAGGACGATGTTATTGGTACCTGGTTGCCTATTGTTTAATAAAATACACGAGAGTGCAACTTGGAATTTTCGGAATATAGGCGTTGATTACCTCTTACAACTCCAAATGGGTAAGGTTCATTACAAATGGTTTGTTGATGTATGTCTTTCCCTTATTTTCGACCCTAGCCGTAAATTTTTTGATCGTGGGAAAGTATTGGAAACCATTACTGGGTACTTTTACCCTGTTAAAAGGAATTATTATTCATGGGATACTTCTGGGGTTTGTTATGTTCAACTTCTTAGGATAGTTTTTGCTTCAAAGACTCTAGAGGTTATATCAAGTATGATTTCTATGTCCAAATGATGAAAATGGTTTTCGCTCACCTGTGTGGACTAGTATATCGAAAGCACTGGAAGATCTTGATCTTGACAGAACTCTTTCACAAGCAAGAGAATTTCGTCTCTCAACCGCCGAGGATAACTCTACAATTGCTTTAATGTTGCTGGTGTCTTCCCATAGGCTCAAAGTTGTAAGTTCAAAGAAATGAACTTGTTCGATGTCATTTTTATACTTCGCATTGATGCTTCCACCGCGGAAGTTGCTTTATCTTCTTCGACTTTCTAAAATTATTGAGTACAAGGATTCAAGAGTTACCAAGTCGTATTCTTATCAAGTCCGCCCCACCGGGATATATGATAGAGGCAAGCTGTTCACTAGTCATGTATATTTTTCTTTCACCGCTACTAGTGAATGTTGTGTGGTAACAATTACTCGGGGTCACTTCGTTCCTTATATCGAAATGGTTGGACGAGTACGATTCTGTACATGCATAATAACCGTACAGCTGCTGCTTACATTGATTCACATTCCATTAGTGTTTGTGGTGTCCTTGCCCGGGAATTAATCTTGTTCCTTATGGCCTTTTGGAGTACAATGAATGTCGAGGATTGTGTTTGCATTCTCATTTTGAGAGCCCTCATACGGTATTTTATGGCGTTCACTTCTCTCTTGCAAAGCTTGTGAGCTCATATAGTACCTCGATTGTGGCAATATCTTTTCACAAATGCTTAAAATTGAAGGTGCCCAGTAATTGGAACAATGTCATAAGAGCGACCCTTGTTACAACCACTATACTCAACATGAATTATATGCCTATATTCACCTCGTGGAGTAGGAGTAGTGGTAATTGTTTTTCTCTCGTACTTGTGTACACTTGTTACTTATTTGATTGTGGGAAGGGGATTGATGGGTACATTTTCATGGATTCTAAAAGGCGATATCTCGTTTTATGAGTTTGTTTTAGACCATGGGTACCAACCGGATTTATCAGCATCCTTTGATTGTGTTTTTATTTGTGAAACCTGTCTGTCGGGCCGGGAATAGCGGTCTATACTTGTTTTTTCCTAGGTTTCATCCCCGAGACAGCTTATATTGCAAGTTCCACTCCCCTTTGTAGTTCTTTGCACCCATTTTTCCCCGCTTGGTATTTTACTCATTTGCCGCAAGGACCTAACAATTTTTTCCAAATTGGATTCGAGTGAATATTTTCTTCCTTGTTACCCTCGCTATATGGAATGGTGATTCTCAGCCGAATGAGGTACTGGAATTCACACATGTGATGAGGAGATTTTGCGGGAGATTCTCGAGCACTTCAGTAGCTTCATGATCGGCTTCCAGTCACGAGTTATATTTGTAGTCGCCTTCTGAGGTGGTGACCCTTTGAGTTCCTTGTTTTTTTCGGCGAGTCTCACAATTTTATAAGATATTATAGACTCTTCGTTACAAGTTTATTTATGCACAAATCATTTTCTTGCTCCTGCGATCTATGAGACTCTTACTGTTCCAGAGACAATTGAACTGAGTTTTTCTACCAAGTTGGAGTTCCTTGCAATGTTATGTGGAACTCAGGTCTTGCTCACAGTAATGAGTATTCTGAATGTGCTGATATGGCTCGCGGACTTGAGGTGGAAATTCAGAGTGGTTCCAACTGGGTGGTGGAGTGCAAGAACTGTTAGCTGGATTAATGCGGGTTTTATCTCAATGGTGTGCTTTGACTTAAAATTGGACCGCCAGAGCGTTTTGTTTCGCAAACTCGGGGTCCATAATCACATTGCAAAGACTCTCGTGCGACCAAACAGTGGTTGTGTCGTTGGTTGTTGGGCCCGGTTTTGAAGCGTGTGAGAGTGTCACCGGGTTCTTCATTAGCGTCATGGCTATTGCGGCTGCTTTTTGAAGGTATCGCAAGCGATGACTACCCACCATTCAAGTTAATTTTGGCGACTTCAAGTCTCATCCTTGAGGACAAGGATGTTTTGAAGGGGAAGGGAATGTCATGTACCTGCATGAGAGAGGGGGAGTGGCCCTTATCATACTCAGGATGGTAGCTAGTCTTTACTATTAATTATTGTTAGTAGTTAATTAGAGATGATTATTAGTTAATGATAGTTGTAATTGATGGTTGAGATATAACCACCTGGTGGATTAGTGGTCGTTAGATGTTAGAGTGGGAAAAAACTATCCATATAAGCCAGGAAGCTGTAATAGAAACCTAATCTAATTTTAATGAAAACAATCGTTTATTCGATTAAGCCGTGTTCACACCGGTCCAGCAGGTTTGATTCGTGAGAATCAAGAGATTATCCTTCCAACCTTGTTATGGTACATCTAGGTACATAACTGTGCGCCTACACCGTCATGCCGTCTACACGCATGTACGATCGGCCTGGCCAAAATCGTATCCCAAGCTTGGATTCGACCAGGACAAAAAATCATTATGTCATCATCAAATAAAAGGTAAGTGGGAGAAATACCTTTTTTTGAAAGCATCGGCGTCATCTTCTTCTCATAAAATAACTTGGATAGGTTTTTACTAAGAACATCTTTAATCAAAACAAAAATAAGAGGAGATAAAGGATCGCCTTGCCTTAATCCTCTATTAATCTTGAAGAAACCCTCTGGACTACCATTAAGAAGTATAGAAATACGAGCCGAGCTAAGAATCGAAAAGATCCAAGAACACCAATTCTCGGAAAAACCATACCTCTGAAAAACTTCCAAGACAAAAGACCAACTAACCGTATCAAAGGCTTGAGTGATGTCAAGTTTAAGACCCACATTGCCATCTTTACGCTTAGTTTTAAGATCATTTACCATCTCCGACGCCACGCTGATGCTTTCGTGAATGTTTCTCCCTTTCATAAAAGTAACTTGTTCCTCTGAAACAAGATTATCAAGAACACTACCTAGTCGTCTTGTAGATAAAATCTAAATTACTAAGACCAATGGGCCTAAAGTTACGAAGAGTGTTGGATCCTCTTACTTTGGCTAATAAGATCAAGAGACTAGAATTGGTACCTTGAGGAATTATTTTCTCATGCCAGCAATAAGTAATTGCGTTGTAAAGGTCTTGTTGAATCACATCTCAACAATGCCTATAGAAACAACCAGAGAAACCGTCTGCGCCGGGTGCACTATCAGCGCCAAGATCAAAAACAACATACTTTATCTCTTCCATAGTAGGAATTTCATCCATTCGCTGACTATCTTCAGAAGAGATATTGCTATGATCATAAAAAAATAAATCCTCATCAATAGGTAATTCAGCACCATTAAATTTAGACTCAAAAAAAGAGATCGCATAGTCTCTAATTTGATCACAATATGTTTGAACAGTCCCATTATCATCCACCAACTCCGAAATCAGATTACTACTCCTCACAGTTCGAATATTGGTATGAAAGAAAGAAGTATTACTAGCACCATCCGTGAGCCATTTATTTCTCAATTTTTGCTTCAACATAATCGAATGTTGAGAACGAATTTCCTGAAGAGTAACTGAAGCTTCTTTGGCAGAATTCAGCTTAGAAACGTCTTCTGGATCCTCATCCGAAATGCGAAGTGCAACCTCCATAGTCAATTTAGCCTGCTTGAGCTTAGCATAAACATTGCCAAAGACCCGTAAATTCCATTCTTTCATGGCTGTCTTTAGTCTCTTAAGCTTGAAAGGAAAAATAAAAGCCGGAGAACCAGAAACAGGAGCGTTCCAATTCTCAATAACCATGCGCATAAAATCAGGGTGAGAAAACCACATCTTTTGCACTCTAAAAGGAGCTCTTTTCGGTCTTGAACTAGCAAAAGGAAAGCCAATAAGAGTAGAATGGTGGAAACTTCCCTAGGAAGAGCTTTACACCTCCAATTCTCAAATTTGTTAAGCAAAGCTTCATTTATTACAAAATTCTATCCAACTTGCAAAGGATTCGACGCACACCTGATTGGCCATTAGCCCAAGTGAATTTTGAACCCAAAAAGTCAGCTTCAAAGAGATCATTGTCATCCATCCAATCACTAAAATCATTAATGACTGAAGTCTGTGGTTCACGACCTCCTTTTTTCTCTTCATTACGTAACACGCAATTAAAATCACCTATAACCAACCACGGAATGTTATTATCAACTGAAGAGAGTTGCTGCCATAACCTTCTTCGAGTGACTGAAAACAACTAGGATGAACAAAGGATACCAACACACCCTCCGCTTCAACTGTAATAGCTTGCTTACTAGAATTTACGACTACGGGCGTAGCCATATCAATGGACCGAAAATCCATATGTTTCCTTTTGACGCCCCCACAGCATTATGAATAACTTCTTTCTTATAACCATCCACATATAAACTTTGCATAAAATTAAAAGTACAATGTACCTTAGGTTCAGCTAGGCAAAAAATGTCCGGCTTGAACTCTTTGAGAAGCTCTTGTAATTTGCACCTAGCTTCATGGCGTGCAATGCCATTAATGTTCCAATACAGAACATCCATTAAAAATTATTTTTGGAGGAGGGAATAACCAACTGTGATGATGCACCATTATTTAATCTTGGCGAATTTGCTTTTTCAACACGGCTTCTAAGGTTTGAAACTTCTAAATCTGAAGAAGACAAGGATTCAGACGTATCCTCCTTATAATGAGATTTACCTGTTGTAGAATGAACTACCTTGTGCATGGCTAGCATGCGATTCCTCGTAGCTTCTTGTTCAGCCATAAATTTTGCATCTGCCGAACTCTCAGCCCTATCAAGGATACTGAGAGCATCAAATTTATTACGCTGAAGTAAGTATTCACCCGGTGTAAGTTGATCACAAAAAGGAGTCGAAGGAGCAGCAAGAGGCCTAACAGGTTTGGGAATCCTAGTTGCAACCAAACCTGACTTAGTAGAAGGAATAGTTTCACCCACTTTTCCATTCATAACTAACACTGAGTTTGAAGCCTGCATATGTTTAGTTCTTGCCAATTCAACATAGGCAACTTCAAGTTCAGCTTTGGACCTTGCTATAACATCCTCCAACTGCTGAGCTTTCACCAGCTTAGCAAAGAAACTCCCCGATCAACAACTTCATCCCCCATATTATCAGCGACTTCATGAATAACAGGGATTGTAGGAGCTTGCTTCCCCTTTTTCTTGCGTACCTGCCATTCACCACCATTATTATCCTTACTTTCATTATTAATGCATAAAACATCATTGACCTTAGTGATAGCTTCCGAATTCTTTTGGTGCACTACAGCATTAATGTTAACATTCTTATCTTTTGTTTTTTCCTGCATTCCTGATCATTGTGACCGATTATCTTTCATTTGGAACAATATTTAGGCATCTTTTGGATCTCAACTGACTTCCAGAATTCAAACCCTCCCACAGTAACATTGATTGAATCCTGTAAGCAGTTCAAGAAAATCAATATCCACCAGAACTGATGCAAAGTGACCATATTCATGTGCAAGAGTGCGTTTGTCTACGACAATTGGAGTACCCAAAGATTTAGCCATTACTAGCAGAGTTTTTTCAATCCAAAATTCAACTGGCAAACCCCGGAAAAGTAACCCACACGGAAGCATGAGAACTTCTCTGTTTTTCTGCGTCAAAACCTGGAAACCATTCAATTAGGTTTAGTTTTTGCTGACCAAAAAACCAAGCCTCAGCGTTTAACAATCTGTCTTTGGCCTACTTAGACTGTAACTTAATGATGAAAAAACCTCTGCTCATAGGAACAAATTGATCAGCGTCTTGACCTAGCTGCCATTGTTGTTCTAGGTCATTCTTCACGTCTGTAAAATTCACTCCTTTTAAATCTATCCTCCCTATAAGGCTGAACTTCCAAATATCACAACCTTCCAAGAAAAGAGATTTGGGAAGAACCACTGCGGGTTTTCCTTCCTTCATAGTTGGTTTTGGTAGAGAACTTAAATCAACAAAGTGGTTGTTGGTAGTTGTTTACCCTTCACTGATCAAGCATATGTGAGAGTTCTCGGTTGAGATTGAGAACTATCACCCATCTTGAATCACCAAAGTGATGATCCAAAGATGAAGCTTGAGAAATTTTTTTTTGAAAAAAGTGCAAAACCCTAAAATCGTGAGCAAAGCAAAATTAGGAGAGAGAAATAATCCGTTCTTCTATCTCTGCATACTCTAATAAATTCTTAAAAGGAAATCATGCCCAAGTTTAAATTTGACATGTCTAGGATCAATTTTGAGATGCCTAAGACCGTAGGCTTGTGCTTTCATGCCCATGCCCAAGATTCAATTTGACATGACTAAGTTTAAATTTGACATGTCTAGGATCAATTTTGAGATTCCCAAGGCCGTAGGCTTGTGCTTTCATGCCCATGCCCAAGATTAATTTGAGATGCCTGGTGATTAATTTTTAGATTCCCAAGACTGTAGGCTTTTGCTTTCATGCCCATGCCCGAGATAAAATTAGACATGCTTAGGATCAATTTGAGATGCCCAAGACCGCATGCTTGTGCTTTCATGCCCATGCCCAATGTACAGTTTGACATGCCCAAGTTTAAATTTGGCATGTGTAGGATCAATTTTGAGATGCCCAAGACCGTAGGCTTGCTTTCATGCCCATGCCCAAGATTCAATTTGAAATGCCTATGATCAATTTTTAGATGCCTTACACCGTAGGCTTTCGCTTTAATGCCCATGCCCAAGTTTAAATTTGACATGTCTAGGATCAATTTTGAGATGCCCAAGACCGTAGGCTTGTGCTTTCATGCCCAAGCTTAAGATTCAATTTGACATGCCCAAGTTTAAATTTGACATGTCTAGGATCAATTTTGAGATACCCAAGACCGTAGGCTTGTGCTTTCATGCCCATGCCCAAGATTCAATTTGACATGCCCAAGTTTAAATTTGACATATCTAGGATCAATTTTGAGATGCCCAAGACCGTAGGCTTGTGCTTTCAAGCCCATGCCCAAGATTCAATTTGACATGTATAGGATCAATTTTGAGATGCCCAAGACCGTAGGCTTGTGCTTTCATGCCCATGCCCAAGATTCAATTTGAGATGCCTAGGATCAATTTATAGATGCCCATGCCCAAGATTCAATTTGACATGTCTAGGATCAATTTTGATATTTCCAAGACCGTAGGATTGTGCTTTCATGCCCATGCCCAAGATTCAATTTGACATGCCCAAGTTTAAATTTGACATGTTTATGATCAATTTTAAGATGCCCAAGACCGTAGGCTTGTGCTTTCATGCCCATGACCAGGATTCAATTTGACATGCCCAAGTTTAAATTTGACATGTCTAGGATCAATTTTGAGATGCCCAAGATCGTAGGCTTGTGCTTTCGTGCCCATTCCAGAGATTTTATTTGACATGCCCAAGTTTAAATTTGACATGTCTAGGATCAATTTTGAGATTTCCAAGACCGTAGGCTTGTGCTTTCATGCCCATGCCCAAGATTCAATTTGACATGCCTAGGATCAATTTTTAGATGCTCAAGACCGTAGGCTTTTGCTTTCATGCCCATGCCCAAGATTCAATTTTGAGATGCCCAAGACCGTAGGCTTATGCTTTCATGCCCATGCCCAAGATTCAAGTTGACATGCCCAAGTTTGAATTTGACATGTCTAAGATCAATTTTGAGATACCCAAGACCGTAGGCTTGTGCTTTCATGCCCATGCCCAAAATTCAATTTGACATGCCAAAGTTTAAATTTGACATGTCTAGGATCAATTTTGAGATGCCCAAGACCGTAGGCTTCAGCTTTCATGCCCATGCCCAAGATTCAATTTGACATGCCCAAGTTTAAATTTGACATGTCTAGGATGTTTTTTGAGATACTCAAGACCGTAGGCTTGTGCTTTCATGCCCATTCCCAAGAGTCTATTTGACATGCCCAAGTTTAAATTTGACATGTCTAGGATCAATTTTGAGATTCCCAAGACCATAGGCTTGTGCTTTCATGCCCATGCCCAAGATTCAATTTGAGATGCCTAGGATCAATTTTTAGATGCCCAAGACCGTAGGATTTTGCTTTCATGCCCATGCCCAAGATTCAATTTGCATGCCTAGGATCAATTTTGAGATGCCCAAGACCGTAGGCTTATACTTTCATGCCCATGCCCAAGATTCAATTTGACATGCCCAAGTTTAAATCTGACTTGTCTAAGATCAATTTTGAGATGCCCAAGACCGTAGGCTTGTGCTTTCATGCCCATGCCCAAGATTCAATTTGGCATGAAAGCACAAGCCTACGGTCTTGGGCATCTCAAAATTGATCCTAGACATGTCAAATTGAATCTTGGGCATGGGCATGAAAGCAAAAGCCTATGGTCTTGGGAATCTAAAAATTGATCCTAGGCATCTCAAATTGAATCTTGGTCATGGTTTTTTTTTTTTTGATAGGTCAAAATTGTATTAATAGATAAAAATTTACAAAGTATAGTTTACAAGAAAAGAGGTCACAAAGAACCCCAAAACTTTTAAACTACCGGAAACGATAATAAGGAACATTGGGATATTCAACCTGAATTTAAAAAAATAGTCTTCCTTCATAATGCATTCCCACTTCATTAGCTAGTAAACATCCACGCTTAGCCATTTTGTCGAGAGAAAAATTTGCCTCCAAAAAATTTGCCTCCGAATCTTGAGCATAGGCATGAAAGCACAAGCTACGATCTTGGGAATCTCAAAATTGATCCTAGACATGTCAAATTTAAACTCGGGCATGGGCATGAAAGCAAAAGCCTATGGTCTTGGGAGTCTAAAATTTGATCCTAGGCATCTCAAATTGAATCTTGGGCATGAAAGCACAACCATACGTGTAGTAGCAGGATTTCCCACACTACACCCCTTACTCGATTTTGCCTAATTAATCCATTAGAAGATGTAAGATTAAGAACATTTATTGATTGAATTCATGAAGTCTTTTTACAGGAAAATAGAATTACACTTAGAAGTTAGAACACTCTTAAACTTTCTCTCTCCTGATGACTTGCCTAACAATTCTAAAAAGATCCCCCCCACAACAGACTCACTCGACCCTTTATATAGGGTAATACATAGTGGATGACATGACTAAGCTATCCTTTATTTTCTGGGAATGCCTCGCGAAGTGTCGTGAGTGTACAACTATTCAATCTCGCGACACTTCTTAACCCTCGCCAGTTCCATGTCTTTCGGTTGTTTTGTGTATCGTTTCTCATCGCGTCGTTTACTCTAGTTTCTGCGACTCCCTCGCGATGTACCGTCGTTTATTGATCATGAGCCCTACGCATTTGCGATATTATGATCCTACATCTTGCCTCTTTTTCCTTGAATATTGCTTGAAGAGCGATCTTTAAGGAAAAATCGTTGTTGTAGTGATCTTTGGTTTTTGTTGATGAGGAATGAGCGGAAGAATATGTACTTGAAAAGTACGTGCCTCTATTCTTTTGCGAAGTTCCGAAGCTCCTATATTGAAGTGTCATTTCTTGCCTCATGTGTTACAGAGAATAATCGAGTTCGCGATCTCTTCTACTTTGTTAAGAAATATCTGTATATTTGAATTCTCGCTAAATTTCTTTTCGTCATGCTTCCTTGGATTTAGGTAGTGACCGTTTACACGTGTCTATATTTACCTCTTTTACCCATGCATTTAATGTTATCTGGTCATAATATTTTCTCATCTATTTATAGGAGCACCCCCTGTGAAGAATTTCCCTTTTCCTTTTCATCTTCTTCATTGTCCGCAAGTGTTCTTCTTCTTCATCGTTCTGCAAGTGCTTGCTTATTGCTGTCTCTTTCCGTTTTCTTCACCACTTTAACTATTCTCTACTAGTTGTTACTCTCATGACGTCCAGGTTTGTTAATTTTGCCATATCTATTTGATTTTGTTGTTGATTAGATTTGAGATTAACTTTCTTTGTTGAAATCACACTGGTATGATTAACTTTGTAATTCTTTTTCTGCCATTGTTGTTTTAGCAAGAACCAACCCAGAACTAGATTTATCGTGAAGGACCCTCTTCTTTCTTTGGGCTCGCCATCGAAATCTACTTCGCAACAAGAATCTATTACGCAGCCAAAGCCTACTTCGCGAGTAAAATCTATGGTTAACAAAAGAAAGCCTGCGAGTGACAAGGTATTTAAGAAACATTTCTTTTTACGAACAATATATTGTTGCCTCTGTTTCTTATTTAACTTGTAACTCGCGAGGATGATGGAAATCTTGTGAGAACTCTAAAAGGCTTTGCCAACCCAAGCTGTTATTACTCCCAGTGTTCCATTTCCTTCATTCACACCTTCATCTCCTCTTTGCGAAGTCGTCGCAAGATAATATTCCTATGCCTCAACTCCTCCTAGACCAAGTTCCTTACAACTGTCCTCCTACAAACGATGGTATATCATCCTCTGCTATCAATGTCCCTACTATTTCTCCAATCACTTCTCTCCCTGAAACTTCCTCTTCTCATGAAGCTCCTTTGACAAAGGATGACCCATCTTTTTTGGTAGAGCAAATTCCTCTAACGGCGGAAAATTTGGAGGGTATAGATGTGGCCTTTAAGGTTCTTTCAGATCTCGTGAATGATGCCAAGAAAACTTCTGCGATCCTATCAAATCCAACGTCTGTGAGATTTTAAGTAAGCACCTTGGTCTGATAAGGTCTCGCAAGCGTCTTTGGTTCAAGAAATTAGTAAAGTGAAGGATGATCTCGAGGTTATGACATGAAGTGCAATAGTCTTAACCTTGAAAATCAAAAATTTCACAACATCTCGCTAGATCGTGATAATCTTCGCAAGAAGAATGAAGAATTAAAAGGTATGCCCTCCCCTTTTTTTTTTTTTTTTTTTTTTTTTTTACAACTCAAATCCTTGCTCGTCTTCAAAGTATTAAACCAAACGAATAATGGAGATATATCAGGCTGGAGTCTATCGTTGAAAAGTTCGAGTTGAAAGAGATTCTTGGATGGAGCAGTATAATCTCTTAGATAATCTTCATACCTATGCTGGTGATCAAATAAATAACTTATCGAAAGAGAATTTTGATTTATCGCAAAAGCAAGACTCATTAAGTAATGACTTATCTCGCCTCTCTTATGCTTTGACTAAAACTAATTTGGAGTTGGAAACTTTATCGGATGAGAATCGAACTCTTTCTCAAGAGAAACGTTCTGTTGATTAAGGTGGCGAGCTACTATTGTGAGTATGATGTTTGCCAAAAATTATGAAGAACAAGAGCAAGCCAATCAGTCTTTGAAAAACCAACTTGAAGAAATTATCTGCCGAGAGAGATAAACTTATTCAAGGTAGAATAACTTTGAGTGTAAAAGCGAAGCAATTCCAAGAACAATGTGCCAAATTAGAAAAATCCAACTCTACTTTGGCGACCGAAAATTCCCTACTTGTTTCCCATGAAAAGAATTTGCGATCTCGATTGAAAGGCTTAGTTGGAGATTCATTTGATGATGTCATGGACCGTTTGGGAATAACCCATGACTTTAATTCAACATCTTACTTCTCAAAAGGAAGGTAGTCAAATTATTTGACTATCTTAATTTATGTATTTATTCCATGAATGGTTTATTACCTAAAAGTGCCAATAATGTTCAATAAGAACTTTTCTCGATCTTGTGTATTTGTTATGCGGACTGCGAGAGGAAGCTTCGTTCCACTATCTCCACCCTTAGGTCTGATTATTCTAACATTCGCAAGGAAAATGGACTACTCTCGCGCATCTTGCTGCGTTCTCGCGACCGACCGTGCGGAGCGAAGGTTTGATTATATGTCTGATTGTAAGGATATTGATAGTAAAAATCGTCAAAAGGCACTGCTTCGTCAATTCCATCTTAAAGCGGAAGTCCTCGTGAATGATATTTTGCTGTCGAAGTCTCTTGATCCTATTCATGTTAATCCTTTGGAAGTAAGTGATGATGAAGTCCCCGATTCTCCTGATAGTGATTATGACTATGAAAGCGGCGAAGATATCGCTAATACTGAAGTTGTCAACAAAGATCTGACTGAAAAAACTGCTGATGAAAATCCATCAACTGGCGAGAATGAAGGTGCTGAAAATACTTCTGATGAACATCCATTGACCGGTGAAGGTGAAGCTGAGAAAATTATTGGTGAAGATGATAAAATTGATGTAGAGAATTAACTGCTTTATAACTTTTGCTTCAACTGTCCTTTTGTTTTGAGAGATTAAATCCCTTGTTGAATAATCCTCTTATTTTCTTCTTCTTAATTATGACTATAATCTCGCAAGCTTATTCGCTTACATTTTTATGAAATGATTTTTAATCAGTCATCATCATTGTATTCTTCACTGATGTCGAATTTTGTAAAGCGGCGAGGTCGCAGGTATCTCGCCTTATCATTTCGGTAGTCTTTATTTTATCTCTTCTTGTGGCGACAGGGTCGCAGACCGCCTTTACATTTTCATGCAATGGCTCATTGACCTTGCCTTATCAATTTTGTGTGGTCTTCCGAGTTAGACCTCCCTAATTAGAGGTCTTCCCCTGCACACCTTTTATCACGACAAAATCGGGGACGTCCTTACACTTGCATGTAAAGACCCATTGATCTTGTCTTATCATTTTCCAAGTATTTTTGCCTCTGCAGGATGTTTTGATTGCGACAATATGACAGGCCTAGATATCCTTGCGAATATAAAGCCCCATGACATTGCCGTCGTGCGACGAAATCGCGGGACGTCAAGTACACTTTCGTGTAAAGACCCATTGATCTCGCCTTACCCTCGTGTTAGTATTATTGCCTCTGCAGGATCATTGCACAAATATGACAAGCCTAAGTCTCCTTGCGAAAACAAAGCCTCATGACATTTCGTCTGTTTTGACACCCCCGAATGGAGAGCGTCGCCCTTATCATCTCCCGGTTGCCCCTTCAAGGAGGCGAAACATCGGCCATACAAGACTGGCTCCTCCCAGCCGGTCTTAACAACAACCAGTTGTTTTCGCAGCCTCTTATCCCTTATACCTATATGGTTTATGGTTACGAGACTGCACCCTAAGTGGAGTTTTCTTCGGGCGAGTGCCGCGCATGCCAAGACTTGCCAAGAATGGCTGGGGTAGGTTCATCCATCCCGGGCACTCTGGCTCAACCGTGTACCTCGGCGCCTTGTGCATACCACCGACTCCTTGGAAGAGACCCTCGGTCGCCCAACCAGGTATAACCTACATATATAGTTGGGAATCCAAGGTATCTCCCGGATAGGCTTTCATGGGCCCAAATCTGCATGACCCGGAGGTTTGAGGGAGCGGTGTAACCTTCCACTGAGCCATGTTAAGAGATACCCCCTTATATGACGCACTTTAGGTCTTACATTTGCCTCTTACGAAATATAATTCGCGAACTAGGGTGTACGCCATAAAGGTTCGTCCCATTCATTCATTCTTTTTAGTCAATCATTCTTCATCATTTGCTATTTTGTCTGCGAGATATTCGCCGATTCATTCATTTAATCATTCCTTATCTCTTGTTGTTTTGTTAAGCTATTCATGACTTTTCTGTTATTCTTATCGCGATCTCTTCGCGTATTCTCTCTGCATTTTATTGAATGTCGCAAATATCTGGCGAAGAAGTACTTCATCTTAATTCCTTTTGTCATCTTTCGTTATCATGGATAATATTTCTTTAGATATAACCTATTCCATGGTCTATCCAATTTTTGTCCCACATCTCTTCCTTCGGGGTCCATCAATCTATATGCCCCTGTACCAACTACTTCTTTGACGATATAAGGTCCATCCCACTTTCTTGCCAGCTTACCTCCGCTTTCACGTTGATATATTGGTGTTTCTCGCAACACCAGGTCTCCTGGTTGGAACTCACGTGATTTTACACGCTTGTTATATTCTCTAGCGTCTTACGATAATTTTCCATGTGTCGCAAGGCCCTTTCGTTTTTTCTTCCAATTCATCCAACTTGATTAAAATGTTGCTGCGCTAAGATTTTTCTCCCGGACCTCTTTTTGGTTGTCGGAATCACGACCTCTGTTGGGAGTACCGCTTCAACTCCATAAGTTAGGCAAATGGGGACTTTCTGTGGCTTCTCTTCTAGTCGTATTATAGGCCCGTACTGCATTGGGTACTTGTTCGCACCATCCCTTGTTGTGTCCTTCCAACTTTTTCTTGATATCTCGGCAATTGTTTTGTTTGTTGCCTCCGCTTGGCCATTAGCTTGTGGATATAATGGAGTCGATTTTCCACATTTTATCTCAAATGCATTGAGCAAAGAACTCTATATTTTGCCCTTCAAGCCGCTTCCCATTATCAGATACCAATTGTGCGGGGATCCCAAATACGCATATGATATTTTCAAATATGAAAGTAAAGATATCCTTATCACGAATGTCTTTGGACCGCTTTCACCCTCTGCCCATTTTGTGAAATAATCCGTTGCGACAATTAAGTATCTCCTTTGTCCATTCTGGTAAAAATGGTCCCACAATATCTAAACCCCATTTTCCAAAAGGCCACACACTTTTTGAAGAATTTAACTGTGCTCTCCGGTGCATGTATCTTCTTCCGTGTCTTTGACAATCTTCGCATGCGTCGGCTATTGCTCTCGCGTCCTCATGCATATATGGCCAATAATATCCTTGCGTCTTTGCTTTATATGCCAAAGATCTTCCGCCGCTATGATTTCGGCATCTCCACTATCGACATCTTCAATATGGTTTCTCCTTCTTTCCTTATTAGACATCGAAGCGAAGGTCCATCAAAGAACGTAGATAAAGCACGCCATCTCGCAATTCATAATTTGTTGCCGGCTCTTTAACTTGTGTGCTTCAATCTATTTCTTGGTACCTCGCCTTTCATTAAGTAAATGCGTGAAGTTCTACTCTCCAATCTTCCTCGCGACCTTGCATCTCATCTACCACCATCATTATATACGCTTCTTGTTCCTCTTCTTTATTAATTGATGGCGCGATGGCGTACGTATTTTGATATTCCTCGCGGTTGGGTCTGTCATCATACTTGATATAAAGGCAAAAGCGTCTGTAGTCTGTTATCTCTTCTTGATATGTGCCTCCATTTTATTTTCTAGATCAGGCTTGACAACACTTCTACAAGCTTCCTGTATTTCGTAGGGATGGATCATTTGTAGCATACTTTTCGTTATCCGACGGTGCCAATTGCGAGTCATTTGGTAATTCTCACACTCTCCAGTTTCATTTCTATTGCAAATCGTAAAGCATGTATTATGGCTTCGTATTAGTTTCATTATTTGGTAGACTCAAATTCCAATCTAAAAGCAAAAGCTAACTTATTGTTTTCCGGGCGAAATCATAACAATTCCCACTCCTTTACCTTCTCCATTTGATGATCCATCCACTAATATTTCCACCGGTTTGGCTCAGTTAACAAATCTTTTGGGTCTCCATGTTCTTCCTCTACATCCATCATTTCATCCACTGCTTCATCTTCCTCCAAGGGAAATTCGCGAAAAGTCTGCGACGACTGTGACTTAGTTGAAGATAATATTTCATATTTGAGTTTGCAATGACTTATTTGAGCATTCCATCTTCGATTCTTCCTGATCTTTTTGAATTTTTCATTACCGACTCAATTGGTACCTTTGTTACCACCCTAACAAAGTATGTGCACGAAAATATATGCGAAGTTTAAATGACGCATAGACTAACGCTAGATTAGTTTTTCAATCTTTGAATAATTTCTTTCTGCATGGCATTAAAAGTTTTACTGATATAATAGATTGGTTTCTCCACTCCTGCGTCCGTTCGCAATAAAAGCGCACTTAAGGCGTGCGAAGTAGTCATGAGATATATTAATAATTCCTCCCGGGTTACGCCTGCATAATGGATATATCCATTAAATGCTCCTTAATTCCTTGTAAAGCCTTTTCACATTCGTCCGTCCATTCGAATTTCGATCCCTTCTTTAGAATACTGAAAAAATGTTTACATTTATCAGACGACCGCGAGATGAATCTTCCTAGTGATGCTAACAATCCATTTAGCTTTTGAACATCTTTTACTGTCGTAGGCGTTGGCATGTCATGACCTTTTACTTTCTCCGGTCAACGTGTATTTCCTTCCTTTGATACAATGTAACCCAAGAACTTCCCGACGCAACTCCGAAGGTACATTTTTCTGGGTTGACTTTGATGTTGAAACGCCTCATTTGCTCAAAAATTTCTTTCGGGTCTAGACGTGATCTTCTCGCCTTCTTACTTTTTACTAGCATGTCATCTACATAGACTTCCGGTGTTTTATGTATCCGTGCGAATACCTCTTCTACCATCCTTTGATACGTCGCTCCAGCATTTCGCAAACCGAATGGCATTTTAGTATAGCAAAGTATAATCCTCTTGGAGCGAAGAAAGCGGTATGCTCTTGATCCTCTTGGCCTAGTGGGATCTGGTTGTAACCTTTGTATCCATCCGGCGAGGATACCTCTCATTCCCTCGGGCCGATTCGACCAATTTGGGAATATCTCGGCAATGGAAAACTTGTCTTTTGGGCAGGCTTTATTTAAATCAGTGAAATCAATGCAAATCCTTATTCCTTTGTTCTTCTTTGGAACTATAACCATATTCGCTATCCATTCGGGATATTTTGCTTGTCTAATGATTCCCGCGTCCAACATCTTCTCGCAACTCTTCTTCTATCCGAGGGTGATATGCTGTTGCTATCTTTCTAATTCTTTGTTTGAATGGCTTTACATTTTTATCAATTTCCAACTTGTGACAAGCTACCGATGGATCTATGCTGCATTTCATCCATATCCCACGCGAAGATATCTTTATAATCTTTAAACAGCCGATGATTCTTTCTTCTTCATCCGCTCCCATGTTAGTTCCAATCTTTAGCATCTTGGGTTCTTCCTTAGTTCCAATATTCACTTCTTTGGTTTGCTCTGCCGCTTGATGTAACCGGCCTTGGTTCTCCCATAGGGGTTGGTCCTTTCGGTTCCTTCGTGGGATCATTTTCTTCTCCCGAGGTCTCATTTGGGTATGCCTTTTCCTTCCTTCGCTTTGATCATGTAAACTCGAACTCTTCTTCTTTCTTAGCCTTCCTCGCCATCTTTTTGCGGTGCTTAGATATATTCTTTTGTTTGTTTACTTGTTCCTCGCTACATTTTACTTCATTTTGATAATATATTCTTCCTTTAGCAAAAGATCTCCTTTGATCTCGCCTATTCCGATCGGCGTTGGAAACTTGATACATTGATGAAGCGCCGACGCCTTGGCTTTTATTGCATGTACCCATGGTCTTCCTAGCAACAAGTTATACGGTGATTCTATATCTACTATACTCAATGTCACCTGAGTTTCGATTCTTCCCAATGGAATGCGTATTTTTATCTCCCCTCTAACTTTGGTTATGGATTTACCAAAACCTTGAATATTGTATGCCGCGAAAGTCATATCTTCGTCTTCATATCCCATCTTTTTGTAAGCGTGATAGAACATTATGTTCACCAGACTCCCTGTATCAATTAAAACTCCGTTTACCACCCATGTTTTCGCTGTGTTCTCCGATTCTTCTCCTTCCTTATACGCGTTAATTGCGATCACTAACGGAGATGGGTGATCCAAATTTTCTTTGGATATCTCTCCCGCCGTGAATGTTATCTCTTGTTTTTCCCAATCTTTCAAAGGTGATATCATTTCTCTGTCTGTAATCTTCTTTCCTTCAAAATCCCGTTTGTGTATTCTCCCTCTGATATTTTCATGAAATTCACTAATCATTACTCCTGTATCTGTGCCACATGCCATATCTTTTTCTCCTACTTCATCCGATCTAATAGTTTTCTTTCTCATTTTCTTGATCTAAACAACTTTAATTGCAATTTTCTTTCCTAAACCAACAAGATTAGGTCCCTGTTTCTAGCGCATATGTAGTAGCAGGATTTCCCACACTACACCCCTTACTCGATTTTGCCTAATTAATCCATTAGAAGATGTAAGATTAAGAACATTTATTGATTGAATTCATGAAGTCTTTACAGGAAAATAGAATTACACTTAGAAGTTAGAACACTCTTAAACTTTCTCTCTCCGATGACTTGCCTAACAATTTAAAAGATCTCCCCCCACAACAGACTCACTCGACCCTTTATATAGGGTAATACATAGTGGATGATGACTAAGCTATCCTTTATTTTCGGAATGCCTCATGAAGTGTCGCGAGTGTACAACTATTCAATCTCGCGACACTTCTTAACCCTCGCCAGGTTCCATGTCTTTCAGTTGTTTTGTGTATCGTTTCTCATCGCGTCGTTTACTCTAGTTTCCTGCGACTCCCTCGCGGTACCGTCGTTTATTGATCCCGCGAGCCCTACGCATTGCGATATTATGATCCTACAATACGGTCTTGGGATCCTCAAAATTGATCCTAGACATGTCAAATTTAAACTTGGGAATGTCAAATTGAATCTTTGGCATGGGCATGAAAGCACAAGCCTACGGTCTTGGGCATCTAAAAATTGATCCTAGACATGTCAAATTGAATCTTGGGCATGGGCATGAAAGCACAATCCTACGGTCTTGGGCATCTCAAAATAGATCCTAGACATGTCAAATTGAATCTCGGGCATGGGCATGAAAGCAAAAGCCTACGGTCTTAGGAATCTAAAAATTGGTCCTAGGCATCTCAAATTGAATCTTGGGCATGGGCATGAAAGCACAAGCTTACGATCTTGGGCATCTCAAAATTGATCCTAGACATGTCAAATTTAAACTTGGGCATGTCAAATTGAATCTTGGGCATGGGCATGAAAGAACAAGCCTACGGTCTTGGGCATCTCAAAATTGATCCTATAAATGTAAAATTGAATCTCGGGCATGGCCATGAAAGCAAAAGCCTACGGTCTTGGGCATCTAAAAAATTTATTTTAGGAATCTCAAATTGAATCTTGGGCATGGGCATGAAAGCACAAGCCTACGGTCTTGGGCATCTCAAAATTGATCCTAGACATGTCAAATTTAAACTGGGCATGTCAAATTGAATATTGGGCATGGGCATGAAAGCACAATCCTACGTTCTTGGGCATCTCAAAATTGATCCTAGACATGTCAAATTTAAACTTGGGAATGCCAAATTGAATCTTGGGCATGGGTATGAAAGCACAAGCCTACGGCCTTGGGCATCTCAAAATTGATCCTAGACATGTCAAATTTAAATTTGGGCATGTCAAATTGAATCTTGGGCATGGGCATGAAAGCACAAGCCTACGGCCTTGAGCATCTCAAAATTGATCCTAGACATGTCAAATTTAAACTTGGGAATGTCAAATTGGATCTTGGGCATGGGCATGAAAGCACAAGCCTACGGTCTTGGGCATCCCAAAATTGATCCTAGACATGTCAAATTGAATCTCGGGCATGGGCATGAAAGCAAAAGCCTACGGTCTTGGGAATCAGAAAATTGATCCTAGGCATCTCAAATTGAATCTTGGGCATGGGCATGAAAGCACAAGACTACGGTCTTGGGAATCTCAAAATTGATCCTAGATATGTCAAATTTAAACTTGGACATGTAAAATTGAATCGTGGGCATGGGCATGAAAGCACAAGCCTACGGTCTTGGGCATCTCAAAATTGATCCTAGGCATGTCAAATTGAATCTTGGGCATTGGCATAAAAGTACAAGCCTACGGTCTTGGGCATCTCAAAATTGATCCTAGACATGTCAAATTTAAACTTGGGCATGTCAAATTAAATCTCGGGCATGGGCATGAAAGCACAAGCCTACGGTCTTGGGCATCTCAAAATTGATCCTAGACATGTCAAATTGAATCTCAGGCATGGGCATGAAAGCAAAAGCCTATTGTTTTGGGAATCTAAAAATTGATCCTAGGCGTCTCAAATTGAATCTTGGTCATGTGCATGAAAGCACAAGCCTACGGTCTTGGGTATCTCAAAATTGATCCTAGACATGTCAAATTTAAACTTGGGCATGTCAAATTGAATCTTGGGCATGGGCATGAAAGCACAATCCTACGGTCTTGGGCATCTCAAAATTGATCCTAGACATGTCAAATTTAAACTTGGGAATGTCAAATTGAATCTTGGACATGGGCATGAAAGCACAAGCCTACGGTCTTGGGCATCTCAAAATTCATCCTAGACATGTCAAATTGAATCTCGGGCATGGGCGGGTAAGCAAAAGCCTACGGTCTTGGGAATCTAAAAATTGATTTTAGGCATCTCAAATTGAATCTTGGGCATGGGCATGAAAGCACAAGCCTACGGTCTTGGGGATATCAAAATTGATCCTAGACATGTCAAATTTAAACTTGGGCATGTCAAATTGAATCTTGGGCATGGGCATGAAAGCACAATCCTACGGTCTTGGGCATCTCAAAATTGATCCAAGACATGTCAAATTTAAACTTGGGCATGTTAAATAAAATCTTGGGCATGGGTATGAAAGCACAAGCCTACGGTCTTGGGCATCTCAAAATTGATCCTAGACATGTCAAATTTAAACCTGGGTATGTCAAACTGAATCTTGGGCATGGTCATGAAATCACAAGCCTACGGTCTTGGGCATCTCAAAATTGATCCTAGACATGTCAATTTTAAACTTGGGCATGTCAAATTGAATTGTGGGCATGGGCATGAAAGCACAAGCCTACGGTCTTGGGAATCTAAAAATTGATCCTAGGCATCTCAAATTGAATCTTGGGAATGGGCATGAAAGCACAAGCCTACGGTCTTGGGCATCTCAAAATTGATCCTAGACATGTCAAATTTAAACTTGGGCATGTCAAATTGAATCTTGGGCTTGGGCATGAAAGCACAAGCCTACGGTCTTGGTCATCTCAAAATTGATCCTAGACATGTCAAATTGAATCTCGGGCATGGGCTTGAAAGAAAAATCCTACGGTCTTAGGAATGTAAAAATTGATTCTAGGCATCTCAAATTGAATCTAGGGCATGGGCATGAAAGCACAAGCTTACAATCTTGGGTATCTCAAAGTTGATCCTAGGCATGTTAAATTGAATCTCGGGCATGGGCATGAAAGTAAAAGCCTACGGTCTTGGGCATCTAAAAATTGATCCTAGGCATCTCAAATTGAATCTTGGGCATGGGCATGAAAGCACAAGCCTACGGTCTTGGGCATCTCAAAATTGATCCTAGACATGTCAAATTTAAACTTGGGCATGTCAAATTAAATCTTGGGCATGGGCATCAAAGCACAAGCCTACGGTCTTGGGCATCTCAAAATTGATTCTAGACATGTCAATTTTAAACTTGGGCATGTCAAATTGAATCTTGGGATTGGGCATTAAACTTGGGCATGTCAAATTGAATTGTGGGCATGGGCATGAAAGCACAAGCCTACGGTCATGGGAATCTAAAAATGGATCCCAGGCATCTCAAGTTGAATCTTGGGCATTGATAGACACATTTTGGTGTCTGATTTAATCTCAATTGTATATTTTATTAGTGCTCGATTTTGTATTTATTATGGCTTTTTTTTTGTCATTGTAGGTGTTTTTGGAGAAATAAGCTTTTGCGGGAAAATTGGCTCGAAAAGTGGTATTTGCGCTTGTGGGAGAAAATTACTATTCGCACCCGGAAATGGATAAGGGGCACCCACATGATAAGGGATAACCCTGTGGCAACTACTATTGGCACACCAGAGCAGGATATGGGAGTCCATCTTCTTAGTTTGAATATAAATTTTGGCGGGAAAATATTCCGATTCTGAATGATTTTGGTTCGATTTTTGGGCCATCTCAGGACAGATTCAATCATCGATTTTGGTGGGCTGAACTTATTAAAGCATAACAGGGAAGATATAAGTGATTTGATGGCGTAGCTTGGGGCTGGATAAGATGGTTCGATAAAACAGGGCTAGGACTTTTCTTGGTTTTGGGCTAGAGTTTGAATGAGAGTTTCATGGATTTCTTCACGGATTTGGGTTGGTCTAAGCATGTTAAACCGTAACAGATTCGTAGAAGGTTCAAGTAAGGAGAATTCTCGTTAAAACAGAAACGCGTGTGAAGATAAAAAAGGAAATAAAGATAAAACCCGTGACTTGGGATGGAAGAATATTGAAGATATTTTAGGGATTTTTTGATCCTTTTTGTGTATAAATAGGCTTGGAGGAAGTCACTAAGGGGTAGTCGAGAGTTTGGGAGTGTTAGAAGGGATCCGTGGAGATCCGGTGCGAAGAAGAGGAGTTGCGAGAGAAGTTGCGGCAGGTGAAGAAGACGAAGAACCGACACTAGAGAAGTGTCGTTCTCAAGAACCCTAGAACACGAAGAACATAAGACGCGCGAGGGACTCGCGCAGAAAACTATCGCTATTCCACCGCGGAACCAAATTATCGTTTAAAGGGCAGTCTTATTTCTTCCGTAATCTCTTTTTGTAACACCTTTTGGCGTTGCAAACTTCTCGCTTTATTAGTTTTCTCTTGTTTTTCACCTATTTGAGCTATGAACAATTATTTTGAGCACGTGAACAACATGAGGAGCTAAACCTCAACACTGGGATGACGGAGGAAGCCATATTTCATGCGTGTGGTAATTATATTTAATTCTTTTATGACTACTTCCACTATTATCAATCGTTTTATGATTTTTCTTAATTGATTGTGATGTCGTATGATGATGTATGCTTGGTCTAAGTGCTTTTGATGCGTCATGCTAGTGATTTACAGTCAATCTTTTAAGAATCTACCTTGGCAAAGAACTAGAGTCAATATTATTTGAGCTATAATTATTTGGAATAAATATACGAATCGCATGAATGAATTTTATGGTGGAATCCGAAGTCCCAATTCTCTCGTATTCGTGACAAACCTTGTATATATATTTTCTTTGTTTTTCGTATTTTCTTAAATCAAACCTTTACAAGTCTGAGTTGAACGAACTTTTACTACCACTTTACAACAACATAAAAATCACATCAATTTTTGGCGCCGGAACGCGGACTTGTATTTAGATTTGTTTTAGGTTTATTTTTATTATTTTTGTTCTTTTTACGCCTTTGGTATTTTTGATTCTTTTGATTTGGAGCGAAGCTACAAGGAAAGAAAAAGTGCTACAAAAGGAAAGCATCGCCAAAGAAGGAAACAAAATAGGAGTCCAAGGAGCGAAGAAGATTTTGTATATATTTATTTTATTTAGAATTTATTTATTTTTATTTTTAGAATAGGGTTGTATTTTTGTAATTTTCTTTTCCTTTTGGACATTTTTATTTTTTGGACATTATTCTTGGACTTGGACATTATTTTTAAAACCCTAAGGAAGGGTTAAGATTAAATATAAACTATTTGCGGGGAAGGACGACGATTCACGATACTGTCTCGGCCCCTCGGGTTCGTACAATCGACATAGGAGTCGGTGGCCCGAGTCGACTTCAGCGGTTCATCGCCCGTGCAGTACGGGAGGTAAGACTCTATTCACCCACGAATCCCCCGTCGGTGGGTTTTATTTTTGTGACAACTCACACCCCCGCAAATAGAATGTCGAACTGGTATTACAATAGCCAATACAACGAATATCCGATCGAGTTTCAAAATGGACGTTACTACTTTGACCATAGTGTGAATAGTGGTTGGGAACATCAGCCTTTTCAAGGTTATGGCTCATACCATCATGAGCCCAATTACTATCCACACACGCACGGGTCATACGAGCAAAACAATCCCTCTATTTCTCTAGAAGAGGCTCTCAAGAGTTATACCTTATTTGTGAAAGAAACTCGTAACATTCTTCCGCATACGAGCAAATCCAACAAAGATGTCTTTAGAAGAAACTCTTAAGCAATATCTGAGAGTACAAATAGGATTGTAGAAAAATTGGCTCGAAATAATCTTAATTTCCAACATAGTGTTCCCACTAGTACCCTTGAAAATGAGGATAGTTATTTGCATAATCAAGATGACGAGGTTAGAATTGGTAACACTACTTGTTTAGATGAGGTTCAACCATTTTCATGTTATTATGATTATGATGAGGATAGTGTTGATGAAGAATTTGAAATAAGTAGGCATAGTGATCAGGAATTTGTTACTCCAATTGAGCTTAATAATGATAATGTTTTTATTTCAAATCCAAATAATTTTAATAATTATTCACCTATTCAAAAGGACGAGGATTTGACTAGAGATACCACCGTTTTAGACGATGTAGAATTTCCTTTTTACGAAGCCGATGATAGTTTTGAGGAACGAGTTTATTCTGAGAATATTGTTTTAAAGTCGAACGATTTAGAAACATTAGTCTTAGACAAAGAAGATGAACTCGTAGAGCTTTTAAATTTGAGTGAGGATGCATCATCTGAGTACAACCTAGAAAAAACAATTCACCATTTTCAGGATTCTGATGATCTAGAAATTAGGAAATTGTAGCTAGTCTATCTAGAGACACCCAAAACTCTAAGTTTGGGGGTGACTATCATTCTCCTTGTGCCTTACCTTTAGCTCTTGTAGAGATCCCTCACTTGGGACTTGATATATGTGCCTCAACCATTGTGCCAGATTGCCTTCATACTAGTTCTCCAGAACCTAATAATGTCCATAAGGAAGTTCAGTTGTTAGAAACCCATCCTCTGGTTGATGTGGTTTGCCCAGGCTATGATACCCAGATTGATTTTGTTTTCCCACCAAATATTTTTCAACCAGTGGGAACGTATAAGTTTCATATGTGTCAACTATTTAGTTTTGAGACTAAACCTAAGTACTTTAGGAAATTAGTATCGACACATTTTCTTATGATTGACCGCCAGTTTCATCGTGGTCAATTGTGTGAGTCAAAACTGATTGACTTTAAGGATCCGCAGTTATTTAGGTTATTATTATGTGCTTCTAAGTTTTTACTTGAGTTTTTCCGGACTCTAATACCTGAATCGGATCTTAGCTACGAGGAAATGCAACCCATGAAAATATTTTATTTGGACCCAGGTTATAGAACTCCAACTTGAACCACAGCTAGATGTAGTTGTCTTAAATAGGAAACTAGACAAGGGTGTGCTTCATTTGTTAATTTTCTTGGCATGTTGCAGATTCCTTTTACTTGTGATAGCTCTATTTGGTTTTGATGACCCACGAGATATTTGGCTATTACTTTATGATTTTATGAGGTGACTAATCCTTTCTTAGTCCGGTCAAGACTTTAAACTTAGCACTTCTTGGGAGGTAACCCAATATTCATGCGACACGGTAATATCTTTCCTTATCTCTTTTTGCTTTCAAATGGTAATGATTTCTCCTTGTTCATGCTTTTAATTTTATCTTTAGAACATTGAGGACAATGTTAGGTTTAAGTTTGGGGGTATGGGAGAAACTTTTTAGTTGCGATAAATAAACTCCAGAGCCTAGAAATTTATGCTTATTAAGTATGGCACTAAAGATGGAAGCATTTTGGTTGTAGGAGTTGAGGAACCAATCTGATTATGGAAACATCTAAAGAGTTTATTCATAAAAGCACAGAGCTCAGGTGTTAGAATTAAAGAAAAACATGGTAGTTTCGCCATATCTCGTTGAATCCTTTTCACTTCTATTTTTATTTTGTTTTCTTTAAAATATGTTTCTCTAAGTGATTAGGTGGGGCTCACGATTCAAGTTGTTACCACTGCTAGGGTGAAATAGATTGATTGAGATACCAAAAAAAAAAAAAAAAAAAAAATTGAAAAAAAAAAAAAAAAAGAGAAAAAGAAATTGAGACCGAGACCATTAGACCAACCTAATAAATTCAATACAGATCGGCCTTTGGTACCCTTGTATATGCCGATTGTGTTGACCTAGAGTTAGGATTATCGACCACTGGTTCCCTTGTATATGCCAAAGTGTGTTGATATTAGTCCGAACAATATCTCAGTCCATTAGGATAGGTTCATTTTGGTAGTGGCCTTCAGACAGATATGAGAAACACCGTTCACCTTAGTCAACATCAAAACCATCTATGTTTTTCTATATCCATTTCTTAATCTATCCATGTGATTGGTTGACTCCGGTTATGATGTCAAGAAACTATCTGAGTAGAGCTCTGTCACTTATATATGAATTTTAGTATGCTTGAGTGCAAACTCGTATACAGGAATTGGAATTTTGCATCGGGGTACTTCCTCCCGTAGTCAATAAGTATGCCAACCAAGGAGATTCTTTAGTGCCTTCCAAGGTTACAGTAAATAGCTAAGGTCCTGGAATGTAAAGGTTTTGTGGTTATATCTCTGGTCAACCCTCCCGAGACTATAACTCGGCCACTAGGGCCACATAGGGGTTTAAAGGCTTGTTGCATACGCTAAATGCAATCGACGATGCCTGCGACAGTGAGTTAGGATTTTATTTTCTAGATTTGATTTTCTCGAGGACGAGCAAATAATAAGTTTGCGGTATTTGATAGACACATTTTTGTGTCCGATTTAATCTCAATTGTATATTTTATTAGTGCTCGATTTTGTATTTATTATGGCTTTTTGTGTCATTGTAGGTGTTTTTGGAGAAATAAGCTTTTATGGGAAAATTGGCTCGAAAAAGTGGTATTTGCGCTTGTGGGAGAAAATTACTGTTCGCACCCCGGAAATGGATAAGGGAACTCACATGATAAGGATAACCCAGAGGTGGAAACTACTATTGGCACACCGCAATGTGATATGTGGAGTCCATCTTCTTAGTTTGAATATAAATTTTGGCGGGAAAATATTCCGATTACGAACAGATTTTGCTCCGATTTTTGGGCCATCTCTCGGACAGATTCAATCATCGATTTTGGTGGGCTGAACTTATTAAAGCATAACAGGGAAGATATAAGTGATTTGATGGCGTAGCTTAATGGATAAGCTGGTTCGATAAAACAGGGGTTGGGACTTTTCTCGGTTTTGTGCTAGAGTTTGAATGAGAGTTTCATGGATTTCTTCATGGATTTGGGTTGGTCTAAGCATGTTAAACCGTAATGAGGATTCGTAGAAGGTTCAAGTAAGGAGAGTTCTCGGATTTAAAACAGAAACGCGTGTGAAGATAAAAAGGAAATAAAGATAAAACCCGTGACTTGGGATGGAAGAATATTGAAGATATTTTAGGGATTTTTTTGATCTCTTTGTGTATAAATAGGCTTGGAGGAAGTCACTAAGGGGTAGTCGAGAGTTTGGGGAGTGTTAGAAGGGATCTGGTGGAGCTCCGGTGCGAAGAAGAGGAGCTGCAGAGAGAAGTTGCAGCAGCAGGTGAAGAAGACGAAGAACTGACACTAGAGAAGTGTCGTTCTCAAGAACCATAGAACACGAAGAACATAAGACGCGCGAGGACCATCGCAGAAACTATCGCTATTCCACCGAGAACCAAATTATCGTTTAAAAGGGCGGTCTTATTTCTTACAGAATGTCTCTTTGTAACACCTTTTCAAATTGCAAACTTACGCTTTATTAGTTTTCTTGTTTTCACCTATTTGAGCTATGAACAATTATTTTGAGCACGTGAATAACATGAGGAGCTAAAACCCAACACTGGGATGACGGAGGAAGCCATATTTCATGCGTGTGGTAATTATACTTAATTCTTTTATGACTACTTGCACTATTATCAATCGTTTTATGATTTTTCTTAATTGATTGTGATGTGGTATGATGATGTATGCTTAGTCTAAGTGCTTTTGATGCGTCATGCTAGTGATTTACAGTAAATCTTTTAAGAATCTACCTTGGCAAAGAACTAGAGTCAATATTATTTGAGCTATAATTGTTTGGAATAAATATACGAATCGCATGAATGAATTTTATGGTGGAACAAGTCCGCTTTCTCGTATTCGTGACAAACCTTGTATATGTATTTTCTTTGTTTTTCGTATTTTCTTAAATCAAACCTTTACAAGTCTGAGTTGAACGAACTATTACTACCACTTTACAACAACATAAAAATCACATCAGGCATGGGCATGAAAGCACAAGCCTACGGTCTTGGGAATCTAAAAATTAATTTTAGGCATCTCAAATTGAATCTTGGGCATGGGCATGAAAGCACAAGCCTACGGTCTTGGGCATCTCAAAATTGATCCTAGACATGTCAAATTTGAACTTGGGCATGTCAAATTAAATCATGGGCATGGGCATCAAAGCACAAGCCTACGGTCTTGGGCATCTCAAAATTGATCCTAGACATATCATATTTAAACTTGGGCATGTCAAATTGAATCTTGGGCATGGGCATGAAAGCACAAGCCTACGGTCTTGGGAATCTAAAAATTGATCCTAGGCATCTCAAATTGAATCTTGGGCATGGGCATGAAAGCACAAGCCTACGGTCTTAGGCATCTCAAAATTGATCCTAGACATGTCAAATTTAAACTTGGGCATGTCAAATTGAATCTTGGGCTTGGGCATGAAAGCACAAGCCTACGGTCTTGGTCATCTCAAAATTGATCCTAGACATGTCAAATTGAATCTCGGGCATGAGCATGAAAGCAAAAGCCTACGGTCTTAGGAATGTAAAAATTGATCCTAGGCATCTCAAATTGAATGGGGCATGGGCATGAAAGCACAAGCCTACGGTCTTGGGCATCTCAAAATTGATCCTAGACATGTCAAATTTAAACTTGGGCATGTCAAATTGAATCTTGGGCATGGGCATGAAAGCACAATCCTACGGTCTTGGGCATCTCAAAATTGATCCTAGACATGTAATATTTAAACTTGGGCAGGTCAAATTGAATCTTGGGATTGGGCATGAAAGCACAAGCCTACGGTCTTGGTCATCTCAAAATTGATCCTAGACATGTCAAATTGAATCTCGGGCATGGGCATGAAAGCAAAATCCTACGGTCTTGGGAATCTAAAAATTGATTTTAGGCATCTCAAATTGAATCTTGGGCATGGTCATGAAAGCACAAGCCTACGGTCTTGGGCATCTCAAAATTGATCCTAGACATGTAAAATTTAAACTTGAGCATGTCAAATTGAATCTTGGGCATGGGCATGAAATCAAAATCCTAAGTTCTTGGGCATCTCAAAATTGATTCTAGACATGTCAAATTTAATCTTGGGCATGTTAAATTGAATCTTGGGCATGGGTATGAAAGCACAAGCCTACGGTCTTAGGCATCTCAAAATTATTCCTAGATATTTCAAATTTAAACACAGGTATGTCAAATTGAATCTTGGGGATGGGCATGAAATCACAAGCCTACGGTCTTGGGAATCTAAAAATTGATTTTAGGCATCTCAAATTGAATCTTGGGCATGGGCATGAAAGCACAAGCCTACGGTCTTGGGCATCTCAAAATTGATCCTAGACATGTAAAATTTAAACTTGGGCATGTCAAATTGAATCTTGGGCATGGGCATGAAATCAAAATCCTACGGTCTTGGGCATCTCAAAATTGATTCTAGACATGTCAAATTTAATCTTGGGCATGTTAAATTGAATCTTGGGCATGGGTATGAAAGCACAAGCCTACGGTCTTAGGCATCTCAAAAATGATCCTAGACATTTCAAATTTAAACCTGGGTATGTCAAATTGAATCTTGGGGATGGGCATGAAATCACAAGCCTACGGTCTTGGGCATCTCAAAATTGATCCTAGACATGTCAATTTTAAACTTGGGCATGTCAAATTGAATCGTGGGCATGGGCATGAAAGCACAAGCCTACGGTCTTGGGAATCTAAAAATTGATCCTATGCATCTCAAATTAAATCTTGGGAATGGGCATGAAAGCACAAGCCAACGGTCTTGGGCATCTCAAAATTGATTCTAGACATGTCAAATTTAAACTTGGGCATGTCAAATTGAATCATGGGCTTGGGCATGAAAGCATAAGCCTACGGTCTTGGTCATCTCAAAATGGATCCTAGACATGTCAAATTGAATCTCGGGCATGGGCATGAAAGCAAAAGCCTACAGTCTTAGGAATGTAAAAATTGATTCTAGGCATCTCAAATTGAATCTAGGGCATGGGAATGAAAGCATAAGCCTACGGTCTTAGGCATCTCAAAATTGATCCTAGACATGTCAAATTTAAACTTGGGCATGTCAAATTAAATCTTGGGCATGGGAATCAAAGCACAAGCCTACGGTCTTGGGCATCTCAAAATTGATCCTAGACATGTCAATTTTAAACTTGGGCATGTCAAATTGAATCGTGGGCATGGGCATGAAAGCACAAGCCTACGGTCTTGGGAATCTAAAAATTGATCCTAGGCAACTCAATTTGAATCTTGGGCATGGGCATGAAAGCACAAGCCTACGGTCTTGCGAATCAAAAAATTGATCCTAGACATGTCAAATTTAAACTTGGGCATGTCAAATTGAATCTTGGGCTTGGGAATGAAAGCACAAAGCCTACGGTCTTGGTCATCTCAAAATTGATCCAAGACATGTCAAATCGAATCTCGGGCATGGGCATGAAAGCAAAAGCCTACGGTCTTAGGAATGTAAAAATTGATCCTAGGCATCTCAAATTGAATCTAGGGCATGGGCATGAAAGCACAAGCCTACGGTCTTGGGCATCTCAAAATTGATCCTAGACATGTCAAATTTAAACTTGGGCATGTCAAATTGAATCTTGGGCATGGGCATGAAAGCACAATCCTACGGTCTTGGGCATCTCAAAATTGATCCTAGACATGTCAAATTTAAACTTGGGCATGTTAAATTGAATCATGAGCATGGGTATGAAAGCACAAGCCTATGGTCTTGGGCATCTCAAAATTGATCCTAGACATGTCAAATTTAAACCTGGGTATGTGAAATTGAATCTTGGGCATGGGCATGAAATCACAAGCCTACGGTCATGGGCATCTCATAATTGATCCTAGACATGTCAAATTTAAACTTGGGCATGTCAAATTGAATCGTGGGCATGGGCATGAAAGCACAAGCCTACGGTCTTTGGAATCTAAAAATTGATCCTAAGAATCTCAAATTGAATCTTGGGAATGGGCATGAAAGCATAAGCCTACGGTCTTGGGCATCTCAAAATTGATCCTAGACATGTCAAATTTAAACTTGGGCATGTCAAATTGAATCTTGGGCTTGGGCATGAAAGCACAAGCCTACGGTCTTGGTCATCTCAAAATTGATCCTAGACATGTCAAATTGAATCTCGGGCATACGCATGTGTTGATGGTGGATTTTCGTTTAAGGTTAAATTTGTAAGTAACCAGAAAATCATGCGCTGACATCTTGTAAAAGATAAAGCCGTTTATAAGTGACGGATACTCCTCACTTAATTCACCAAGAATGGAGCATGTAGCAACAATCCCATTCTCGTGAATACATGAAATTCCTCCAGTTGGAGCATGCAAAGAACAATCCCTTCTCGTGAATTTCATATCGGCCTTGTATTTCCCGTACCCATTATCGGTGTGGCATGACGACCGAGTGTTACTCTTACAGAGTAACACGAACCTCCAAGCACTATAATGAATCCATGTACGAAATACCCGTACAGCCGATTCTCGGTGTGTTATACTAGCCCGAGCCCTCTCGGTGTGTTATACTAGCCCGATTGAGCCCCTCCTCGGTGTGTTATACTAGCCCGATTGAGCATCCGGACTTGACTGTATCGTCTCCGGATATGATCTGATCATGATCATCCAACTCCACAAGCATGATTGATGACTACAGATCAATTCCATCACCCCAAGCAGGTATGGAATACACACGGCCTTAGCTTGCCAAATATGATCGATCGCAGGTCATCCAACTCCACAAGCATGATTGGATGACCACAGATCAATTCCATCACCCCAAGCAGGTATGGAATACACACGGCCTTAGCTTGCCAAATATGATTCGATCGCAGTCATCCAACTCCACAAGCATGATTGGATGACCCGAGATCAATTCCATCACCCCCAAGGTATGGAATACACACGGCCGACCCGCATGGTCGACCATTGGCCTTGCTTGCCAAGAAACCGTCCATACCAAGCATTATGGGCGGAAAACCTAAATTAGGTTTGCGGCATATTACATGTGTCGCAAAATGGTCTCAACCGTCCATCTTCGCAGCATAGATGGAGGTGTAGATGTAGACTCAAAGGGCCCGGAGCATGTCGACACAATCACCGTGTGACCGCCACACACTTGACCAATCGGTCAAAGCCAACCATGGTTGGTTACAACAAATTCGTCCGCCCAAAAGAGCATGGTCGCGCGGCTTTGAAAGCCAAAATTAGGGCTTCAAGTCATCACGCGCGTCCATCTTCTCCGCATTTAATGGAGGGTCACAGATTGATTAACCAAGGCCGGTCATACCAAGGATGACCACCGTGGGCCCATCTACCTCTCTTGCGGTCGGCCAAGGCATGCCATGCCCGACTAATCCAAAACGCCCGACCAAACTCACGCTGTTACATCTCCCAAATCCTAAACCGATCTCGACCGCTCAACTTCACCGGGATGATTTGAGTGGCTTAGATCACGTTTTCATGGGATAATCGGTATAGGTGTGAACACTAGCCTACCACCCACACGCTGGTATGATCGACCAAAACCGACCAAGATGGGTCGTCTTGGAACGCACGCCCAAACTTGGGATGTCATGCGGTTTCCAACTCCTTTGCGGCAAGGGATTTCGCCAAGAACCGATCTCAACCACTCCTCTTTGACGGTCAAATTGAGTGGCCTAGATTGCATCTTCATGAGACGGTGAGACATGGACGTGTACACCATCATGCCCCAACACGCATGTATGGTCGGTCCTCTCCAAAATCCTCCCCACGCTTGGTTTCGACCAAGCTGAAGAGTGATGCTTGCGCACCTCTTTAAAAACCCTAATTTCATCAACGATCGCAGATGAGTGTCTCAAACATCATCTCGTCCGTCCGACCTCACCAGCTTGGTTATACAACCCTGGTCAGGAGTTATTTGGTTAGTGAGGAGTCATTACCCATCACTGTACTCACCGTAATGCAAAGTACTGCATAAAATACACACTAGTACTTCACAAGTATCGACTTTCGAATAACGCAGCTTATTTCAAAGCATTACATGCTATCTTTCGTGGATCCACGATCCACATTCCAGAGACATCAATCATGTCACAAATCGGGGATGCATATTGGGGTATTGGTCGGCGGTTTACGGCGTGCGGCGTGCAACGCGCCATCACAAGAACGTGTTAGGAAGTCATGGACGGTTAGAGATGAACAGAAAAGTGGGCAAGACCGGTCGTGTGTTACCGACACACAACTCCACTACTCCATCATTCCACTACCTCCACTTCCCACGAGAAACGTGAATGAGGCTCAATGACTTGTATAAATAGGGTCTCCGCCCTATTTCCAACAACAACAAGGGAATAACGGAGAACAACACAAGTTCGGGCATTTACGTAAAACCAAGTGTTAATACAAACCGTATTCAAACACTCGAGCTCGCAGCACATCAACCGTAAGCTTGCTCATCTTTTCTGTTACAAGTCATAAGCAAGCCAACACCTTCACAATCTCAACACCTTCTTCGCTTCCCTCCCTAAGATCAACCCCACCTCCTTCACTTTGTGACCGAAACAAGTCCGGGAACGGCCATTTCTTGGTTTAGGCCGGACTTGCACAGATTGATCTCTCGAATCTACAAGCACTCACCGCGCAGTGCATTTGTTGAAGGTTTAGATTCATTCCTCATCCACACCCCAAATTACCAAATTCTGCAGGAGTAGTTTTCACCCATCAACAAAGGTAAAAGCAAAAGCCTACGGTCTTGGGTATCTCAAAGTTGATCCTAGGCATGTCAAATTGAATTTCGTGCATGGGAATGAAAGTAAAAGCCTACGGTCTTGGGTATCTAAAAATTGATCCTAGGCATCTCAAATTGCATCTTGGGCATAGGCATGAAAGCACAAGCCTACGGTCTTGGGCATCTCAAAATTGATCCTAGACATGTCAAATTTAAACTTGGGCATGTCATATTAAATCTTGGGCATGGGCATCAAAGCACAAGCCTACGGCCTTGGGCATCTCAAAATTGATCCTAGACATGTCAAATTTAAACTTGGGCATGTCAAATTAAATCTTGGGCTTGGGCATGAAAGCACAATCCTACGGTCTTGGTCATCTCAAAATGGATCCTAGACATGTCAAATTGAATCTCGGGCATGGGCATGAAAGCAAAAGCCTACGGTCTTAGGAATGTAAAAATTGATCCTAGGCATCTCAAATTGAATCTAGGGCATGGGCATGAAAGCACAAGGTTACGATCTTGGGCATCTAAAAATTGATCCTAGGCATGTCAAATTGAATCTCGGGTATGGGCATGAAAGCACAAGCCTACGGTCTTGGGCATCTCAAAATTGATCCTAGACATGTCAAATTTAAACTTGGGCATGTCAAATTGAATCGTGGGCATGGGCATGAAAGCACAAGCCTACGGTCTTGGGAATCTAAAAATTGATCCTAGGCATCTCAAATTGAATCTTGGGCATGGGCATGAAAGCACAAGCCTACGGTCTTGGGCATCTCAAAATTGATCCTAGACATGTCAAATTTAAACTTGGGCATGTCAAATTGAATCTTGGGCTTGGCTATGAAAGCACAAGCCTACGGTCTTGGTCATCTCAAAATTGATCCAAGACATGTCAAATTGAATCTCGGGCATGGGCATGAAAGCAAAAGCCGACGGTCTTAGGAATGTAAAAATTGATCCTAGGCATCTCAAATTGAATCTAGGGCATGGGCATGAAAGCACAAGCCTACGGTCTTGGGCATCTCAAAATTGATCCTAGACATGTCAAATTTAAACTTGGGCGTGTCAAATTAAATCTTGGGCATGGAAATCAAAGCACAAGCCTACGGTCTTGGGCATCTCAAAATTGATCCTAGACATGTCAATTTTAAACTTGGGTATGTCAAATTGAATCGTGGGCATGGGCATGAAAGCACAAGCCTACGGTCTTGGGAATCTAAAAATTGATCCTAGGCATCTCAAATTGAATCTTGGGCAAGGGCGTGAAAGCACAAGCCTACGGTCTTGGGCATCTCAAAATTGATCCTAGACATGTCAAATTTAAACTTGGGCTGTCAAATTGAATCTTGGGCTTGGGCATGAAAGCACAAGCCTACGGTCTTGGTCATCTCAAAATTGATCAAATACATGTCAAATTGAATCTCGGGCATGGGCATGAAAGCAAAAGCCTACGGTCTTAGGAATGTAAAAATTTATCCTAGGCATCTCAAATTGAATCTAGGGCATGGGCATAAAATCACAAGCCTACGGTCTTGGGCATCTCAAAATTGATCCTAGACATGTCAAATTTAAACTTGGGCATGTCAAATTGAATCTTGGGCATGGGCATGAAAGCACAATCCTACGGTCTTGGGCATCTCAAAATTGATCCTAGACATGTCAAATTTAAACTTGGGCATGTTAAATTGAATCATGAGCATGGGTATGAAAGCACAAGCCTACGGTCTTGGGGATCTCAAAATTGATCCTAGACATGTCAAATTTAAACCTGGGTATGTGAAATTGAATCTTGGGCATGGGCATGAAATCACAAGCCTACGGTCATGGGCATCTCATAATTGATCCTAGACATGTCAATTTTAAACTTGGGCATGTCAAATTGAATCGTGGGCATGGGCATGAAAGCACAAGCCTACGGTCTTTGGAATCTAAAAATTGATCCTAGGCATCTCAAATTGAATCTTGGGCATGGGCATGAAAGCACAAGCCTACGGTCTTGGTCATCTCAAAATTGATCCAAGACATGTCAAATTGAATCTCGGGCATGGGCATGAAAGCAAAAGCCGACTGGTCTTAGGAATGTAAAAATTGATCCTAGGCATCTCAAATTGAATCTAGGGCATGAGCATGAAAGCACAAGCCTACGGTCTTGGGCATCTCAAAATTGATCCTAGACATGTCAAATTTAAACTTGGGCATGTCAAATTAAATCTTGGGCATGGAAATCAAAGCACAAGCCTACGGTCTTGGGCATCTCAAAATTGATCCTAGACATGTCAATTTTAAACTTGGGCATGTCAAATTGAATCGTGGGCATGGGCATGAAAGCACAAGCCTACGGTCTTGGGAATCTAAAAATTGATCCTAGGCATCTCAAATTGAATCTTGGGCATGGGCATGAAAGCACAAGCTTACGGTCTTGGGCATCTCAAAATTGATCCTAGACATGTCAAATTTAAACTTGGGCATGTCAAATTGAATCTTGGGCTTGGGCATGAAAGCACAAGCCTACGGTCTTGGTCATCTCAAAATTGATCCAAGACATGTCAAATTGAATCTCGGGCATGGGCATGAAAGCAAAAAGCCTACGGTCTTAGGAATGTTAAAATTGATCCTAGGCATCTCAAATTGAATCTAGGGCATGGGCATGAAAGCACAAGCCTACGGTCTTGGTCATCTCAAAATTGATCCTAGGCATGTCAAATTGAATCTCGGGCATGGGCATGAAAGCACAAGCCTACGGTCTTGGGCATCTCAAAATTGATCCTAGACATGTCAAATTTAAACTTGGGCATGTCAAATTAAATCTTGGGCATGGAAATCAAAGCACAAGCCTTCGGTCTTGGGCATCTCAAAATTGATCCTAGACATGTCAGTTTTAAACTTGGGTATGTCAAATTGAATCGTGGGCATGGGCATGAAAGCACAAGCCTACGGTCTTGGGAATCTAAAAATTGATCCTAGGCATCTCAAATTGAATCTTGGGCATGGGCATGAAAGCACAAGCCTACGGTCTTGGTCATCTCAAAATTGATCCTAGACATGTCAAATTTAAACTTGGGCATGTCAAATTGAATCTTGGGCTTGGGCATGAAAGCACAAGCCTACGGTCTTGGTCATCTCAAAATTGATCAAAGACATGTCAAATTGAATCTCGGGCATGGGCATGAAAGCAAAAGCCTACGGTCTTAGGAATGTAAAAATTGATCCTAGGCATCTCAAATTGAATCTAGGGCATGGGCATGAAATCACAAGCCTACGGTCTTGGGCATCTCAAAATTGATCCTAGACATGTCAAATTTAAACTTGGGCATGTCAAATTGAATCTTGGGCATGGGCATGAAAGCACAATCCTACGGTCTTGGGCATCTCAAAATTGATCCTAGACATGTCAAATTTAAACTTGGGCATGTTAAATTGAATCATGAGCATGGGTATGAAAGCACAAGCCTACGGTCTTGGGGATCTCAAAATTGATCCTAGACATGTCAAATTTAAACCTGGGTATGTGAAATTGAATCTTCGGCATGGGCATGAAATCACAAGCCTATGGTCATGGGCATCTCATAATTGATCCTAGACATGTCAATTTTAAACTTGGGCATGTCAAATTGAATCGTGGGCATGGGCATGAAAGCACAAGCCTACGGTCTTTGGAATCTAAAAATTGATCCTAGGCATCTCAAATTGAATCTTGGGCAAGGGCATGAAACCATAAGCCTACGGTCTTAGGCATCTCAAAATTGATCCTAGACATGTCAAATTTAAACTTGGGCATGTCAAATTGAATCTTGGGCTTGGGCATGAAAGCACAAGCCTACGGTCTTGGTCATCTCAAAATTGATCCAAGATATGTCAAATTGAATCTCGGGCATGGGCATGAAAGAACAAGCCTACGGTCTTGGTCATCTCAAAATTGATCCTAGGCATGTCAAATTGAATCTCGGGCATGGGCATGAAAGCACAAGCCTACGGTCTTGGGCATCTCAAAATTGATCCTAGACATGTCAAATTTAAACTTGGGCATGTCAAATTAAATCTTGGGCATGGAAATCAAAGCACAAGCCTACGGTCTTGGGCATCTCAAAATTGATCCTAGACATGTCAATTTTAAACTTGGGTATGTCAAACTGAATCGTGGGCATGGGCATGAAAGCACAAGCCTACGGTCTTGGGAATCTAAAAATTGATCCTAGGCATCTCAAATTGAGTCTTGGGCATGGGAATGAAAGCACAAGCCTACGGTCTTGGGCATATCAAAATTGATCCTAGACATGTCAAATTTAAACTTGGGCATGTCAAATTGAATCTTGGGCTTGGGCATGAAAGCACAAGCCTACGGTCTTGGTCATCTCAAAATTGATCCAAGACATGTCAAATTGAATCTCGGGCATGGGCATGAAAGCAAAAGCCTACGGTCTTAGGAATGTAAAAATTGATCCTAGGCATCTCAAATTGAATCTAGGGCATGAGCATGAAAGCACAAGCCTACGGACTTGGGCATCTCAAAATTGATCCTAGACATGTCAAATTTAAACTTGGGCATGTCAAATTGAATCTTGGGCATGGGCATGAAAGCACAATCCTACGGTCTTGGGCATCTCAAAATTGATCCTAGACATGTCAAATTTAAACTTGGGCATGTTAAATTGAATCATGAGCATGGTTATGAAAGCACAAGCCTACGGTCTTGGGCATCTCAAAATCGATCCTAGACATGTCAAATTTAAACCTGGGTATGTGAAATTAAATCTTGGGCATGGGCATGAAATCACAAGCCTACGGTCATGGGCATCTCATATTTGATCCTAGACATGTTAATTTTAACCTTGGGCATGTCAAATTGAGTCGTGGGCACGGGCATGAAAGCACAAGCCTATGTTCTTTGGAATCTAAAAATTGATCCTAGGCATCTCAAATTGAATCTTGGGCATGGGCATGAAAGCATAAGCCTACGGTCCTGGGCATCTAAAAATTGATCCTAGACATGTCAAATTTAAACTTGGGCATGTCAAATTGAATCTTGGGCTTGGGCATGAAAGCACAAGCCTACGGTCTTGGTCATCTCAAAATTGATCCTAGACATGTAAAATTGAATCTCGGGCATAGGCATGAAAGCAAAAGCCTACGGTCTTAGGAATGTAAACATTGATCCTAGGCATCTGAAATTGAATCTAGGACATGGGCATGAAAGCAAAAGCTTACAATCTTCGGTATCTCAAAGTTGATCCTAGGCATGTCAAATTGAATTTCGTGCATGGGAATGAAAGTAAAAGCCTACGGTCTTGGGCATCTAAAAATTGATCCTAGGCATCTCAAATTGCATCTTGGGCTTGGGCATCAAAGCACAAGCCTACGGCCTTGGGCATCTCAAAATTGATCCTAGACATGTCAAATTTAAATTTGGGCATGTCAAATTAAATCTTGGGCTTGGGCATGAAAGCACAATCCTATAGTCTTGGTCATCTCAAAATTGATCCTAGACATGTCAAATTGAATCTCGGGCATGGGCATGAAAGCAAAAGCCTACGGTCTTAGGAATGTAAAAATTGATCCTAAGCATCTCAAATTGAATCCAGGGCATGGGCATGAAAGAACAAGCTTACGATCTTGGGTATCTCAAAGTTGATCCTAGGCATGTCACATTGAATCTCGGGCATGGGCATGAAAGTAAAAGCCTACGGTCTTGGGCATCTAAAAATTGACTCTAGGCATCTCAAATTGAATCTTGGGCATGGGCATGAAAGCACAAGCCTACGGTCTTGGGCATCTCAAAATTGATCCTAGACATGTCAAATTTAAACTTGGGCATGTCAAATTAAATCTTGGGCATGGGCATCAAAGCACAAGCATAAGGCCTTGGGCATCACAAAATTGATCCTAGACATGTCAAATTTAAACTTGGGCATGTCAAATTAAATCTTCGGCTTGGGCATGAAAGCAAAAGCCTACGGTCTTAGGAATGTAAAAATTGATCCTAGGCATCTCAAATTGAATCCAGTGCATGGGCATGAAAGCACAAGCTTACGATCTTGGGTATCTCAAAGTTGATCCTAGGCATGTCAAATTGAATCTCGGGCATGGGCATGAAAGTAAAATCCTACGGTCTTGGGCATCTAAAAGTTGATCATAGGCATATCAAATTGAATCTTGGGCATGGGCATGAAAGCACAAGCCTACGGTCTTGGGTACCTCAAAATTGATCCTAGACATGTCAAATTTAAACTTGGGCATGTCAAATTAAATCTTTGGCTTGGGCATCAAAGCACAAGCCTACGGTCTTGGGCATCTCAAAATTAATCCTAGACATGTCAATTTTAAACTTGGGCATGTCAAATTGAATCGTGGACATGGGCATGAAAGCACAAGCCTACGGTCTTGGGAATCTAAAATTGATCCTAGGCATCTCAAATTGAATCTTGGGCATGGGCATGAAAGCACAAGCCTACGGACTTGGGCATCTCAAAATTGATCCTAGACATGTCAAATTTAAACTTGGGGATGTCAAATTGAATCTTGGGCTTGGGCATGAAAGCACAATCCTACGGTCTTGGTCATCTCAAAAGTGATCCTATAAATGTAAAATTAAATCTCGGGCATGGCCATGAAAGCAAAAGCCTACGGTCTTGGGCATCTAAAAATTGATTTTAGGCATCTCAAATTGAATCTTGGGCTTGGGCATAAAAGCACAAGTCTACGATCTTGGGCATCTCAAAAGTGATCCTATAAATGTAAAATTAAATCTCGGGCATGGCCATGAAAGCAAAAGCCTACGGTCTTGGGCATCTAAAAATTGATTTTAGGCATCTCAAATTGAATCTTGGGATGGGCATGAAAGGACAAGCCTACGATCTTGGGCATCTCAAAATTGATCCTAGACATGTAAATTTTAAACTTGGGCATGTCAAATTGAATCGTGGGCATGGGCATGAAAGCACAAGCCGACGGTTTTGTGAATCTAAAAATTGATCCTAGGCATCTCAAATTGAATCATGGGCATGGGAATGAAAGCACAAGCCTACGGTCTTGGGCATCTCAAAATTGATCCTAGGCAGTTGAGAAGGTTACGGGGCTGAGAGGATTGCGGTGAATGGCTTGAGTTGTGGGATTGAATTCGCAGAGATGTGTGCACTTGGTGGAATTACAGGCCGTGCCTTGGCATGGGATTTTTATGAATGAGTTGGAGGAAATGGAGCTGTGTTACTAGGTTGTGGGATTGAAGCTCGGGGAAGAATGGGTTTCTACTGGGATATGGCATTGGTGGTGTTTTGCGGTGGTGCAAACGGTGCTGGGATTGCGGGAGAAGAGTGCAGTGGTTGTAGGAGTGCGACCACAGCTATTGAAAGTGCAATTTGGGTTGAATGGGTTTAAACTCATGGTGGCTCAAGGTTGTTGGCTTGATATTGTATTCGTGAATAGAGGAATAGTGCAAGCAAGAAGCTACGAGAAGGTGCTTCCATTGAGGAGATGCGAGTTATGGTTTGTGACAAGTATAGCGGGTTTGTAGATGGAGAGTAAGTGTTGGCGGATGTTGTTGCTCCAGCTTACGCTTTGTGGTTGCGAGAGATGAAGATTGTTATTAGTCGGGTGGAAGTGCTGGTTTTATTGGGTTTCTTTGGTCGGGAGATTGAGCCGAGATTGTGACTCAGTGTTCTTTGCAATTAAAATGGCAGAGAAGAGTGAAGTCGCAGGAGATAGGGCTCAATATGGTGCTGCACAATGATGGCGCAACAAATGGTGAGGCCTGTGCAAAATGGCTTTGGCCAAAACCAGTCAGGCTGAGTTAGACTTTAACTCAGGTCACTCACTCTCGATTCATATGACTCGGGTCCGACCGAGTTGACCCAATGACTCGTTGACCCGACCGAGTTGATCCGTTGACCGGTGGATCTGGGCGGACTTTGTCGGTCACCGGAACCGTTTCCGGCCACCTCTCCGGCCGATTTCCGGCCACGATACCAGTTTTCCGACGACGTATTTTTGGACCTATTTTCTACATGGGTTCTCTCTCTTATGGGCTTGGTGGATTTTCATCTAATGGACTTTGAAGACTTGACCTAATTTTGGAAGGAAGGAAAAGCTATAAAAGAAGAATTCTACAACTTTTGAAGGATCATCTTATTCTTGGGAACATGGAGAGCCGCTTTTGTTTACGCTTCTAGGGTTTGGTTTTGTTCATCTTCTTCTTTATTCAACTTATATTTTTGTGATGAACTCCATAGCTATGAGTAGCTAAATTCTATATTATTGGTTAAGGATGTAGTCCTATTTCTAAAACTTGTGTTTGCTTTATGTATTATATTAGTTTTCTCTCTTAATTATCGATCATATCTCTACTGTTTTTGATAATCACATGATTGATGTATTGTGATAAGATTATGATGTTTGATTAGTTAAGTGGCCAATTAATTGAACTTGCATCCTAGTCCATAGCTATTTTAGGGTTTTTCATCGAGCGATAACCTTGAATACGAGTAGCATGATATGTTTACGGTTTGTAGTGATACACTCTCATAATCATATGTAGAGTTTGACCATTGTCCGAATTGTTATGCGCAACGCATGACAATTGCATTGATTAGCCGATTTCTGAAAACTTAATGCTCCTAGGAATTGAACTTAATTAGCGCAAGGCGTTAGGTTATTCTTTAGGTAGAATTCACTTACGCAGCTCTAATGTGTGTGTTGATGAACTTAGGAAATTAATAGATTATCTTGCTCTCTTGATTCTCTAGGATTTTGATGATATAAGAGATTAAATCGTAATTCTAGTCATATATGCAAGCACATGTCTAAGATTGAAGATGAATTCCTTGACCAATATCTTTCTCTATTGATTACTTTCTACAATTTACTTTGCTTTTAATTTACTTTTATTGCTTACATAAAATCAGAAATCCCCCCAATTGGTTACTCTAAGAAATTGAATACATAATAACTACAATCGCCTCTCTGTGGAAACGAACTCTTTCTTATCATATACTTTAGGAAAGTGAAATTATTTTTGACACATCTGACAGCGATCAAATTTTGGCGCCGTTCTTGGGAGGCATACGGCTAGTTATTAAGTTTTTAGTTTCTTATTTCTTTTTTGCTTTTATCTTTGCTTCTTGTTTCTTGTCTTGTTTCTCACTTGTTTGCGAGAATTGTTTACGTGTACCTAAATATCGCTTCTAAGGATTGGAATTATCCAAGGTGCGGGATAGCTACTCGACGAGGCACAATACTCCAACCAAGTCAAGACACAAACTGATTTGAGCACGAGTTGGAAGTAAGAGAAGAGATTTTCCAATAGCAAGAAGAAGAAAAAGAGGTTCCATTCGTAGACGAACCACAAGTTGAAGAAGAAGAAGCTATGGGTGATGCAAATCGTTCACTCAAGGAGTTGGCTTCTCATAGGCTAGATACACAAATGGGTGTATTCAAACGGACTCTACTTTTGAGATCAAGCCGGGGTTGCTTAGAGAATTACCAAAGTTCCATGGCATGGTGAATGAAGACCCAAACAAATATCTTATGGACTTCCACACCATTGTCACGGCTATGCTTCCAGCGGATGTTTCGGCGGATGGTGCAATGTTGAAAGTTTTCCGTTTCTCTCTAATGGATAGTGCTAAGGATTGGTTATACTATTTACCTGCCGGAAGTGTCACAACATGGAATGGGTTGAAGAAACTCTTTTTAGAGAGATATTTTCCTGCATCCAAGTCTACTCAAATTCGCAAGGAGATTTGTGGGATGAAGAAAAATGTGAGAGAATCCCTATATGAATGTTGGGAACGATATAAGAGATTGGTGGCAAGCTGCCCTCACCACCAATTCAGTGACGCTATGATTATCCAATATTTCTATGAAGGACTCCAATCAAGTGATAGGAATCTCCCTCGGGCTGCGGGTGGTGGTGCATTAGTGAACAAGACGGTGTGATAGGTGTAGAATACACCTAATTTACTATCTAGTAGTTTATGCTTTCTTTGCTATTTTTCTTGTAAATTATGTATTTTACGCTTGTTTTGAGTTTCATAGCTACTTTGGAGTCACACGGAGGAAAAGAAGAAGAAATCACCCAATTTGAGCCAAAAGGGCAAAAAGGTCATTTTACAGGCGATTGATATATGGAGCCCGGTTGAGGTTAAGGGGCATCTCTATTTTGGAGGATTATTAAGGACAGACTAGCTGTGGTTAAGGGGCTGCCAACTGGCTAGCCCTTATCAAAAGTAACATCTTGTTAAGGGCACCATCTGGGGTGGTTCCTATTTGGGGTGCAAACAGCCGTCTCAATTTAAAGCCCTAGCTAAATTCGAGAAATCAGTTTCTCCCCAATCATTCAACACCTGAAAGTGAGCAGCAGCCAGGGCTGCTGCCATTAATCGATCGAGAGAGAACGTTGCCGCTGTTATCTCAAGAACAGATCGGGAAATCGATAGAATTGCTGCTGATTACAGAGATGATGGATTCAACAGAGATCGAGAAAGAGCTGCTAATACCTGAACATGAAACTGAGAAAGGGATCGAGAGCTCAGAGAATCTGTGATGGGTTTAATAGTGTCGATCGAGGAATTGAAGAGGTGAATCTGATGTTATTTGAAGCTTGGTGAAATGGGGTAGAAGATGATGAAAGTTGTTGTCGGTCTCAAAGGTGGTTCGATTGTGGTGGTTCGATCTAGGATTATCGAGTTTATGGTTGAGCTCGAGAGATTGAGATTAATGGCAAGAGAGATGGATCGGTTTTTGCTATCGAGAGATGAGCCGGATCGAGAAAAAATTGGAGATGGTGATTCAAGAAGCAGTTTAGGGATTGAGATGTAGAAGCCGCTGCGGTTCGAGTATGGGGTACTGTTGGTTTCGAGTTGGATTGAAGTTGGTTAAGAAAGAACCAAGAGAAGTAGATCGATGTTGTTTGGGTCTGAGGTTCAGAGTCTGATATGAAAATCAGCACATGGAAAGAAATTTGGGTTTGAGATTCAATTCAATAGGGTTTGAGCTGTGACGATGGGTTGGTGGTGGAATCGATCTATTCGATTTAACTTGAGAGGAATAAAGAGCGATTGGAGATGAAGTTGGTTGTGTGTAATGAGGCCATGGAAGATTGTGTTGGCGGGGAGAGGCTCAAAGGTGGCATGTGAGTGTGAGCTTTTGCGAGCGGTGGTGATTGGTGTGAAGGCTCAGTGGTGTGTCAATTGTTACATGAAAATTTGGAAAGCAGCTGTGAAGTGCAGGGTCTGAGTTGGAGCTGTGCAATGAAGTAGAAGCTGTTGAGTTACAGGGAAAGAGGATGCTGTCAGAAATTGCAAATAATGGATGCAATTGCAAAACTGACTAGGAGTTTTGGTTGTGAGGTCTTTGTGCTTAGCAGCTGGAAAGAAATTGCAGGGTCAAAGAACAAAGCTGAGCCAAGGAGGAATGACTCTGAATCTGTTGTGTTGAGACAATGGAGTAAGCTGAGACTCTTGCTAGGGAGATATATGCCTAGGTCAATCTTGTGTCTTGCTATGGTGATCTTTGCCATTGTGAGCTCTGAGTTTAGCATGAGAGCAAGGGAAATGGAGCTCAAGGCAGGCAGTGAAGTAAGGAACTGGTGCTGAGTTTATGTTGATTGAAGTTGCAGGTGCAAGTATTTGCAGTTTGGTAGAGGAAATGGAGCTGTGCTACTAGGTTGTGGGATTGCTGCTCAGGGGGATGTTGAATTTATGACAGTTACAGCTGCAGTGCACTCATTGCAGGTTAATGAATGGACTAGTAGTGAACTCAGGGAGATGGTGGTCTGCAGTGGCTTGGGCCTGAAATGGTTAAGCAGGATGGCAACGGAATGATGAGATGCAGGCAGTGCAAAGCAAGACTCAGCAGAGGAGAAAGAAGAACTGGAGCTGGTTATTATGGAGCTGTAGTTGTTGCTATAATGTGCTTGTTTTGCTGGAGTACATAAGATGGAGAGTTGCAGGGAGCTTGCAAGCTGCGATGCAGTGGTGTCTGGCGATTATGTGTGGAGGAATGATATGGAGCTATGGCTAGAAAGCAGAGGGTGTCTTTGCCATGGTCACAATGGTTGTGTGATTACTGAGAGAAATTTTGTGGAGAGCCAAGATGGTGGCTAAGGAGCTAGTGAAGCACAAAGATAGTGCAACGAAAATATGGCCTGCAACAGTTGGAGCTTATGGACAAAAGTTCGACTCGAGATGAGTAAGGAGGCGATAATTGACTACGACTCGAGATCGATTGGTGAACCTAGGCGACTCGCGACTTGACTCAGTCTGACTCACTTCTTCTACCTTGACTGTTGACTGACGGTTGACTCTTTGACCGTCAGTCCTAACGGAGGACCGGACGGAATATTCCGTCGAATATTCTCCCGACGGCAATTTTCAGGTGGCCCGTGACGTTTCAGCCAAATTCCGGCCACAATCCCGATTTTCGCGAGCAAAATTCCAGAATTTTCTATGGACTCTCTCATGGGTGTGAAGACTTGGGCTAGGAATTGGATGGAGAATTGGACTCAAATTTGGAAAGAGAAGGTGGAAGAGTTGAGAAAAGCTTGATTTGGAAATTGAATTGCAAAAGGAAAAGGATTCTAATCCTTGGAAGAATTGGAGAATATTGAAGCCTATAAATAGAGAAGTTTTCTACAACTTCTACACACATCTCTACACACAATTCTTTTCTTTTCTTATTCTTTGTGTGAACTCTTTTAACATGAGTAGTTAATTTTATTGATTGAGGATGAATTCCTAGTTTTTAAACATATGATTTGAGTTTTTGTTTCAATTCTATCTTGAAGTTTTTCACACGATTATCGTTTGTTTTTACTAATAGGAGTGATCTTAAAGACATTCATGATTGATTGATAGATTGTTTAGGTGGCCAACTAAATTGATTTGTTAATTTGATCTAAAGCTAGTGAAAGTTAGGAGATAAGTAATCGTTTCTTGACTCTTTACATAAGTAGCAAACACGAGACCTTGCGGAGGGATTCCGTGGAGCAATTGTGTGTAGAAACAACGCTAGAAAGTGAACCAAGCGAACCGAGTTTAACTACTAGTACTAAACCTAAATTCATAAATCTTAATGCATGCAGGAATTACATCTTGTAAGCGGACCTCAAGGTGGTTCTTTTGAATAGAATCGATAACTAAGCGGACTGTTACTCGGTGAAATTAGGGATTTTGGGGCTAGCTAAGCGGACTGCTATCTACGGTTGGTGATAATCTGTGACTAATAACAAGTGGAAAAGAACATAACTTGATTCATTGTTTCGTAACGAAGAAGGATTCCTTGATCTTGTCTCTCTTATTGCTCTCAACTTTACCTTTTAATTGTTTTGTTTATTTTCTTTTGCTTTTTACACCCCCCTTTCGTGACAATTTTTACAACTAGAATCTCGTGCTCCTCGTGGGATCGACCTTGACTACCCTATATTACTTGTTAATTAGGTAGTAAAGTATTAATTAATTTGTTGTGGTACGACACGCATCAAATTTTGGCGCCGTGTGCGAGGGAGCAGCGGATGATTTTAGTTGTTTTTATTTTTCTTTTTGCTTTATTCTTGCTTTGTTGGATTCTATTCCGTATCTAACTTAGTTTTTGAATCGTATTTCAGGTGCCATGTATGGTGGACGAGAGCAAGCATATTACAACAATCAATACGGTTTTCAACCTCAACATTATGACAACTTCCAACTATCCTTAGGATACAATCAAAACCAATATTTTGGCTATGATAAATTTCCTATAGAACCTTATGGATATTCTCATACATATCAACAACCTTATGACGGGTATGTAAGTGGACAAACACACGGATGGAAGGATAGTTATACATCTAATAATTTGTTTTCTAGTAATGTGCAGACAGAGAATTTGGAATATACTCCTCTTTATCGTGTTTTCCTTCACTTTTTCCAAAAGAGGAGATGCCGTCTAACGGTGGTAAGCGTGTGAACGTCGGGGAAACTTGCAGAAATTATACAAATTGGAAGATGATGGAGACTCGGAAGAGCTTGTCGCGAGAAATTAGTAGGACTATTCATATGGAACTTAAACGACGTCGGGATAAAAATTATGAAACCGATGAAGATTCTTATTATGGTGAGTCCGAAAATGAAGATGATTGTGTTGAAAAGGACAAACCTTTGGAGACTTTTGATGACGATAGTGTAGATTACTCGAGCCTTGATCTTAATAATGATCAATCACCTATTCGAAAGGAAGAGCTTGAGGAAGATGCATTTATTGCTTGGAAAAAATTTCTTAGGGAAAGATGGGAGTCCGCGGAAGTGTATGGATGTTCCGACAATGAGGAAGTTATTCCAACTCCGGATCATAATAACGATCCTTCACCTATTCAAAAGGAGGAGATTGGGTGTGACTTACCTATTGTTATAAACGGTGTAACACCCGCACATGAAGATTTTACAATCTATACCGATGAGAATCACTTTAGTGAATGGCCCGATTAGATGATGAGAATGTTGAAGAGATGATTATAGAGGATGAAACCACATTCATTGATTTTGTGGAAGACCCAATTGAACTTGCGAATGATTTTAATGATACGAGAGACTATGGTTAAGGTAGAAAACGACGAAGAATGGTTGCAAGGTTTAATAGAGGACCACGATATACAAGAGGTAAGTAATTCAATTGAATTTTTTAAGGATGAAGAGGATTCTATAATACAAGAATTTTTGAAAGGTTTGTCTAACCCTTTGCCTATTGATTCTTCTCCTTTACCTCTTATTGGTTTGAATGTATGTGCTTCGAAAGTATTTTTAGATGATTTTGTTTCTAAATATCCACCATTGGAAACACTTGATGCTAACACCATGCAGGTTTGCCAAGAGGAATACATGGAAGTTCCCGAATTCTATGTTCTTTATACACTTCCGAGTGTGGACGAGAATAAGTGTGGGGGGAAATTTCTATCGAGCGATAATTTCACTATTGTTTTCTTGTGCTAATATTTGTATGGAGTTATTGTTTGCAAAACAGGTATTATGGGTGGATCCTCAAATTTTCAGATTGTTAGTATATGGGGAATGAATCATGCAAGAGCCAAGTCGGGCCGTCGACTTTAAAACAAGCGCTTAATGGGAGGCAACCCATCGGTTTTGTATTTCTTATCTTTTTGCTTTTTGTTATTTCTTTTTCTTGTTTCTTATCATGTTAAAATTTCCCACCTTGACTTTACTAGGAGGATTCAATTACATTGAGGACAATGTAAGGTTTAAGTGTGGGGGAGTGGTTAAGCATGTTTTTAAAACAAAAATTACAAAAAAATGAAAAAAGAAAAAAAAGAAAAAAAAAGTTTTACATAAAAATTCCAACTTTTAAAGATTTTAGAGTCCCTAGCATATTTCTAGGTATGTTTACATAGAGTTTTTGACCGACATAATTGAACTTGGAAATGTTAGAGAACTACATTCGGATTTCTTGTTTGTTAGAGTGTTAAATAATGGATTTAATCATGCCGGTGATGCGAATTTGGTGCAGGGAGAAATGCGTTATTAGAGTTGCTGATCAATCATTAGTGGAGATTACCCGTATTCATATCATGAGAGGCACCGACCAGAAATTTTCCATCTACTAAAGAGCTTCTTTTGAGTGTGTGTCACCGTAAGTTAATTCCGGGTAGAATGGTGAGCTACCCAACCTCCCACCACTAAAAGCACTACTCTTTGATCTCTTGAGTGCTAATTTTGTCAATCATGAGGGTGACGTCCATGGATGAAAGCTTCCTTCTTGTAGTTCGATTTGCAGTTAGCACCATTCTCTCTCGCGACAACAACGGATCCATAGAAACACATTCATCATCAACAAGAGCGACATCAAAATCTACAAGGAAAGTTGGAAAAGTTTAAGGTTTACAAGCAACGGAACGAGAAAAAGAGCAAATTTCAAATACAAGTAAAAGCAACATACAAATGAGCGGATTTCACATATATGTTGAGGACTTACACTACAATGAGGTAATTTTATATTCAAGTATGAAGACTTATTCATGAAAGCGAAGAAAAGTAAAAGGTGAAAATTTTTGAAGTTTATGATTTCAAGACGATACAAGTTGTGAAGAATCAAGCGGTAAAATACTTCTTTCACGGCCATGGTTTATTTTTGTATTTAATTTCTCTTGTTTAAAAAAAAAAAAAAAAAAAAAAAAAAAAAAAATTGAAAAAAAAGAAAAAGAAAAGAAAAAAAAAAAAAAAAAAAAAGAAAGACAAGAGAAATATTTGTATAAGCCGTGGGGAAGGAAAATTTATAAGGAAGTTTCAAGGGACAAGGATTTTTAAGGTACAAGAGTTAAGAATTGTTAAGGATTTATGAAATTCAAGGGTTTATCATCAATAGTTGAAACCGAAGACGAGGACCATGAAGATCAAGATAAGGAGCGGAAGACGTTTCTATTGGATGCCGTGAGAGTGGTGTTATCATAATTGGCAATCGGATGTGAAGGTGAGTAAGTAATCTCATCCTCAATATAAATGGTTGATTTCCTTTCTTAGAGATCGTCAGAAAATGGTTTTTCAAAATATTAAAAGATGTGGGTTTTTAAAAAATTTCGGAAGTTGTCCTTCCCACCATTCAACGTGTCGCAGGAATTCTCTCTTCATTCCTACCTGCACACATGTGAGAACCATAAAAAAGCCGTCTTTTAGAGTGCAATTATCATAAAATCCTATTTGGTGAGGCAGAAGTCGAGGCGAAATGCTTATTGATCGTTTCTCAAACACGCATTCTCTCATTATGGGATGGTTATTTCTCACTCAACATTTAAGAACGAGAATATGTTCTTTAGTATTTCTAACTTCTTATTACTAGAATGCAGAAACTCTATGTCCTCATAACTCTTTGGATGCTTGTGACGCTTGAACGCTTTGGAGTTGTGAGTTTTTAGTTTGATTTGCTCGAGGACTAGCACGGTGGCACAAGCTAGAGAGTTGATTGAAAACATGGCAGCGAACTCACAACAATTCTTGAGTCGTGGGTCGGATGTGATTCTAAGAAGGGTGAGTGAGGTGAGCGAGGTTGAGGAACTTCGTCAACAAATGGGTAACATGAACGCAATGCTTCAACAAGTTGCAAGCGGTGATACCAAGTTCCACTCAAGCTTATGAAGACGAGCAAGCTAATGCGATCTTTCCAAATCAACAAAGACGGTATGATCCCTACTCCAACACTTACAATCCGGGATGGAGAGATCACCCTAATTTTAGCTATGCCAATAAGCAAGGAGTGAGTCAACAACCTAGTTTCAACAACCCGAGTGGATTTCAACCTCAACAACAACAATTCCAGCCGAGACAACAATTTCAATAACAACAACAACCTCAAAATATGGGGTCCAATATGGAGGAGTTCTTTGAAATCTTTATGCAAAGAACGGAGAGTACGGTTAAGGATTTACAAACTCAAGTTGGTTCTATGGCTATGGAATTGAATCAATTGAAGGCACAAAATGGTGGGAAACTCCCTTCTCAACCTATCAACCCAAAAGAGGGTGTCAATGCAATTACGTTGAGAAGTGGTACACAACTTGTGCAACCCGAAGTCACTGATTCGGGCGCGGTGGAAACACCAAAGGAACCTGTTTTAGAGGAGAAAGTAGAGGATTATCCCCAAACTTCTGAGGTACCTATTTCTAACTCTAAAACTCCGGTTTCTACTTATGTTCCTCCTTTACCTTTTCCTCGCAGATTTGCAAATTCTAAGAAGGCGGAACTAGAAAAGGAGATTTTAGACGTTCTTAAGAAGATCCATGTGAACATACCACTCATAGATGCAATCAAGCAAGTTCCAAAGTATGCAAAGGTGTTGAAGGACTTGTGTACCAATAAGCAAAGGCTCAAAGGTAATGAAGTGCTTAGTGTGGGGGAGAATGCTTCGGCAATCTTACAACACAAACTCCCACTTAAGTGCAAGGACCCCGGTAGCTTTGACATTCCCGTCACAATTGGTAACACCACATTTAATAAAGCTATGTTGGACTTAGGTGCATCCGTTAATGTTATGCCTGCGTCTATGTATAATTCACTTGATCTAGGTCCTCTTAAAAAGGCTGGAATTGTGTTGCAATTAGCCGATCGTTCTAATGTCTACCTAATGGGTATTGTTGAGGATGTTCTTGTGCAGGTTAATCAACTTGTATTTCCAGCTGACTTTTGCGTGTTAGAGATGGATGAAGGTTCACCGGACTCGTCTCTTCCATTGCTACTTGGGCGTCCCCTTCATGAAAATGGCGAAAACCATTATTGATGTTGACAAGGGAACGCTAACTATGGAGTTTGATGGAGAAATAATACATTTCAACATTTTCGAGACGATGAGATATCCTAGTGATGTCCACTCTTGTTTCTCCATTGATGTGATGGACAAATTGGCGCAACAAATGTTTGAGTTGAATGGTGTTGATACTTTGGAAACCGTGCTCACTACACCCATTGATAACGGTTTGGAGTATAGTGATGAGATTAAAGAAACCATTGGTTCTCTTGACTCATTACCGGAAAAATCAGCAATTAAGAATATTTCATATGCTTCTTTACATTACAATAATGAAAAACTTGTGCCATCTATTGTTAAATCTCCAAGTTTAGAATTGAAACCTCTTCCAAGTCACTTAAAGTACTTGTACTTGGGTGACAATGAGGAGTTACCGTGATTGTTTCTAACGAGCTTAATGAATTACAGGAGCAAAAACTTCTAAGGGTGCTAAGGAAGTACAAGACGGCCATAGGATGGACAATCGCCGATATCAAGGGTATAAGCCCTGCCGTTTGTATGCATAAGATTCGTGTGGAGGATGATACAAATCCTACAAGGGAAGCGCAACGGCGTTTGAATCCTCCCATGATGGAAGTTGTGAAAAAGGAGATACTCAAGCTTTTGGAAGTGGGTGTTATCTACCCCATATCCGATAGCAAGTGGGTAAGCCGGTACAAGTAGTACCAAAGAAATCGGAGTGTGGTGGTGGTGGAGAATGATAAGAATGAGCTTGTCCAAACTCGTGTGCAAACCGGTTGGAGGGTTTGTATTGATTATAGAAAATTGAATGCCACCACTAGAAAAGATCACTTTCCATTACCTTTTATTGATCAAATGCTTGAACGTTTAGCTGGACACTCTTATTATTGCTTTCTTGATGGCTATTCTGGGTTATAATCAGATTGTGATAGCCTTGGGAGGACCAAGAGAAAACCACTTTCACTTGTCCTTTCCGGTACTTTGCTTATAGAAGGATGCCTTTTGGCTTGTGCAATGCTCCGGCTACCTTTCAAAGGTGTATGGTAAGTATCTTTTCGGAATATGTTGAAAACATAATCGAAGTGTTCATGGACCACTTTAGTGTCTTTGGTGATTCTTTTGACCTTTGCTTGAACAATTTGTCTCTAATCCTTGAACGATGTGTTGAAACAAATCTTGTGCTAAATTGGGAGAAGTGCCATTTCATGGTAACTCATGGCATAGTCTTAGGCCATATAATATCTTCTACAGGCTTGGAAGTTGATAAATCTAAGATAGACCTTATTCGTGCTCTAACCCCTCCCACTACGGTGAGGGAGATACGCTCTTTTCTTGGTCATGCAGGTTTCTATCGTAGATTCATCAAGGACTTTTCCAAGATAGCATCACCACTTTGTAACTTATTGCAAAAAGATGTGGTTTTTAACTTTGATGAGAAGTGTATGGCGGCATTCAATCGTTTGAAAGAACTTTTGATTTCAGCCACTATCATTAAACCACCGGATTGGAGAAAGCCCTTTGAGCTTATGTGTGATGCAAGTGACTATGCGGTTGGTGCGGTGCTTGGGCAGCGTGTGGGAAAGATACCTCATGCCATTTATTATGCTTCTAGAACGTTAAATGAGGCTCAACAAAACTACACAACCACTGTAAAAGAGTTATTAGCCATTGTTTTTGCTTTAGAAAAGTTTCTCTCTTATCTAATTGGTACAAAAGTTGTTGTCTTTTCCGATCATGCAAAGCACTTAGATACTTGCTTACAAAGAAAGAGGCGAAACCGAGGCTCATACGATGGATTTTACTCTTGCAAGAGTTTGATATTGAGATCAAAGACAAGAAAGGAATTGAGAACACCGTTGCGGATCACTTGAGTCTTCTTTGTGGACAAGGAGACTATCCCGTTGCGTGAAAGTTTCCGGGACGAGCAACTATTCTCAATTGCCTTTGGAGAACCATGGTACGCTGATATTGTTAATTAATTAGTGTCTAAACAAATCCCAAAGAACTTGTCTCGTCTTTGAGAGGGACAAACTTAAGAAGTTAGGAAACCAATACATATGGGATGATCCATACTTATGGAAACATTGTAGTGACCAAGTAATACGTAGGTGTGTTCCCGAATCAATTTAACTCTATCTTGTCTTTTTGCCACTCATATGCTTGTGGAGGACAATTTGGGAGTAAGAGAACCGCTCTCAAGGTACTAGAATGTGGTTTCTTTTGGCCAACTTTGTTTAAGGATGCACATATATTTTGTACAACTTGTGATAGGTGCCAAAGAACCGGCAATCTAGGTGCTCGAAATCAAATGCCGCAAACTATTATTCAATTTGTTGAGGTTTTTGATGTATGGGGAATTGATTTTATGGGCCCTTTTGTCAATTCTAGTGGGAATTATTATATCTTGCTTGCTGTGGATTATGTCTCGAAATGGGTGGAAGCTAAGGCCACCCCAACTAATGATTCTAAAGTTGTTTCAGATTTCGTGCAAGCTAATATATTTGCAAGGTTTGGCATTCCAAGGGCTATAATTAGTGATGGAGGTTCACACTTCAAAAACAGGTTCTTGCAAAACTTGTGAAAGAAGTACAATGTGTCGCATAGGATTGCAACTCCATACCATCCACAAACAAATGGACAAGCCGAAGTTTCCAACCGAGAGGTGAAATACATTCTTGAAAAGACGGTGAATCCAACAAGGAAGGATTGGAGTTCGCGACTCAATGATGCTTTGTGGGCGTATAGAACCGCATATAAAACACCTATTGGGATGTCTCCTTTTAGGCTTGTTTATGGTAAACCTTGTCACTTACCCGTGGAAATTGAGCATAAGGCGTTTTGGGCTATTAAGCAATGCAATATGGAGTTGGATGGTCTTTGGAAGGCAAAGAAAGTTACAACTTCAAGAGTTAGAGGAGATTCGCAATGATGCATTTGAAAGCTCACGGATTTACAAGGAAAAGACGAAAGCTTTTCATGATAATATGATTACAAAGAAACAATTTTGCATTGGGCAGAAAGTACTTTTGTTTAATTCTCGCTTGCAATTATTTCCGGGTAAATTAAGGTCACGTTGGATTGGACCTTTTATTGTGACTAATGTGCTTTCTCATGGTGCAGTGGAAATTCGTAGTTTAGCTACAGGAAATGAACTTAAAGTGAATGGGCACCGGTTGAAACCATATTATGAGAACTTCTCTTCGGATGTCGTGGAAGGAGTTAATCTTGTGGAAGTACTCCCTCCGGAGGAGTCATAGAAAGCAAGGAGATAGTCGGGCTGACGACTTTAAACCAAGCGCTAAATGGGAGGCAACCCATCGGTTTTGTATCTCTTATCTTTTATTTTCTTTCTTATCATGTTTTTACTTTTTTTTTTTGATTTTTTGTCACTTTTCCGTTAGGATTTCCCACCTTGACTTTCTTTGGAAGATTCAATTTACATTGAGGACAATGTAAAGTTTAAGTGTGGGGGAGTGGTTTGCATTGTAAATTTTTCAAAAATTTTCAACTTTTGTGTAACTAGTGAATAAGAAAACTCCAACTTGTAGTTAGTTTAGAGTCACATAGTATACATGTCGCTAAGATTACATCGAGAATCTCATAAAAGTGACTCGAACTTAGAGATGATGAGAGAACATGATCGGGTTTCTTAATTGTATGAGAGTTAAAGTTGGATTTAACCTTGCATGTGGCAAATAAGGTGCAGACTGATTCGGTATTAGAGTAGTGATCCCCTATAGTGGAGACTACCCATGTTACATAATGCGAGGCACCGACCTTCAATTCTTTGTACCTGTCTAAATTTGTGCTTTTAGAGTGTGTGTCACCGTACGTAAATTCCGGCGAGAATGGTGAGCTGTCCAACCTCCCACCATAGAAGCACTATTTTGATCTCTTGAGTGCTATTTTTATCAACCATGTTGGTGACATCGAATTGCTAACTTACATACCACTTGTAATCTTGTTCGCAGTTAGCACCATCCACCTTATGTCTCTCTACACCAACATGTCCATAGAAACACCATCATCATCAACAAGAGGAGCATCACGAATTCGAAGGAAAGTTGAAGACGTTCAAGGTTTACAAGCAACAATACGAAATGGGCGATTTCAGATTTGAGTAAAGCAACAAGACAAGGAGCAGAATTTTTATAAGTTGAAGACTATTGTATAAGAGCGAAATTATCAAGGATGAGAGTTCGAGAAGTTTATGATATCAAGACATACAAGTTGTGACGAATCAAGTGGTAAAGTACTTACACCATGGCCTTTGTACTTACGTTTTTATTTTATCTTATGTGTATTTTGTTTTCTCTTGTCTCAAAAAAAAAAAAAAAAAAAAAAAAAAAAAAAAAAAAAAAAAAAAAAAAAAAAAAAAAAAAAAAGACAAGAGAAAAATGTTTAGGTTTGTTAATAGTTTTTATTATTTTGTTTTATTTTTATTTTTGTATTTGTTTTATTTCTTATCTCAAAAAAAAAAAAAAAAAAAAAGTAAATTTTGGGTTTGTATAGTTTGTTTTTAGTTTTGTATTCTTTCAATAAAGTCAAGGGAAAGAAGGAACATCTATAATGAAGTTTCAAGCGACAAGGAATTAGAGGAAAGAATCACATTGTCGAGATTCTATGAATTTCAAGAGTTATCATCAAGAGTTGAAGAACGAAGACGAAGATAAAGACACCGATTGAAGACCGAAGACGTTTCTATGGATGCTGTGAGAGTGGTGCTAGCTACACGCCGAACGGATAACGAGGTAAGTAAGCATATTCCCACCTTCGTTAAATGGTTGATTTCCTTTCGAAAGAGATCGTCGAGGAAAAATGGGTTTTCAAAAATTATGAAAGATGTGGGTTTTCAAAACATTCGGAGGGTTAAGCCTTCCTACCATTCAACGTGTCGCAGGATTCTCTCTTCATTCCAACCTGGACACATGTGTGACCCATAAAAAGCTGTTTATTATTGAGTGCAAATTCATAAAACCCTTTCTTGTGAGGCAGAGTCGAGACTTTTGATCACTCCGAACCCGAATTTTAGTCGAGAAGGGATGGTTATTTCTCTCTCAACTTTTAAGAATGAGATTGTGTTCATTTATGTGTCTAACTTCTTATGACTAGTGTGCAGAATCTCTATGTCTTCTTAGCGCATTGGATACTATCATTACGGAGAACTAGTAAGTTGGAAAATTAGGTTTTGTGGGTATATCTCTAGTAAACCCTCACGAGACTATAACTCGTCCACTAGGGACACCTAGGGGTTTAAAGGCTTGTTATTTATGCTAAAAGTGACCGTAGCCTCGATGACACGGAGTTGTATGTATCTTTTTGAATTGTTTTGTTTGATTTGCTCGAGGACTAGCAAAGTCTAAGTGTGGGGGAATCTGATAGGTGTCTAAAACACCTAATTTACTATCTAGTAGTTACGCTTTCTTTGCGAGTTTTCGTGTAAATTATGTATCTTATGTTTGAGTTTGAGTTTATTAGGTGCAATGGAGTCATTGGGAGCAAAAGAAGGAGAAATCATTCATTTGGAGCGAAAAGGAGCACAAAGGCCAATTCACATGCGAGCTATATTTGGAGCGAGCTAAGGTGTGCGAAAGGGAGGTGAAGAATGAATTGTCAGTTTTGCATAAATGACAGTCGAGTCGAAGAATTGAGTTGTCGGTTATCTGAAACCGACAAGCCATGTATGAGATGGTTACCCCTTAACCACCACAAATTTGGTGCCGATAGCGATTACCTTTCTTACACGCTCTAAAATTCAGAGAAAAACATTTTTCTCTCATTCATTCGACAACTTTTGTATATCTGAGTGTGGGGAAAATTTGAGAGATTGAGAGATCAACAAACATGAGATTCAGAGAGAAATTGGAGCATATCGAGAGCGATCGAGAGAAGGGATGAACAACTAATTCAAGTAGGAGATTGGATTGATTTTTAGGTCTCAAGGTTTGAATCGATTAGGGGATCGAGAAGAAGCTGTTGTCAGCTTGAGAGAACTTCGAGTGGAATTAGCGGTGGAGAAATGTGTTGTGCATCGAATGGACAATGGAGGAATAGAAGTTTGAGAAAGGGTTAGGTTCTACTTGGTGTTCAATAACCTGGGAGATATGGAAATAAGGGTTTGATAGATCTATAAAGACTAAATGGGGTTTTACGAGAATTGAAAGAGTGAAATTAAAGTTGAGGTTCGATGTCAATCTGGAACCCGAGATGAATTATAATTCAGGGTTTGATTGGGTTTTGCGGAAATGGTTGAAATGGTCTGTGTGATTCTTGAGCTTTGGAAGGGTAATAAAGTTGTAGATGATTCGAATTGAGCTGTTTCTGTGGGTACAAGTTGAAGTGGAGAAGGGAAACAGTGTATGTGTTGAGATGATGCTATAGAGAACAACACGGGGAGTTGTGAGAATGCAGTCTGGAGTATTGAGTATGTGTTGTGTGTCCGAATGTTGCGGCCTACTAATTAACTGGTGTTGTTTAGCGTGAGCAAGGGCATACCGGGGAATCGAGTGGAGATTGCGAGGCTAGAAATGGAAAATGGGGATTGGAGCTATTAGGTATCGGAACAAGGAATGGGGCTAAGAATGGAGCCGGGTTCGAGATGGGGATGCCCTGCCGAGAAGAATGTGATGCCAAGGTCAATGTCTTTGCTATGGGTACCTTGAGAAGGAGGTGTTAAAAGGGCTTGGGTCTGGTGGATTTGAGACAATGATTACGGGCAAGAGATTGAGCTTTGAATGAAGTTGCAATGAAGATCGAGACTACTTGGAGTTGGTGATTGAATCGGTGTTGTAAGCTCCGATTGATAAGGTTCTGAGGGCTAGAGAGGATTGCGGTGAATGGATTGAGTTGTGGGATTGAATTCCGGCAGAGATGTGTGCACTTGGTGGAATTATAAAAGTCGTGCCTTGGCATGGGATTGTTATGAATGAGTTGGAGGAAATAGAGAGCTGTGTTACTAGGTTGTGGGATTGAAGCTCGGGGAAGAATGGGTTTATACAAGATATGGCATTAGTGGTGTTTTGCGGTGGTGCAACCGGTCAGGATTGCAGGAGAACAGAGTGCAGTGGTTGTAGGAGTGCAACCACAGTATTGCAGTGCAATCGGGTTGAATGGGTTTAAGCTCATGGTGGCTCGGGTTGTTGGCTTGATATTGTATTGAAGTTTGAATAGAGGAGAGTGCAAGCAAGAAGCTACAGAAGGTGCTTCCATTGAGGAGATGCAGAGTTATGGCTGTGACAAGTATAGCAGGTTTGCAGTCTGGAGAGCAAGTGTTGGCGGATGTTGTTGCTCCAGCTTTTGCCTGTGGTTGCGAGAGATGAAGATTGTTATTAGTCAGGTGGAAGTCTTTGGTTTTATTGGGTTTCTTTGGCTGGAGATTGAGTGAGATTGTGACTCGGTGTTCTTTGCAATTAAAATGGCGAGAGAAGAGTGAAGTCTGCAGGAGATAGGGCTCAATATGGTGCCGCACAATGATGGCGCAGATGGTGAGGCTGTGCAAAATGGCTTTGGCCAAAACCGGTCACTGAGTTAGACTTTAACTCAGGTCACTTAGCCTCTGATTCATATGACTCGGGTCTGACCAAGTTGACCCGAGCTGACTCGTTGACCCGACCGAGTTGATCCGTTGACCGGTGACTGGGCGGACTTTGTCGATCACCGGGAACCGTTTTCGGCTACCTCTCCGCCGATTTCCGACCACGATACCGATTTTAAAGCGACGTATTTTTGGACCTATTTTCTACTTGGGTTTCTCTCTCTTATGGGCTTGGTGGATTTTCATCTAATGGACTTTGAAGACTTGACCTAATTTTGGAAGGAAGGAAAAGCTATAAAAGAAGAATTCTACAACTTTTGAAGGATCATCTTATTCTTGGGAACTTGGAGAGCCGCTTTTGTTTATGCTTCTAGGGTTTGCTTTTGTTCATCTTCTTCTTTATTCAACTTATATTTTTGTGATGAACTCCATAGCTATGAGTAGCTAAATTCTATATTATTGGTTAAGGATGTAGTCCTATTTCTAAAACTTGTGTTTGCTTTATGTATTAGTTTTCTCTCTTAATTATCGATCATATCTCTACTGTTTTTGATAATCACATGATTGATGTATTGTGATAGGATTATGATGTTTGATTAGTTAAGTGGCCAATTAATTGAACTTGCATCCTAGTCCATAGCTATTTTAGGGTTTTTCATCGAGCGATAACCTTGAATACGAGTAGCATGATATGTTTACGGTTTGTAGTGATACACTCTCGTAATCATATGTAGAGTTTGACCATTGTCCGAATTGTTATGCGCAACGCATGACAATTGCATTGATTAGCCGATTTATGAAACTTAATGCTCCTAGGAATTGAACTTAATTAGTGCAAGGCGTTAGGTTATTCTTTAGGTAGAATTCACATACGCAGCTCTAATGTGTGTGTTGATAAACTCAGGAAATTAATAGATTATCTTGCTCTCTTGATTCTCTAGGCTTTTGATGATATAAGAGATTAAATCGTAATTCTAGTCATATATGCAAGCACATGTCTAAGATTGAAGATGAATTCCTTGACCAATATCTTTCTCTATTGATTACTTTCTACAATTTACTTTGCTTTTAATTTACTTTTATTGCTTACATAAAATTCAGAAATCCCCCCAATTGGTTACTTTAAGAAATTGAATACATAATAACTACAATCGCCTCTCTGTGGAAACGAATTCTTTCTTATCATATACTTTAGGAAAGTGAAATTATTTTTGACGCATACGATAGCGATCAGCATCTCAAAATTGATCCTAGACATGTCAAATTTAAACTTGGGCATGTCAAATTGAATATTGGGATTGGGCATGAAAGCACAAGCCTACGGTCTTGGTCATCTCAAAATTGATCCTAGACATGTCAAATTGAATCTCGGGCATGGGCTTGAAAACAAAAGCCTACGGTCTTAGGATTGTAAAAATTGATCCTAGGCATCTCAAATTGAATCTAGGGCATGGGCATGAAAGCACAAGCTTACGATCTTGGGTATCTCAAAGTTGATCCTAGGCATGTTAAATTGAATCTCGGGCATGTGCATGAAAATAAAAGCCTACGGTCTTGGGCATCTAAAAATTGATCCTAGGCATCTCAAATTGAATCTTGGGCATGGGCATGAAAGCACAAGCCTACGGTCTTGGGCATCTCAAAATTGATCCTAGACATGTCAAATTTAAACTTGGGCATGTCAAATTGAATCGTGGGCATGGGCATGAAAGCACAAGCCTACGGTCTTGGGAATCTAAAAATGGATCCTAGGCATCTCAAATTGAATCTTGGGCATGGGCATGAAAGTAAAAGCCTACGGTCTTGGGCATCTAAAAATTGATCCTAGGCATCTCAAATTAAATCTTGGGCATGGGCATCAAAGCACAAGCCTACGGTCTTGGGCATCTCAAAATTGATCCTAGACATGTCAATTTTAAACTTGGGCATGTCAAATTGAATCGTGGGCATGGGCATGAAAGCACAAGCCTACGGTCTTGGGAATCTAAAAATTGATTTTAGGCATCTCAAATTGAATCTTGGGCATGGGCATGAAAGCACAAGCCTACGGTCTTGGGAATCTAAAAATTGATTTTAGGCATCTCAAATTGAATCTTGGGCATGGGCATGAAAGCACAAGCCTACGGTCTTGGGCATCTCAAAATTGATCCTAGACATGTCAAATTTAAACTTGGGCATGTCAAATTAAATCTTGGGCATGGGCATGAAAGCACAAGCCTACGGTCTTGGGCATCTCAAAATTGATCCTAGACATATCCATTTTAAACTTGGGCATGTCAAATTGAATCTTGGGCATGGGCATGAAAGCACAAGCCTACGGTCTTGGGAATCTAAAAATTGATCCTAGGCATCTGAAATTGAATCTTGGGCATGGGCATGAAAGCACAAGCCTACGGTCTTGGGCATCTCAAAATTGATCCTAGACATGTCAATTTTAAACTTGGGCATGTCAAATTGAATCGTGGGCATGGGAATGAAAGCACAAGCCTACGGTTTTGTAAATCAAAAAATTGATCCTAGGCATCTCAAATTGGATCTTGGGCATGGGCATGAAAGCATAAGCCTACGGTCTTGGGCATCTCAAAATTGATCCTAGACATGTCAATTTTAAACTTGGGCATGTCAAATTGAATCGTGGGCATGGGCATGAAAGCACAAGCCTACGGTTTTGGGAATCTAAAAATTGATCATAGGCATCTCAAATTGAATCTTGGGCATAGGCATGAAAGCACAAGCCTACGATCTTGGGCATCTCAAAATTGATCCTAGACATGTCAAATTTAAACTTGTGCATGTCAAATTGAATCTTGGGCTTGGGCATGAAAGCACAAGCCTACGATCTTGGTCATCTCAAAATTGATCCTAGACATGTCAAATTGAATCTCGGGCATGGGCATGAAAGCAAAAGCCTACGGTCTTAGGAATGTAAAAATTGATCCTAGGCATCTCAAATTGAATCTAGGGCATGGGCATGAAAGCACAAGCTTACGATCTTGGGTATCTCAAATGATCCTAGGCATGTCAAATTGAATCGGGCATGGGCATGGGCATGCATCTAAAAAAAGAAAAAGCCTACGGTCTTAGGAATGTAAAAATTGATCCTAGGCATCTCAAATTGAATCTTGGGCATGAGCATGAAAGCACAAGCCTACGGTCTTGGGCATCTCAAAATTGATCCTAGACATGTCAAATTTAAACTTGGGCATATCAAATTGAATCTTGGGCTTGGGCATGAAAGCACAAGCCTACGTTTTTGGTCATCTCAAAATTGATCCTACACATGTCAAATTTACACTTGGCCATGTCAAATTGAATCATGGGCATGTGCATGAAAGCACAAGCCTACGGTCTTGGGAATCTAAAATTGATCCTAGGCATCTCAAATTGAATCTTGGGAATGGGCATGAAAGCACAAGCCTACGGAATTGGGCATCTCAAAATTGATCCTAGACATGTCAAATTTAAACTTGGGCATGTCAAATTGAATCTTGGGCTTGGCCATGAAAGCACAAGCCTACGGTCTTGGTCATCTCAAAACTGATCCTAGACATGTCAAATTGAATCTCGGGCATGGGAATGAAAGCAAAAGCCTACGGTCTTAGGAATGTAAAAATTGATCCTAGGCATCTTAAATTGAATCTAGGGCATGGGCATGAAAGCACAAGCTTACGATCTTGGGTATCTCAAAGTTGATCCTAGGCATGTCAAATTGAATCTAGGGCATGGGCATGAAAGTAAAAGCCTACGGTCTTGGGCATCTCAAAATCGATCCTAGACATGTCAAATTTAAACTTGGGCATGTCAAATTAAATCTTGGGCATGGGCATCAAAGCACAAGCCTACGGTCTTGGGCATCTCAAAATTGATCCTAGACATATCCATTTTAAACTTGGGCATGTCAAATTGAATCTTGGGCATGGGCATGAAAGCACAAGCCTACGGTCTTGGGAATCTAAAAATTGATCCTAGGCATCTGAAATTGAATCTTGGGCATGGGCATGAAAGCACAAGCCTACGGTCTTGGGCATCTCAAAATTGATCCTAGACATGTTAATTTTAAACTTGGGCATGTCAAATTGAATCGTGGGCATGGGCATGAAAGCACAAGCCTACGGTTTTGTAAATCAAAAAATTGATCCTAGGCATCTCAAATTGGATCTTGGGCATGGGCATGAAAGCATAAGCCTACGGTCTTGGGCATCTCAAAATTGATCCTAGACATGTCAATTTTAAACTTGTGCATGTCAAATTGAATCTTGGGCTTGGGCATGAAAGCACAAGCCTACGGTCTTGGTCATCTCAAAATTGATCCTAGACATGTCAAATTAAATCTCGGGCATGGGCATGAAAGCAAAATCCTACGGTCTTAGGAATGTAAAAATTGATCCTAGGCATCTCAAATTGAATCTACGGCATGGGCATGAAAGCACAAGCTTACGATCTTGGGTATCTCAAAGTTGATCCTAGGCATGTCAAATTGAATCTAGGGCATGGGCATGAAAGTAAAAGCCTACGGTCTTGGGGATCTCAAAATTGATCCTAGACATGTCAAATTTAAACTTGGGCATGTCAAATTAAATCTTGGGCATGGGCATGAAAGCACAAGCCTACGGTCTTGGGAATCTAAAATTGATCCTAGGCATCTCAAATTGAATCTTGGGAATGGGCATGAAAGCACAAGCCTACGGAATTGGGCATCTCAAAATTGATCCTAGACATGTGAAATTTAAACTTGGGCATGTCAAATTGAATCTTGGGCTTGGCCATGAAAGAACAAGCCTACGGTCTTGGTCATCTCAAAATTGATCCTGGACATGTCAAATTGAATCTCGTGCATGGGAATGAAAGCAAAAGCCTACGGTCTTAGGAATGTAAAAATTGATCCTAGGCATCTCAAATTGAATCTAGGGCATGGGCATGAAAGCACAAGCTTACGATCTTGGGTATCTCAAAGTTGATCCTAGGCATGTCAAATTGAATCTAGGGCATGGGCATGAAAGTAAAAGCCTACGGTCTTGGGGATCTCAAAATTGATCCTAGACATGTCAAATTTAAACTTGGGCATGTCAAATCAAATCTTGGGCATGGGCATCAAATCACAAGCCTACGGTCTTGGGCATCTCAAAATTGATCCTAGACATGTCAAATTAAATCTTGGGCATGGGCATCAAAGCACAAGCCTACGGTCTTGGGCATCTAAAAATTGATCCTAGACATGTCAATTTTAAACTTGGGCATGTCAAATTGAATCGTGGGCATGGGCATGAAAGCACAAGCCTACGGTCTTGGGAATCTAAAAATTGATCCTAGGCATCTCAAATTGAATCTTGGGCATGGGCATGAAAGCACAAGCCTACTGTCTTGGGCATCTCAAAATTGATCCTAGACATGTCAATTTTAAACTTGGGCATGTCAAATTGAATCGTTGGCATGGGCATGAAAGCACAAGCCTACGGTTTTGTAAATCAAAAAAATGATCCTAGGCATCTCAAATTGGATCTTGGGCATGGGCATGAAAGCATAAGCCTACGGTCTTGGGCATCTTAAAATTCATCCTAGACATGTCAATTTTAAACTTGTGCATGTCAAATTGAATCTTGGGCGTGAGCATGAAATCACAAGCCTACGGTCTTGGGCATCTCAAAATTGATCCTAGACATGTCAAATTGAATCTCGGGCATGGGCATGAAAGCAAAATCCTACGGTCTTAGGAATGTAAAAATTGATCCTAGGCATCTCAAATTGAATCTACGGCATGGGCATGAAAGCACAAGCTTACGATCTTGGGTATCTCAAAGGATCCTTGGCATGTCAAATTGAATCTCGGGCATGGGCATGAAAGAAAAAGCCTACGGTCTTAGGAATGTAAAAATTGATCCTAGGTATCTCAAATTGAATCTTGGGCGTGAGCATGAAAGCACAAGCCTACGGTCTTGGGCATCTCAAAATTGATCCTAGACATGTCAAATTTAAACTTGGGCATATCAAATTGAATCTTGGGCTTGGGCATGAAAGCACAAGCCTCAAACGAATTTTTGGTCATCTCAAAATTGATCCTAGACATGTCAAATTTATACTTGGCCATGTCAAATTGAATCATGGGCATGGGCATGAAAGCACAAGCCTACGGTCTTGGGAAATCTAAAATTGATCCTAGGCATCTCAAATTGAATCTTGGGAATGGGCATGAAAGCACAAGCCTACGGAATTGGGCATCTCAAAATTGATCCTAGACATGTGAAATTTAAACTTGGGCATGTCAAATTGAATCTTGGGCTTGGCCATGAAAGCACAAGCCTATGGTCTTGGTCATCTCAAAATTGATCCTAGACATGTCAAATTGAATCTCGTGCATGGGAATGAAAGCAAAAGCCTACGGTCTTAGGAATGTAAAAATTGATCCTAGGCGTCTCAAATTGAATCTAGGGCATGGGCATGAAAGCACAAGCTTACGATCTTGGGTATCTCAAAGTTGATCCTAGGCATGTCAAATTGAATCTAGGGCATGGGCATGAAAGTAAAAGCCTACGGTCTTGGGCATCTCAAAATTGATCCTAGACATGTCAAATTTAAACTTGGGCATGTCAAATTAAATCTTGGGCATGGGCATCAAATCACAAGCCTACGGTCTTGGGCATCTCAAAATTGATCCTAGACATATCCATTTTAAACTTGGGCATGTCAAATTGAATCTTGGGCATGGGCATGAAAGCACAAGCCTACGGTCTTGGGAATCTAAAAATTGATCCTAGGCATCTCAAATTGAATCTTGGGCATGGGCATGAAAGCACAAGCCTACGGTCTTGGGCATCTCAAAATTGATCCTAGACATGTCAAATTTAAACTTGTGCATGTCAAATTGAATCTTGGGCTTGGGCATGAAAGCACAAGCCTACGTTTGGTCATCTCAAAATTGATCCTAGACATGTCAAATTTATACTTGGCCATGTCAAATTGAATCATGGGCATGGGCATGAAAGCACAAGCCTACGGTCTTGGGAATCTAAAATTGATCCTAGGCATCTCAAATTGAATCTTGGGAATGGGCATGAAAGCACAAGCCTACAGTCTTGGGAATCTCAAAATTGATCCTAGACATCTTGGGCTTGGGCATCAAAGCACAAGCCTACGGTCTTGGGCATCTCAAAATTAATCCTAGACATGTCATTTTAAACTTGGGCATGTCAAATTGAATCGTGGGCATGGGCATGAAAGCACCACCCTACGGTCTTGGGAATCTAAAATTGATCCTAAGAATCTCAAATTGAATCTTGGGCATGGGCATGAAACACAAGCCTACGGACTTGGGCATCTCAAAATTGATTCTAGACATGTCAAATTTAAACTTGGGCATGTCAAATTGAATCTTGGGCTTGGGCATGAAAGCACAAGCCTACTGTCTTGGTCATCTCAAAATTGATCCTAGACATGTCAAATTGAATCTCGGGCATGGGCATGAAAGAAAAATCCTACGGTCTTAGGAATGTAAAAATTGATCCTAGGCATCTCAAATTGAATCTAGGGCATGGGCCTGAAAGCACAAGCCTACGGTCTTGGGCATCTAAAAATTGATCCTATAAATGTAAAATTGAATCTCGGGCATGGCCATGAAAGCAAAAGCCTACGGTCTTGGGCATCTAAAAATTGATTTTAGGCATCTCAAATTGAATCTTGGGCATGGGCATGAAAGCACAAGCCTACGATCTTGAGCATCTCAAAATTGATCCTAGACATGTCAATTTTAAACTTGGACATGTCAAATTGAATCGTGGGCATGGGCATGAAAGCACAAGCCTACGGTTTTGTGAATCTAAAAATTGATCCTAGGCATCTCAAATTGAATCTTGGGCATGGGCATGAAAGCACAAGCCTACGGTCTTGGGCATCTCAAAATTGATCCTAGACATGTAAAATTTAAACTTGGGCATGTCAAATTAAATCTTGGGCATGGGCATCAAAGCACAAGACTACGATCTTGGGCATCTCAAAATTGATCCTAGACATGTCAATTTTAAACTTGGGCATGTCAAATTGAATCGTGGGCATGGGCATGAAAGCACAAGCCTACGATCTTGGGAATCTAAAAATTGATCCTAGGCATCTCAAATTGAAACTTGGGCATGGGCTTGAAAGCACAAGCCTTCGGTCTTGGGCATCTCAAAATTGATCCTAGACATGTCAAATTGAATCTCGGGCATGGGCATGAAAGCAAAAGCCTACGGTCTTAGGAATGTAAAAATTGATCCTAGGTATCTCAAATGGAATCTAGGGCATGGGGATGAAAGCACAAGCTTACGATCTTGGGTATCTCAAATTGATCCTAGGCATGTCAAATTGAATCTCGGGCATGGGCATGAAAGAAAAAGCCTACGGTCTTAGGAATGTAAAAATTGATCCTAGGTATCTCAAATTGAATCTTGGGCATGAGCATGAAAGCACAAGCCTACGGTCTTGGGCATCTCAAAATTGATCCTAGACATGTCAAATTTAAACTTGGGCATATCAAATTGAATCTTGGGCTTGGGCATGAAATCACAAGCCTACGTTTTTGGTCATCTCAAAATTGATCCTAGACGTGTCAAATTTATACTTGGCCATGTCAAATTGAATCGTGGGCATGGGCATGAAAGCACAAGCCTACGGTCTTGGGAATCTAAAATTGATCCTAGGCATCTCAAATTGAATCTTGGGCATGGGCATGAAAGCACAAGCCTACGGTCTTGGGCATCTCAAAATTGATCCTAGACATGTAAAATTTAAACTTGGGCATGTCAAATTAAATCTTGGGCATGGGCATCAAAGCACAAGACTACGATCTTGGGCATCTCAAAATTGATCCTAGACATGTCAATTTTAAACTTGGGCATGTCAAATTGAATCGTGGGCATGGGCATGAAAGCACAAGCCTACGATCTTGGGAATCTAAAAATTGATCCTAGGCATCTCAAATTGAAACTTGGGCATCTCAAAATTGATCCTAGACATGTCAAATTGAATCTCGGGCATGGGCATGAAAGCAAAAGCCTACGGTCTTAGGAATGTAAAAATTGATCCTAGGTATCTCAAATTGAATCTAGGGCATGGGGATGAAAGCACAAGCTTACGATCTTGGGTATCTCAAAGGATCCTAGGCATGTCAAATTGAATCTCGGGCATGGGCATGAAAGAAAAAGCCTACGGTCTTAGGAATGTAAAAATTGATCCTAGGTATCTCAAATTGAATCTTGGGCATGAGCATGAAAGCACAAGCCTACGGTCTTGGGCATCTCAAAATTGATCCTAGACATGTCAAATTTAAACTTGGGCATATCAAATTGAATCTTGGGCTTGGGCATGAAAGCACAAGCCTACGTTTTTGGTCATCTCAAAATTGATCCTAGACATGTCAAATTTATACTTGGCCATGTCAAATTGAATCATGGGCATGGGCATGAAAGCACAAGCCTACGGTCTTGGGCATCTCAAAATTGATCCTAGACATGTCAAATTGAATCTCGGGCATGGGAATGAAACCAAAAGCCTACGGTCTTAGGAATGTAAAAATTGATCCTAGGCATCTCAAATTGAATCTAGGGCATGGGCATGAAAGCACAAGCTTACGATCTTGGGTATCTCAAAGTTGATCCTAGGCATGTCAAATTTAATCTAGGGCATGGGCATGAAAGTAAAAGCCTACGGTCTTGGGAATCTAAAAATTGATCCTAGGCATCTCAAATTGAATCTTGGGCATGGGAATGAAAGCACAAGCCTACGGTCTTGGGAATCTCAAAATTGATCCTAGACATCTTGGGCTTGGGCATCAAAGCACAAGCCTACGATCTTGGGCATCTCAAAATTAATCCTAGACATGTCATTTTAAACTTGGGCATGTCAAATTGAATCGTGGGCATGGGCATGAAAGCACCACCCTACGGTCTTGGGAATCTAAAATTGATCCTAAGAATCTCAAATTGAATCTTGGGCATGGGCATGAAAGCACAAGCCTACGGTCTTGGTCATCTCAAAATTGATCCTAGACATGTCAAATTGAATCTCGGGCATGGGCATGAAAGAAAAATCCTACGGTCTTAGGAATGTAAAAATTGATCCTAGGCATCTCAAATTGAATCTAGGGCATGGGCCTGAAAGCACAAGCCTACGGTCTTGGGCATCTAAAAATTGATCCTATAAATGTAAAATTGAATCTCGGGCATGGCCATGAAAGCAAAAGCCTACGGTCTTGGGCATCTACAAATTGATTTTAGGCATCTCAAATTGAATCTTGGGCATGGGCATGAAAGCACAAGCCTACGATCTTGGGCATCTCAAAATTGATCCAAGACATGTCAATTTTAAACTTGGACATGTCAAATTGAATCGTGGGCATGGGCATGAAAGCACAAGCCTACGGTTTTGTGAATCTAAAAATTGATCCTAGGCATCTCAAATTGAATCTTGGGCATGGGCATGAAAGCACAAGCCTACGGTCTTGGGTATCTCAAAATTGATCCTAGACATGTAAAATTTAAACTTGGGCATGTCAAATTAAATCTTGGGCATGGGCATCAAAGCACAAGACTACGATCTTGGGCATCTCAAAATTGATCCTAGACCTGTCAATTTTAAACTTGGGCATGTCAAATTGAATCGTGGGCATGGGCATGAAAGCACAAGCCTACGATCTTGGGAATCTAAAAATTGATCCTAGGCATCTCAAATTGAAACATGGGCATGGGCATGAAAGCACAAGCCTACGGTCTTGGGCATCTCAAAATTGATCCTAGACATGTCAAATTTAAACTTGGGCATGTCAAATTGAATCTTGGGCTTGGGCATGAAAGCACAAGCCTACGGTCTTGGGAATCTAAAAAATTGATCCTAGACATGTCAAATTGAATCTCGGGCATGGGCATGAAAGCAAAAGCCTACGGTCTTAGGAATGTAAAAATTGATCCTAGGTATCTCAAATTGAATCTAGGGCATGGGCATGAAAGCACAAGCTTACGATCTTGGGTATCTCAAAGGATCCTAGGCATGTCAAATTGAATCTCGGGCATGGGCATGAAGGAAAAAGCCTACGGTCTTAGGAATGTAAAAATTGATCCTAGGTATCTCAAATTGAATCTTGGGCATGAGCATGAAAGCACAAGCCTACGGTCTAGGGCATCTCAAAATTGATCCTAGACATGTCAAATTTAAACTTGGGCATGTCAAATTGAATCTTGGGCATGGGCATGAAAGCACAAGCCTACGGTCTTGGTCATCTCAAAATTGATCCTAGACATGTCAAATTTAAACTTGGGCATGTCAAATTGAATCATGGGCATGGGCATGAAAGCACAAGCCTACGGTCTTGGGAATCTAAAAATTGATCCTAGGCATTAAACAAATTGAATCTTGGGCATGGGCATGAAAGCACAAGCCTACGGTCTTGGGCATCTCAAAATTGATCCTAGACATGTCAATTTTAAACTTGGGCATGTCAAATTGAATCGTGGGCATGGGCATGAAAGCACAAGCCTACGGTTTTGTAAATCAAAAAATTGATCCTAGGCATCTCAAATTGGATCTTGGGCATGGGCATGAAAGCATAAGCTTACGGTCTTGGGCATCTCAAAATTGATCCTAGACATGTCAATTTTAAACTTGGGCATGTCAAATTGAATCGTGGGCATGGGCATGAAAGCACAAGCCTACGGTTTTGGGAATCTAAAAATTGATCATAGGCATCTCAAATTGAATCTTGGGCATGGGCATGAAAGCACAAGCCTACGGTCTTGGGAATCTCAAAATTGATCCTAGACATGTCAAATTTAAACTTGTGCATGTCAAATTGAATCTTGGGCTTGGGAATGAAAGCACAAGCCTACGGTCTTGGTCATCTCAAAATTGAACCTAGACATGTCAAATTGAATCTCGGGCATGGGCATGAAAGCAAAATCCTACGGTCTTAGGAAATTAAAAATTGTTCATAGGCATCTCAAATTGAATCTAGGGCATGGGCATGAAATCACAAGCTTACGATCTTGGGTATCTCAAAGGATCCTAGGCATGTCAAATTGAATCTCGGGCATGGGCATGAAAGAAAAAGCCTACGGTCTTAGGAATGTAAAAATTGATCCTAGGTATCTCAAATTGAATCTTGGGCATGAGCATGAAAGCACAAGCCTACGGTCTTGGGCATCTCAAAATTGATCCTAGACATGTCAAATTTAAACTTGGGCATGTCAAATTGAATCTTGGGCTTGGGCATGAAAGGACAAGCCTACGTTTTTGGTCATCTCAAAATTGATCCTAGACATGTCAAATTTATACTTGGCCATGTCAAATTGAATCATGGGCATGGGCATGAAATCACAAGCCTACGGTCTTGGGAATCTAAAATTGATCCTAGGCATCTCAAATTGAATCTTGGGAATGGGCATGAAAGCACAAGCCTACGGAATTGGGCATCTCAAAATTGATCCTAGACATGTGAAATTTAAACTTGGGCATGTCAAATTGAATCTTGGGCTTGGGCATGAAAGCACAAGCCTACGGTCTTGGTCATCTCAAAATTGATCATAGACATGTCAAATTGAATCTCGGGCATGGGAATGAAAGCAAAAGCCTACGGTCTTAGGAATGTAAAAATTGATCCTAGGCATCTCAAATTGAATATAGGGCATGGGCATGAAAGCACAAGCTTACGATCTTGGGTATCTCAAAGTTGATCCTAGGCATGTCAAATTGAATCTAGGGAATGGGCATGAAAGTAAAAGCCTACGGTCTTGGGCATCTAAAAATTGATCCTAGGCATCTCAAATTGAATATTGGGCATGGGCATGAAAGCACAAGCCATCTTGGTCTTGGGAATCTCAAAATTGATCCTAGACATCTTGGGCTTGGGCATCAAAGCACAAGCCTACGGTCTTGGGCATCTCAAAATTAATCTTAGACATGTCAATTTTAAACTTGGGCATGTCAAATTGAATCGTGGGCATGGGCATGAAAGCACAACCCTACGGTCTGGGGAATCTAAAATTGATCCTAAGAATCTCAAATTGAATCTTGGGCATGGGCATGAAAGCACAAGCCTACGGACTTGGGCATCTCAAAATTGATTCTAGATATGTCAAATTTAAACTTGGGCATGTCAAATTGAATCTTGGGCTTGGGCATGAAAGCACAAGCCTAATCTTGGTCATCTCAAAATTGATCCTAGACATGTCAAATTGAATCTCGGGCATGGGCAAGAAAGCAAAATCCAAAATTGGTCTTAGGAATGTAAAAATTGATCCTAGGCATCTCAAATTGAATCTTGGGCATGGGCATGAAAGCACAAGCCTACGGTCTTGGGCATCTCAAAATTGATCCTATAAATGTAAAATTGAATCTCGGGCATGGCCATGAAAGCAAAAGCCTACGGTCTTGGGCATCTAAAAATTGATTTTAGGCATCTCAAATTGAATCTTGGGCATGGGCATGAAAGCACAAGCCTACGATCTTGGGCATCTCAAAATTGATCCTAGACATGTCAATTTTAAACTTGGGCATGTCAAATTGAATCGTGGGCATGGGCATGAAAGCACAAGCCTACGGTTTTGTGAATCTAAAAATTGATCCTAGGCATCTCAAATTGAATCTTGGGCATGGGCATGAAAGCACAAGCCTACGGTCTTGGGCATCTCAAAATTGATCCTAGACATGTAAAATTTAAACTTGGGCATGCCAAATTAAATCTTGGGCATGGGCATCAAAGCACATGACTACGGTCTTGGGCATCTCAAAATTGATCCTAGACATGTCAATTTTAAACTTGGGCATGTCAAATTGAATCGTGGGCATGGGCATGAAAGCACAAGCCTACGGTCTTGGGAATCTAAAAATTGATCCTAGGCATCTCAAATTGAAACTTGGGCATGGGCATGAAAGCACAAGCCTACGGTCTTGGGCATCTCAAAATTGATCCTAGACATGTCAAATTTAAACTTGGGCATGTCAAATTGAATCTTGGGCTTGGGCATGAAAGCACAAGCCTACGGTCTTGGTCATCTCAAAATTGATCCTAGACATGTCAAATTGAATCTCGGGCATGGGCATGAAAGCAAAAGCCTACGGTCTTAGGAATGTAAAAATTGATCCTAGGTATCTCAAATTGAATCTAGGGCATGGGCATGAAAGCACAAGCTTACGATCTTGGGTATCTCAAAGGATCCTAGGCATGTCAAATTGAATCTCGAGCATGGGTATGAAAGAAAAAGCCTACGGTCTTAGGAAAGTAAAAATTGATCCTAGGTATCTCAAATTGAATCTTGGGCATGAGCATGAAAGCACAAGCCTACGGTCTTGGGCATCTCAAAATTGATCCTAGACATGTCAAATTTAAACTTGGGCATGTCAAATTGAATCTTTGGGATGGGCATGAAAGCACAAGCCTACGGTCTTGGTCATCTCAAAATTGATCCTAGACATGTCAAATTTAAACTTGGGAATGTCAAATTGAATCTTGGGCATGGGCATGAAAGCACAAGCCTACGGTCTTGGGAATCTAAAATTCATCCTAGGCATCTCAAATTGAATATTGGGCATGGGCATGAAAGCACAAGCCTACGGACTTGGGCATCTCAAAATTGATCCTAGACATGTCAAATTTAAACTTGGGCATGTCAAATTGAATCTTGGGCTTGGGCATGAAAGCACAAGCCTACGGTCTTGGTCATCTCAAAATTGATCCTAGACATGTCAAATTGAATCTCGGGCATGGGCATGAAAGCAAAAGCCTACGGTCTTAGGAATGTAAAAATTGATCCTAGGCATCTCAAATTGAATCTAGGGCATGGGCATGAAAGCACAAGCCTACGGTCTTGGGCATCTCAAAATTGATCCTATAAATGTAAAATTGAATCTTGGGCATGGCCATGAAAGCAAAAGCCTACGGTCTTGTGCATCTAAAAATTGATTTTAGGCATCTCAAATTGAATCTTGGGCATGGGCATGAAAGCACAAGCCTACGCTCTTGGGCATCTCAAAATTGATCCTAGACATGTCAATTTTAAACTTGGGCATGTCAAATTGAATCTGGGCATGGGCATGAAAGCACAAGCCTACGGTCTTGGGAATCTAAAAATTGATCCTAGGCATCTCAAATTGAAACTTGGGCATGGGCATGAAAGCACAAGCCTACGGTCTTGGGCATCTCAAAATTGATCCTATACATGTCAAATTTAAACTTGGGCATGTCAAATTGAATCTTGGGCTTGGGCATGAAAGCACAAGCCTACGGTCTTGGTCATCTCAAAATTGATCCTAGACATGTCAAATTGAATCTCGGGCATGGGCATGAAAGCAAAAGCCTACGGTCTTAGGAATGTAAAAATTGGATCCTAGGTATCTCAAATTGAATCTAGGGCATGGGCATGAAAGCACAAGCTTACGATCTTGGGTATCTCAAAGGATCCTAGGCATGTCAAATTGAATCTCGGGCATGGGCATGAAAGAAAATGCCTACGGTCTTAGGAATGTAAAAATTGATCCTAGGTATCTCAAATTGAATCTTGGGCATGAGCATGAAAGCACAAGCCTACGGTCTTGGGCATCTCAAAATTGATCCTAGACATGTCAAATTTAAACTTGGGCATGTCAAATTGAATCTTGGGCCTGGGCATGAAAGCACAAGCCTACGGTCTTGGTGATCTCAAAATTGATCCTAGACATGTCAAATTTAAACTTGGGCATGTCAAATTGAATCTTGGGCATGGGCATGAAAGCACAAGCCTACGGTCTTGGGAATCTAAAATTCATCCTAGGCATCTCAATTTGAATCTTGGGCATGGGCATGAAAGCACAAGCCTAAGGACTTGGGCATCTCAAAATTGATCCTAGACATGTCAAATTTAAACTTGGGCATGTCAAATTGAATCTTGGGCTTGGGCATGAAAGCACAGGCCTACGGTCTTGGTCATCTCAAAATTGATCCTAGACATGTCAAATTGAATCTCGGGCATGCGCATGAAAGCAAAAGCCTACGGTCTTAGGAATGTAAAAATTGATCCTAGGCATCTCAAATTGAATCTAGGGCATGGGCATGAAAGCACAAGCCTACGGTCTTGGGCATATCAAAATTGATCCTATAAATGTAAAATTGAATCTCGGGCATGGCCATGAAAGCAAAAGCCTACGGTCTTGGGCGTCTAAAAATTGATTTTAGGCATCTCAAATTAAATCTTGGGCATGGGCATCAAAGCACAAGCCTACGGTCTTGGGCATCTCAAAATTGATCCTAGACATGTCAATTTTAAACTTGGGCATGTCAAATTGTATCATGGGAATGGGCATGAAAGCACAAGCCTACGGTCTTGGGAATCTAAAAATTGATCCTAGGCATCTCAAATTAAATCTTGGGCATGGGCATGAAAGCAAAAGCCTACGGTCTTGGGCATCTCAAATTTGATCCTAGACATGTCAAATTTAAACTTGGGCATGTGAAATTGAATCTTGGGCTTGGGCATGAAATCATAAGCCTACGGTCTTGGTCATCTCAAAATTGATCCTAGACATGTCAAATTGAATCTCAAGCATGGGCATGAAAGCAAAAGCCTACGGTCTTAGGAATGTAAAAATTGATCCTAGGCATCTCAAATTGAATCTAGGGCATGGGCATGAAAGCACAAGCCTACGGTCTTGGGCATCTCAAAATTGATCCTAGACATGTCAAATTTAAACTTGGGCATGTCAAATTGAATCTTGGGCATGGGCTTGATAGCACAATCCTACGGTCTTGGGCATATCAAAAATATTCCTAGACATGTCAAATTTAAACTTGGGCATGTTAAATTGAATCTTGGGCATGGGTATGAAAGCACAAGCCTACGGTCTTGGGCATCTCAAAATTGATCCTAGACATGTCAAATTTAATCCTGGGTATGTCAAATTTAATCTTGGGCATGTGCATGAAATCACAAGCCTACGGTCTTGGGCATCTCAAAATTGATCCTAGACATGTCAATTTTAAACTTGGGCATGTCAAATTGAATCGTGGGCATGGGCATGAAAGCACAAGCATACGGTTTTGGGAATCTAAAAATTTATCCTAGGCATCTCAAATTGAATCTTGGGCATGGGCATGCAAGCACAAGCCTACGGTCTTGGGCATCTCAAAATTTATCCTAGTGTTTATGGGTAAAAATCGTTTCTGTCGATTTCGGTAAATTCGGTAGGTGAGTGAGAAACTGGTTCAAACCCTAAACAAATGTGCTGCACATGAGCACTTTATAGATTCGAGAGATCAATCGCATACAAGTCCGGCCTAAACCAAGAAATGGCCGTTCCGGACTTGCTTCGGTCACAAAGTGGAGGAGAAGGGTTGATTTGGGGAGGAAGCAAAGAAAGGTGTTGAGACAGAATAGTGCAGGAGAGTAGTATCTCGACTTGTATCGAGAAAGTAAAAGCTTGGGAAGCTTGCAAGAGATGAAATCTTTTGGGAGAGCTTGCAAAGTTGCCTTTACGAGAGTGTAGTATTTTTTCTCTTGACCGAGACTTGTTGTCTGGTGGAAATAGGTAAGACCTATTTATACAAGTCGAGATTGAAACGTACCCTGGCCTCATGAAGGAAGAGAGTAAAGGGTGAAATAATGGGAGGAGGTGGTAACCGCATGGTGTTAATGGGTGAAAACGTTTTCACCATTATTTCCTCATTTATTTGACCGCTTTATTCCTTTTCACGCTTTCTTAATGTGAGCGTAGTGTACGCCGCAAGTTGTGACCGCCAAACCAAAACCCCGGGAAAGCATCCCGATTTGTGTTGATATCTCGAGTGTTGGTTGCACCTTGAGTGCGAGTGGCGCGTGTGGCATGTGCCATTGGCATGTGCGGAATGCCCTTGTTGCGGGTTGTACCTCGAGCGCAAGTGGTAATGCCATAGCTGCTAGTGGCGTGCGTGGCATGTGCCAATGGCATGTGCGGAATGCCTTGGTGGTAGGTTGTACGTTGAGTGTAAGTGGAAATGCAGTTGCTAGTGGCGTGTGTGGCATGTGCCAATGGCATGTGCGGAATGCCTTGGTGGTAGGTTGCATGGTTTGCGAATTAGGCTACCAGCTTGCATTAAGGGGCACGTCTAGGTGATTAAGGCTACCAATGAGCGTGTTGGCATGTGCCAATAACATGCGTGGCCATTAGGGCCGTGGCCTTGGTAGGAAAAGCTACCAAATGAGCATGTTGGCATGTGCCAATGGCATGCGTGGCCGCTAGGGCCGTGGGCCTTGGTAGGAAAAAGCTACCCGGCCCGAGCATGTTGGCATGTGCCAATGGCATGCGTGGCCGTTAGGGCCGTGGCTTTGGTAGGAAAAGCTACCCAACGAGCATGTTGGCATGTGCCAATGGCATGCGTGGCCATTAGGGCCGTGGCCTTGGTAGGAAAAGCTACCCGGCGAGCATGTTGGCATGTGCCAATGGCATGCGTGGCCGACTTGGCCTAGGTTGCACGGTTTGCAAGCCTATGGCGCTATATTTGGCATGTGCCAATGGCATAGCAACTTGGAAATATGGCTTGTCGTGCGTGTTGGCATGTGCCAATGGCGCGTGCGGCCATGTTGACCTAGTTGCACGTTTTGCAAGCCTAGGGCGCTATATTTGGCATGTGCCAATGGCATAGCGGCTTGGAAATATGGCTTGTGGTACGTCTTTGGCATGTGCCAATGGCACGTGCGGCCATGTTGACCTAGTTGCACACTTTGCAAGCCTAGGGCGCTATATTTGGCATGTGCCAATGGCGTAGCGGCTTAGTTTGGCATGGTTGCCAATGAGTGCGATATGTAGTTTGGTTTTGGCGTCTTTGCCATGGTGCAAGATGTGCGGCTTGGTTTTAGCGTCGTTGCCATGGTGCGCGATGTGCGGCTTGGTTTGGCATTGTTGCCATGGTGCGCGATGTGCGGCTTGGTTTGGCATTGTTGCCATGGTGCGCAGTGTGCGGCTTGGTTTGGCATTATTGCCATGGTGCGCAGTGTGCGGCTTGGTTTGGCATTGTTTCCATGGTGCGCAGTGTGCGGCTTGGTTTTGGCATTGTTGCCATGGTGCGCATGTGCGGCTTGGTTTGGCATTATTGCCATGGTGCGCGATGTGTGCGGCTTGGTTTTGGCATTGTTGCCATGGTGCGCATAGTGTGCGGCTTGTTTTGGCATTATTGCCATGGTGCGCGATGTGCGCTTGGTTTGGCATTGTTGCCATGGTGCGCAGTGTGCGGCTTGGTTTGGCATTGTTGCCATGGTGCTGATGTGCGCTTGGTTTAGCATTGTTGCCATGGTGCGCAGATGTGCGGCTTGGTTTGGCATTATTGCCATGGTGCGCATGATGCGGCTTGGTTTGGCATTGTTGCCATGGTGTGATTGTGTGCGGTTTGGTTTTGGAATTAGGGTTGTGTCGAAAACCTAATATGGTATTTTGAAAAATACCCCTATTAATTATTTACACCTGAGTTAAATGCTCTTAGTTAATGGGTGTTGGGTAACACTAGGTCATGGGGTTTTACGATTTTACCCCTTGTTTAAAAACCACCATCAACATTAAGTCCCCTGCTTAGCTCCTAACAGGGCTTTGTTTGGGTAAGCATAAGATGGTGACAAACTATCAACAACAAACCGTAAAGAGAATTGAGGAGGCTTGTCCGACCTTTTATAAATAGGATTTGGAATCCTTGCCTCCGGTAGTTTTGCACAAATCGGGAGGCTAGCACAATTGGTAGGGGTAGGTGCGGCTTGGGCGACGTTTGGAAGTTGGCGCGAGTTGGGAAACCGAGTGTGCTAGCCGGGTGGGACCGGCGCAAGGTGTGGAAGTTGTGCGTGCTTGCGGCGTGACTTGAGCGGTCATTGGGAAGTTGGCGTGATTGGTGGGGGGGTCTTTGTAGGCGACGTTGAGAAGTTGGCGCGAGTTGGGAACCGAGTGTGCTAGGCTGGTGGGGCCAGCACAAGGTGTGGAAGCTGTGCGTGCTTGCAGGCGTGACTTGAGCGGTCATTGGGAAGTTGGCGTGATTGGTGGGGCCGGTGCAGCTTGGGCGACATTGGGAAGTTGAGCGCCCTTGTGGGCCCGTTTCTTACACGCACGATTTTGGTAAAGGGAAATCCTTCCCTAATTCGAGAATCTTCACGCCTATATATACAAAGTCCCCTTTCTCCCATCTTGCACTTTCATCTTTTCATCCTTTCCTACTAGCGGCGAGTCACAAAGAAAAACCAGCTTCGGTATGTCTTTACGGTGCTTCTCTTGTTTCCCTTTTATGTAGGTGTAAACCCTAAGAGTAGGCGTTTATATATTGCGCATATAATTTCTTGGCGTGCCTCTTGTAGAAAACATTGTATGTATGCGCCCTAGGGAAATACTGCATATATTATTCGAACCCGTAGGAAAGTGCTCCATATATAATTTTGAACCCGAAGAAGGATATTGCAGACGCACTTGAGCCCGTATATGAATACTGTATATGAATCCCGAAGAAGAATACGTATATATGCTTCATATGACTTCGAACCCGTAGGAAATATTGCATATATGAATTTCGGTCTGAGAGAAATACTGCGCGTGCAGTTTTGAACCCGTAGAAAAATGCTCCATATATAATTTTGAACCCGAAGAATGATACGCCCTTTCTCTTTTTTTTTTTTTTTTTTTTGTATTTCGGGCTTTCCTTTGTTGGGCGCGGTTATGTGTCAGGGAGATAATTTTGTCTTTCTCTGTGTGCAGATATCTTGTTACTAAGTTGTTATGAAGAAATCCGGTAAGATGTTACCTGAACAAAATTTCGCCTCATCGAAAGATGCCCATAGTTCCAAACCGAACACGGATGATGAATTCTTCGCCAAAAAACTTGCCTCTGCTTTCGGAAAAATCACCCAGGCTTCGTGCCAATTTTGTTAACCGGTGGTGAAGATGAAAAGAAGACACGTTCGGTTCGCCCGAGAGAACACCATACTCGGTTGTCTTCATAAAGGGGTATATTCCTCTTCCAATATTGATTTCGAGGATGTGCCAAAGCCCATTGCGTTCTTTTGATAGATGGGTTGAGTTCATGGTGAGTAAGGAGCATATAAATACCAACTTGACTCGAGCGCGAGATTATTGATCTTTATCGAGCTTGGTAAATCTCAGTTAGGAAGGATATCTCGGGCTTGGTTGCTTTCATCTCAGATGGTGTTCGGACACCCATACGATCATATGTAGATGGGGTGAGATAACTTTCTCCTTGGAGAGTGTGGCTCTCTTCTTTGAATCTTCAGAATCGGGAATCTTAAAATCCAATTATCTCGAAAGTGAGGAAGATGTGGGATGACCTTGCCGCTAAGTTGGAAGATTTCGCTCGGAAAGACTCCATCTGCGAAGTCGAAGGATTCTGTCCGGAAGAGGATGAAAGGTGCCTTTACTGGTGGTGGATATCTCAATGGTTTCCGGACGAGCTGGAACACGATGGAAAAACATGATCTTCATGTTGCAGCACTTTTGGCTCTCCGGTTGTCTAGAGACATTTTTGACGACAGTTACGGTAAGAAGGAGATAAGACCAGAGTTGCTAGTGATTCTTTGTGAAGTTGGCAAAAGGTGAAGTTCTTCCTATTGGCAAGCTATTCCTCGGTTCCCTGTATGTGCATCTGGATCACCTAGTTGTGAACATGCGAGTTTCGAATGGTTTCATGAAAGTGAATTCATATGTGCACGTTGCTTTTCCGCAAAGTCGGCTATGGGAGCACTTTGAGAAGTATGCTCGAACCGATGCCTTCGATTCCCGCGAGTTGGGGCGGTTCTCGGGTTCTTCGATGGGTGAACAAGGCGTCAAGAGTTGGTGTGAGCTTGGTTAGTCTTCTTGACAAGTCGTGAAATCGATTTTCGCCCATGGGAGCTAGGTCCATAGGTCGGTGACTCAAATTGACACCTTTACATCCGAACATGTCTTTGTCTTGATGGCGATTTGAGCGTTGGTGAAAACTTGTTTATTCAAAGCTGCATGTCCTAGGTTATATGCCGTCTTTCTTTATGGGGTCTTTCCAGATAGCTTCTTACAATATTGGCCGTCTTTTTTCGTCACATGGGTTTCGATCAAGGGTGCCTCTTGCTTACCCGGTAGGTGATCCCTAAGGATTCATTGCGTGCCGCCCTTAATGCAGTGCCCTTGGCCGGGTATCCGCCTTCCCTTCTTTCAAGCGGGAAGAATAACCCGACGACCTTCGGCTATAACGAGTTCAGTGCGGCGAGTTTATTATGATCCAAGATTTTGTGAATAACGTGGTGGAGAATGTTCGTTGTAAACCTTCCCCAGCAGTTTTTGAAGAAGTATCCAATGTTGAGAGATCTCAAGCGAAAGCTGCCTAGCAACTCGGAAAGTCCCCAGGCCAAGGAACGGAGAACGAAGAATCGTCTTTGGCGGGTTCTGGACGGTTTCAAAATATCCTCCCACAGCTCTCGTGTCTTTGTTCTTCCAATAACCGGTATGTGTCGCTTCTTCATTGGTTTGTCTCAAAACACGTGAATTTCGCTGAAAACATGTGTCTTGTTTCTTCCAGGGCTTCGGTAGTGTTAATGCTTTATTTGCCCTTGCACGTTGCCAGGAGACGGCAATTTCTTCAAAGAATTCCAGCAGAAGACTGAGCCTTCTCATAGCGGTGATGAGTCGAGAAAGAAGAAAGTTCGACAAGTGAGAGTGATTCCTCGGCAAAGACCTTGGTTCTTTTCGGGAAGTGGTTCGGTGAGTTCCGCGCTTCTCTTCTTTCTTCTTGTTTCTTCTTTTGAAAAAATGTCGACTCAAGTTCGTAGGAGGAATCCAGTTCGGAGGGCGATTCCGAGGTAGAGCCACACTGAAACTTGCCTTTGGTGGCCACCGCCGGTGACTTGAGATGGGAGTTAGCCAATTGCCGGGGCACGGATGTGGTTCAAGCGGTGGATGATTCTCGATGGTTGCTTTGCCGTAGACATGGAAGAAAATCCTCTGCGAGTCGTGAGGCCGGAGTGCGGGCGCCATTTTTGATCCTCCGTACTTGGTTCCTTATCCAGGTCATGTGATGGTTGGCGGCAGCGTGCGTGGCTAAGCATGAGGCGTGTACACGAGAATCCGGGAGAAGTACGGACATATGGCCACAACCAAGAAAGTCACTAGTCAATTTGCGCTGGTTAAGCGTGTAGAAGAGGCTTTATCTTCCATCGAGGATATGCGTGAGGTGACTGGTCACACCGTTTCAAGACGTTATTGCCGACCGGGAGCACCATCGCGACGTGTGCGTAGAAAGGAGTTCAACACTTCGTGGTTTGTCGAAGGCCTTGCTTTGAGATCCAAAAGTTAAAAGATACAGCAACCGAAAGCCTTTCCGCCGAGGAGATTGCACGACAAGAGGTAGAACTCGAAAATCTTTCCAAGATGTTGACTATGAAGAGAGCGGCTCTTGAAGATGCAAAGTTGACTTTCTCCAAGAAGAACAGACCTTTGTTGGATGATTTTCCTTGAATGTTTCTCTCTTAAACTTTCATTTAGGTTCTCTCTCTTTTTTTTTTTGAAAGACATATTGGATGTATGGGTTCAAAGTTTGACCGATTTTGGTAGACAAATTTGGTAGCTTTTGAGGATATTGGATTATTTCGGGATGAATGGTTTTGATAGTATGACTACGATTATGCTTTGGGAAAGGAATATTGCTTTTATGAAAGTGTGTGCTAGCAATAGGCACAAGAGTATGACGGTTTTATTAAGAACCTAAAAATAGATCGTTTATCTTGCCCAATCTAATTTTACTCACTTGCAAACACGCCTCTCTCCAAGTAAAGGCGGCTTTGCTGGTAGCATCTTGATTAGTCCCCAATTGCTGGTAGCGTTTTCAGCGAGTCCCGATTTTGGTGTAGTTTTAACAACCGATAACGGGTTGTCTGGCGATTGAGTCGACCGAGTCGCAAGTCCCCATCGGCTGGTAGCATCTTCAACGAGTCCCCGATTTTGGTGTAGTTTTACAAATGGTAACCAGGTTATCTGGCGATTGAGTCGGATCGAGTCGCCTTCCCCTACCATCTTGACATCGGGTGAAGAACGAGATCGACAAATCGACATTGTAGCCGATAGATCAATCTTCCCTTTGTGGTCGCCAATTGTTTATGGGTAAAAATCGTTTCTGTCGATTTCGGTAAATTCGGTAGGTGAGTGAGAACCTAGTTCAAACCTTAAACAAATGTGCTGCACATGAGAACTTTATAGATTCGAGAGATCAATTTGTACAAGTCCGGCCTAAACCAAGAAATGGCTGTTCCAGACTTGCTTCGGTCACAAAGTGGAGGAGAAGGGTTGATTTGGGGAGGAAGCAAAGAAAGGTGTTGAGACCGAGAATAATTCTGGGAGAGTAGTATCTCGACTTGTATCGAAAGTAAAAGCTTGGGAAGTTTGCAAGAGATGAAAGCATTTGGGAGAGCTTGCAAAGTTGCCTTTCTGAGAGTGTAGTATTTTTCTCCTGACTGAGACTTGATGTCCGGTGGAAATAGGGAAGACCTATTTATACAAGTCGAGATTGAAACGTACCCTGGCCTCATGAAGGAAGAGAGTAAAGGGTGAAATAATGGGAGGAGGTGGTAACCGCATGGTGTTAATGGGTGAAAACGTTTTCACCATTATTTCCTCATTTATTTGACCGCTTTATTCCTTTTCACGCTTTCTTAATGTGAGCGTAGTGTACGCTCGCAAGTTGTGACCGCCAAACCAAAACCCCGGGAAAGCATCCCCCCGATTTGTGTTAATATCTCGAGTGTTGGTTGCACCTTGAGTGCGAGTGGCGCTGCTAGTGGCGCGTGTGGCATGTGCCATTGGCATGTGCGGAATACCCTTGTTGCGGGTTGTACCTCGAGCGCAAGTGGCAATGCCAGAGTCGCTAGTGGCGTGCGTGGCATGTGCCAATGGAATGCCTTAGTGGTAGGTTGTACGTTGAGTGTAAGTGGCAATGCCGCATTTGCTAGTGGCGTGTGTGGCATGTGCCAATGGCATGTGCGGAATGCCTTGGTGGTAGGTTGCATGGTTTGCGAATTAGGCTACCAACAGTGCATTAAGGGGCACGACTAGGTGATGAAGGCTACAATGAGCGTGTTGGCATGTGCCAATAACATGCGTGGCCGTTAGGGCCGTGGCCTTGGTAGGAAAAGCTACCCGGCGAGCATGTTGGCATGTGCCAATGGCATGCGTGGTCGCTAGGTCGTGGCCTTGGTAGGAAAAGCTACCAGCCGAGCATGTTGGCATGTGCCAATGGCATGCGTGGTCGTTAGGGCCGTGGCTTTGGTAGGAAAATCTACCAATGAGCATGTTGGCATGTGCCAATGGTATGCGTGGCCATTAGAGCCGTGGCCTTGGTAGGAAAAGCTACCAAATGAGCATTTTGGCATGTGCCAATGGCATGCGTGGCCGACTTGGCCTAGGTTGCATGGTTTGCAAGCCTAGGGCGCTATATTTGGCATGTGCCAATGGCATAGCGTCTTGGAAATATGGCTTGTGGTGCGTGTTGGCATGTGCCAATGGCGCGTACGGCCATGTTGACCTAGTTGCACGTTTTGCAAGCCTAGGGCGCTATATTTGGCATGTGCCAATGGCATAGCGGCTTGGAAATATGGCTTGTGGTACGTGTTGGCATGTGCCAATGGCACGTACGGCCATGTTGACCTAGTTGCACGCTTTGCAAGCCTAGGGCGCTATATTTTGCATGTGCCAATGGCGTAGCGTCTTAGTTTGGCATGGTTGTCAATGAGTGCGATATGTAGTTTGGTTTTGGCGTCGCTGCCATGATGCGCAGTGTGCGGCTTGGTTTTGGTGTCGTTGCCATGGTGCGCAGTGTGCGGCTTGGTTTGGCATTGTTGCCATGGTGCGCAGTGTGCGGCATGGTTTGGCATTGTTTCCATGGTGCGCAGTGTGCGGCTTGGTTTGGCATTGTTGCCATGGTGCTTGATGTGTGGCTTGGTTTGGCATTGTTGCCATGGTGCGTTATGTGTGCGGCTTGGTTTGGCATTGTTGCCATGGTGCGCGATGTGCGGCTTGGTTTTGGCATTGTTGCCATGGTGTGCGGTGTGTGCGGCTTGGTTTGGCATTGTTGCCATGGTGCGCAGATGTGCGGCTTGGTTTGGCATTGTTGCCATGGTGCATGATGTGCGGCTTGGTTTGGCATTGTTGCCATGGTGCGCAGTGATGTGCGGCCTGGTTTGGCATTGTTGCCATGGTGCTTGATGTGCGGCTTGGTTTTGGAATTAGGGTTACGTGTCGAAAACCTAATCGGTATTTTGAAAAAATACCCCTATTAATTATTTACACCGAGTTAAATGCTCTTAGTTAATGTGTTGCGGGTAACACTAGGTCATGGGGTTTTACGATTTTACCCCTTGTTTAAAAACCACCATCAACACCTAAACATGTCAAATTTAAACTTGGGCATGTCAAATTGAATCTTGGGCTTGGGCATGAAAGCACAAGCCTACGTCTTGGTCATCTCAAAATTGATCCTAGACATGTCAAATTGAATCTCGGGCATGGGCATGAAAGCAAAAGCCTACGGTCTTAGGAATGTCAAAAAAATTGATCCTAGGCATCTCAAATTGAATCTAGGGCATGGGAATGAAAGCACAAGCTTACAATCTTGGGTATCTCAAAGTTGATCCTAGGCATGTCAAATTGAATCTCGGGCATGGGCATGAAAGTAAAAGCCTACGGTCTTGGCCATCTAAAAATTGATCCTAGGCATCTCAAATTGAATCTTGGGCATGGCATGAAAGAACAAGCCTACGGTCATGGTTATCTTAAAATTGATCCTAGACATGTCAAATTTAAACTTGGGCATGTCAAATTAAATCTTGGGCATGGGCATCAAAGCACAAGCCTACGGTCTTGGGCATCTCAAAATTGATCCTAGACATGTCAAATTGAATCGTGGGCATGGGCATGAAAGCACAAGCCTACGGTCTTGGGCATCTCAAAATTGATCCTAGGCATGGGCATGAAAGCAAAAGCCTACAGTCTTGGGAATCTAAAAATTGATCCTAGGCATCTCAAATTGAATCTTGGGCATGGGCATGAAAGAATCAGGCCTACGGTCAGCCTACGGTCTTGGTTATCTTAAAATTGATCCTAGACATGTCACATTTAAACTTGGGCATGTCAAATTAAATCTTGGGCATGGGCATCAAAGCACAAGCCTACGGTCTTGGGCATCTCAAAATTAATCCTAGACATGTCAATTATAAACTTGAACATGTCAAATTGAATCGTGTGCATGGGCATGAAAGCACAAGCCTACGGTCTTGGGAATTTAAAATTGATTTTAGTCATCTCAAATTGAATCTTGGGCATGGGAATGAAAGCACAAGCCTACGGTCTTGGGCATCTCAAAATTGATCCTAGACATGTCAAATTTAAACTTGGGCATGTCAAATTGAATCTTGGGCTTGGGCATGAAAGCACAAGCCTACGGTCTTGGTCATCTCAAAATTGATCCTAGACATGTCAAATTGAATCTTGGGCATGGGCATGAAAGCAAAAGCCTACGGTCTTAGGAATCTAAAAATTGATCCTAGGCATCTCAAATTGAATCTAGGGCATGGGAATGAAAGCACAAGCTTATGATCTTGGGCATCTCAAAGTTGATCCTAGGCATGTCAAATTGAATCTCGGGCATGGGCATGAAAGCAAAAGCCTACGGTCTTATCCATCTAAAAATTGATCCTAGGCATCTCAAATTGAATCTTGGGCATGGGCATGAAAGCACAAGCCTACGGTCTTGGCATCTCAAAATTGATCCTAGACATGTCAAATTTAAACTTGGGCATGTCAAATTAAATCTTGGGCATGGGCATGAAAGCACAAGCCTACGGTCTTGGACATCTCAAAATTAATCCTAGACATGTCAAATTATAAACTTGAACATGTCAAATTGAATCTTGGGCATGGGCATGAAAGCACAAGCCTACGGTCTTGGGCATCTCAAAATTGATCCTAGGCATGGGTCAAATTGAATCTTGGGCATGGGCATGAAAGCAAAAGCCTACGGTCTTGGCCATCTAAAAATTGATCCTAGGCATCTCAAATTGAATCTTGGGCATGGGCATGAAAGAAAAGCCTACGGTCTTGGTTATCTTAAAATTGATCCTAGACATGTCAAATTTAAACTTGGGCATGTCAAATTAAATCTTGGGCATGGGCATGAAAGCACAAGCCTACGGTCTTGGGCATCTCAAAATTGATCCTAGACATGTCAATTTAAACTTGAACATGTCAAATTGAATCTTGGGCATGGGCATGAAAGCACAAGCCTACGGTCTTGGGCATCTCAAAATTGATCCTAGTCATCTCAAATTGAATCTTGGGCATGGGCATGAAAGCACAAGCCTACGGTCTTGGGCATCTCAAAATTGATCCTAGACATGTCAAATTTAAACTTGGGCATGTCAAATTGAATCTTGGGCATGGGCATGAAAGCACAAGCCTACGATTCAATTTGACTATAAAAATTGATCCTAGACATGTCAAATTGAATCTCGGGCATGGGCATGAAAGCAAAAGCCTACGGTCTTAGGAATCTAAAAATTGATCCTAGACATCTCAAATTGAATCTAGGGCATGGGCATGAAAGCACAAACCTACGGTCTTGGGCATCTCAAAATTGATCCTAGGCATGTCAAATTGAATCTCGGGCATGGGCATGAAAGCAAAAGCCTACGGTCTTGGGCATCTCAAAAATTGATTTTAGGGCATCTCAAATTGAATCTTGGGCATGGGCATGAAAGCACAAGCCTACGGTCTTGGGCATCTCAAAATTGATCCTAGACATGTCAAATTTAAACTTGGACATGTCAAATTGAATCTTGGGCATGGGCATGAAAGCACAAGCCTACGGTCTTGGGCATCTCAAAATTGATCCTAGACATGTCAAATTTAAACTTGGGAATGTCAAATTGGATCTTGGGCATGGGCATGAAAGCACAAGCCAACGGTCTTGGGCATCTCAAAATTGATCCTAGACATGTCAAATTGAATCTCGGGCATGGGCATGAAAGCAAAAGCCTACGGTCTTAGGAATCTAAAAATTGATCCTAGGCATCTCAAATTGAATCTTGGGCATGGGCATGAAAGCACAAGCCTACGGTCTTGGGCATCTCAAAATTGATCCTAGATATGTCAAATTTAAACTTGGGCATGTCAAATTGAATCTTGGGCATGGGCATGAAAGCACAAGCCTACGGTCTTGGGCATCTCAAAAATTGATCCTAGGCATGTCAAATTGAATCTTGGGCATGGGCATGAAAGCACAAGCCTACGGTCTTGGGCATCTCAAAATTGATCCTAGACATGTCAAATTTAAACTTGGGCATGTCAAATTGAATCTTGGGCATGGGCATGAAAGCACAAGCCTACGGTCTTGGGCATCTCAAAATTGATCCTAGACATGTCAAATTTAAACTTGGGCATGTTAAATTGAATCTTGGGCATGGGCATGAAAGCACAAGCCTACGGTCTTGGGCATCTCAAAATTGATCCTAGACATGTCAAATTTAAACTTGGGCATGTCAAATTTAATCTTGGGCATGGGCATGAAATCACAAGCCTACGGTCTTGGGCATCTCAAAATTGATCCTAGACATGTCAAATTTAAACTTGGGCATGTCAAATTGAATCTTGGGCATGGGCATGAAAGCACAAGCCTACGGTCTTGGGCATCTCAAATCTGATCCTAAATCTCAAATTTAATCTTAGGCATGTCAAATTGAATCTTGGGCATGGGCATGAAAGCACAAGCCTACGGTCTTGGGCATCTCAAAATTGATCCTAGGCATCTCAAATTGAATCTTGGGCATGGGCATGAAAGCACAAGCCTACGGTCTTGGGAATCTAAAAATTGATCCTAGGAATCTCAAATTGAATCTTGGGCATGGGCATGAAAGCACAAGCCTACGGTCTTGGGCATCTCAAAATTGATCCTAGACATGTCAAATTTAAACTTGGGCATGTCAAATTGAATCTTGGGCTTGGGCATGAAAGCACAAGCCTACGGTCTTGGGCATCTCAAAATTGATCCTAGACATGTCAAATTGAATCTCGGGCATGGGCATGAAAGCAAAAGCCTACGGTCTTAGGAATGTACAAAATTGATCCTAGGCATCTCAAATTGAATCTGGGCATGGGCATGAAAGCACAAGCCTACGGTCTTGGGCATCTCAAACATGTTGATTTCCTTGGGCATCTCAAATTGAATCTTGGGCATGGGCATGAAAGCACAAGCCTACGGTCTTGGGCATCTTAAAATTGATCCATCTAAAAATTGATCCTAGGCATCTCAAATTGAATCTTGGGCATGGGCATGAAAGCACAAGCCTACGGTCTTGGGTATCTCAAAATTGATCCTAGACATGTCAAATTTAAACTTGGGCATGTCAAATTAAATCTTGGGCATGGGCATGAAAGCACAAGCCTACGGTCTTGGGCATCTCAAAATTGATCCTAGACATGTCAATTTAAACTTGAACATGTCAAATTGAATCGTGGGCATGGGCATGAAAGCACAAGCCTACGGGTCTTGGGACATCTCAAAATTGATCCTAGGCATCTCAAATTGAATCTTGGGCATGGGCATGAAAGCACAAGCCTACGGTCTTGGGCATCTCAAAATTGATCCTAGACATGTCAAATTTAAACTTGGGCATGTCAAATTGAATCTTGGGCATGGGCATGAAAGCACAAGCCTACGGTCTTGGGCATCTCAAAATTGATCCTAGACTTGTCAAATTGAATCTTGGGCATGGGCCTGAAAGCAAAAGCCTACGGTCTTGGAAATCTCAAAATTGAAAATTGATCCTAGGCATGTCAAATTGAATCTTGGGCATGGGCATGAAAGCACAAGCCTACGGTCTTGGGAATCTCAAAATTGATCCTAGACATGTCAAATTTAAACTTGGGAATGTCAAATTGAATCTTGGGCATGGGCATGAAAACACAAGCCTACGGTCTTGGGCATCTAAAAATTGATTTTAGGCATCTCAAATTGAATCTTGGGCATGGGCATGAAAGCACAAGCCTACGGTCTTGGGCATCTCAAAATTGATCCTAGACATGTCAAATTTAAACTTGGACATGTCAAATTGAATCTTGGGCATGGGCATGAAAGCACAAGCCTACGGTCTTGGCATCTCAAAATTGATCCTAGACATGTCAAATTTAAACTTGGGCATGTCAAATTGAATCTTGGGCATGGGCATGAAAGCACAAGCCTACGGTCTTGGGCATCTCAAAATTGATCCTAGACATGTCAAATTGAATCTCGGGCATGGGCATGAAAGCAAAAGCCTATTGGTCTTAGGAATGTAAAAATTGATCCTAGGCATGTCAAATTGAATCTTGGGCATGGGCATGAAAGCACAAGCCTACGGTCTTGGGCATCTCAAAATTGATCCTGATCAAATTTAAACTTAGGCATCTCAAATTGAATCGTGGGCATGGGCATGAAAGCACAAGCCTACGGTCTTGGGAATCTAAAAATTGATCCTAGGCATGTCAAATTGAATCTTGGCATGGGCATGAAAGCACAAGCCTACGGTCTTGGGCATCTCAAAATTGATCCTAGACATGTCAAATTTAAACTTGGGCATGTCAAATTGAATCTTGGGCATGGGCATGAAAGCACAAGCCTACGGTCTTGGGCATCTCAAAATTGATCCTAGACATGTCAAATTGAATCTCGGGCATGGGCATGAAAGCAAAAGCCTACGGTCTTGGGAATCTAAAAATTGATCCTAGGCATCTCAAATTGAATCTTGGGCATGGGCATGAAAGCACAAGCTTATGATCTTGGGCATCTCAAAATTGATCCTAGACATGTCAAATTGAATCTCAAATTGCATGGGCATGGGCATGAAAGCAAAAGCCTACGGTCTTGGGCATCTCAATTGATCCTAGGCATCTCAAATTGAATCTTGGGCATGGGCATGAAAGCACAAGCCTACGGTCTTGGGCATCTCAAAATTGATCCTAGACATGTCAAATTTAAACTTGGGCATGTCAAATTGAATCTTGGGCATGGGCATCAAAGCACAAGCCTACGGTCTTGGGCATCTCAAAATTGATCCTAGACATGTCAATTATAAACTTGAACATGTCAAATTGAATCGTGGGCATGGGCATGAAAGCAAAAGCCTACGGTCTTGGGAATCTTAAAATTGATCCTAGGCATCTCAAATTGAATCTTGGGCATGGGCATGAAAGCACAAGCCTACGGTCTTGGGCATCTCAAAATTGATCCTAGACATGTCAAATTTAAACTTGGGCATGTCAAATTGAATCTTGGGCATGGGCATGAAAGCACAAGCCTACGGTCTTGGGCATCTCAAAATTGATCCTAGACATGTCAAATTGAATCTCGGGCATGGGCATGAAAGCAAAAGCCTACGGTCTTGGGAATCTCAAAAATTGATCCTAGGCATCTCAAATTGAATCTTGGGCATGGGCATGAAAGCAAAAGCCTACGGTCTTGGGCATCTCAAAATTGATCCTAGACATGTCAAATTTAAACTTGGGCATGTCAAATTGAATCTTGGGCATGGGCATGAAAGCACAAAACTACGGTCTTGGGAATCTAAAAATTGGTCCTAGGCGTCTCAAATTGAATCTTGGGCATGGGCATGAAAGCACAAGCCTACGGTCTTGGGCATCTCAAAATTGATCCTAGACATGTCAAATTTAAACTTGGGCATGTCAAATTGAATCTTGGGCATGGGCATGAAAGCACAAGCCTACGGTCTTGGGCATCTCAAAATTGATCCTAGACATGTCAAATTGAATCTCGGGCATGGGCATGAAAGCAAAAGCCTACGGTCTTGGGAATCTAAAAAATTGATCCTAGGCATCTCAAATTGAATCTTGGGCATGGGCATGAAAGCACAAGCCTACGGTCTTGGGCATCTCAAAATTGATCCTAGACATGTCAAATTTAAACTTGGGCATGAATCGTGGGCATGGGCATGAAAGTTTAAGCCTACGGTCTTGGGCATCTCAAAATTGATCCTAGGCATGTCAAATTGAATCTTGGGCATGGGCATGAAAGCACAAGCCTACGGTCTTGGGCATCTCAAAATTGATCCTAGACATGTCAAATTTAAACTTGGGCATGTCAAATTGAATCTTGGGCATGGGCATGAAAGCACAAGCCTACGGTCTTGGGCATCTTGGGCATGGGCATGAAAGCAAAAGCCTACGGTCTTGGGAATCTCAAAATTGATCCTAGGCATCTCAAATTGAATCTTGGGCATGGGCATGGGCATGAAAGCACAAGCTTACGATCTTGGGCATCTCAAAATTGATCCTAGACATGTCAAATTGAATCTCGGGCATGGGCATGAAAGCAAAAGCCTACAGTTTTAGGCATCTAAAAATTGATCCTAGGCATCTCAAATTGAATCTTGGGCATGGGCATGAAAGCACAAGCCTACGGTCTTGGGCATCTCAAAATTGATCCTAGACATGTCAAATTTAAACTTGGGCATGTCAAATTGAATCTTGGGCATGGGCATGAAAGCACAAGCCTACGGTCTTGGGCATCTCAAAAAAGACATGTCAAATTTAAAGGCATGTCAAATTGAATCTTGGGCATGGGCATGAAAGCACAAGCCTACGGTCTTGGGCATCTAAAAATTGATCCTAGACATGTAAAATTTTGAATCTAAAAAATCATGGGAATGGGAAAGCACAAGCCTACGGTCTTGGGCATCTCAAAATTGATCCTAGACATGTCAAATTTAAACTTGGGCATGTCAAATTGAATCTTGGGCATGGGCATGAAAGCACAATCCTACGGTCTTGGGCATCTCAAAATTGATCCTAGACATGTCAAATTGAATCTTGGGCATGGGCATGAAAGCAAAAGCCTACGGTCTTGGAAATGATAAAAATTGATTTCCTAGGCATCTCAAATTGAATCTTGGGCATGGGCATGAAAGCACAAGCCTACGGTCTTGGGCATCTCAAAATTGATCCTAGACATGTCAAATTTAAACTTGGGCATGTCAAATTGAATCTTGGGCATGGGCATGAAATCACAAGCCTACGGTCTTGGGCATCTGGGCAAAAATTTATCCTAGGCATGTAAAATTGAATCTTGGGCATGGGCATGAAAGCACAAGCCTACGGTCTTGGGCATCTCAAAATTGATCCTAGACATGTCAAATTTAAACTTGGGCATGTCAAATTGAATCTTGGGCATGGGCATGAAAGCACAAGCCTACGGTCTTGGGCATCTCAAAATTGATCCTAGACATGTCAAATTTAAACTTGGGCATGTCAAATTGAATCTTGGGCATGGGCATGAAAGCACAAGCCTACGGTCTTGGGCATCTCAAAATTGATCCTAGACATGTCAAATTGAATCTTGGGCATGGGCATGAAAGCACAAGCCTACGGTCTTGGGAATCTAAAAATTGATCCTAGGCATCTCAAATTGAATCTTGGGCATGGGCATGAAAGCACAAGCCTACGGTCTTGGGCATCTCAAAATTGATCCTAGACATGTCAAATTTAAACTTGGGCATGTCAAATTGAATCTTGGCATGGGCATGAAAGCACAAGCCTACGGTCTTGGGCATCTCAAAATTGATCCTAGGCATGTCAAATTGAATCTTGCATGGGCATGAAAGCACGGTCTTGGGAATCTGAAAATTGATCCTATGCATTTCGAATTGAATCTTGGGCATGGGAATGATAGCACAGCCTACGGTCTTGGGCATCTCAAAATTGATCCTAGACATGTCAAATTTAAACTTGGGCATGTCAAATTGAATCTTGGGCTTGGGCATGAAAGCACAAGCCAACGGTCTTGTTCATCTCAAAATTGATCCTAAACGTGTCAAATTGAATCTAGGGCATGGGCATGAAAGCAAAAGCCTACGGTCTTAGGAATCTAAAAATTGATCCTAGGCATCTCAAATTGAATCTAGGGCATGGGCATGAAAGCACAAGCTTACGATCTTGGGTATCTCAAAGTTGATCCTAGGCATGTCAAATTGAATCTCGGGCATGGGCATGAAAGTAAAAGCCTACGGTCTTGGGCATCTAAAAATTGATCCTAGGCATATCAAATTGAATCTTGGGCATGGGCATGAAAGCACAAGCCTACGGTCTTGGGCATCTCAAAATTGATCCTAGACATGTCAAATTTAAACTTGGTCATGTCAAATTAATCTTGGGAATGGGCATGGGCATCAAAGCACAAGCCTACGGTCTTGGGCATCTCAAAATTGATCCTAGACATGTCAAATTGAATCTCGGGCATGGGCATGAAAGAAAAAGCCTACGGTCTTAGGAATCTAAAAATTGATCCTAGGCATCTCAAATTGAATCTTGGGCATGGGCATGAAAACACAAGCCTACGGTCTTGGGCATCTCAAAATTGATCCTAGACATGTCAAATTTAAACTTGGGCATGTCAAATTGAATCTTGGGCATGGGCATGAAAGCACAACCCTACGGTCTTGGGCATCTCAAAATTGATCCTAGACATGTCAAATTTAAACTCGGGCATGGGCATGAAAGCAAAAGCCTATGGTCTTGGGAATCTAAAAATTGGTCCTAGGCATCTCAAATTGAATCTTTGGCATGGGATAAGTCAAAATTGTATTAAAGATAACGGTCTACAAAGGGCATCTCAAAATTGATCCCAAAACTTTTAAACTGTCAAATTAAGAAACTTTGGATATTGCTGAATTTAAAAAAATGGTCTTCCTTAATAATGCATTCCCACTTCATTAGCTAGTAAACATCCACGCTTAGCCATTTGGAAGAATTCGCCTCGAAAAATTCATGAATCTTGGGCATGGGCATGAAAGCACAAGCCTACGGTCTTGGGCATCTCAAAATTGATCCTAGACATGTCAAATTGAATCTTGGGCATGGGAATGAAAGCACAAGCCTACGGTCTTGGGCATCTCAAAATTGATCCTAGACATGTCAAATTTAAACTTGGGCATGTCAAATTGGATCTTGGGCATGGGCATGAAATCACAAGCCTACGGTCTTGGGCATCTCAAAATTGATCCTAGACATGTCAAATTGAATCTCGGGCATGGGCATGAAAGCAAAAGCCTACGGTCTTGGGAATCTAAAAATTGATCCTAGGCATTTCAAATTGAATCTTGGGCATGGGCATGAAAGCACAAGCCTACGGTCTTGGGCATCTCAAAATTGATCCTAGACATGTCAAATTTAAACTTGGGAATGTCAAATTGAATCTTGGTCATGGGAATAGGCATGAAGGCACATGCCTACGGTCTTGGGCATCTCAAAATTGATCCTAGACATGTCAAATTGAATCTCGGGCATGGGCATGAAAGCAAAATCATACGGTCTTGGGAATCTAAAAATTGATTTTAGGCATCTCAAATTGAATCTTGGGCATGGGCATGAAAGCACAAGCCTACGGTCTTGGGCATCTCAAAATTGATCCTAGACATGTCAAATTTAAACTTGGGCATGTCAAATTGAATCTTGGGCATGGGCATGAAAGCACAAGCCTACGGTCTTGGGCATCTCAAAATTGATCCTAATACATGTCAAATTTAAACTTGGGCATGTCAAATTAAATCTTGGGCATGGGCATGAAAGCACAAGCCTACGGTCTTGGGCATCTCAAAATTGATCCTAGACATGTCAAATTTAAAAATTGAATCTTGGGCATGGGCATGAAAGCAAAAGCCTACGGTCTTAGGAATCTAAAAATTGATCCTAGGCATCTCAAATTGAATCTTGGGCATGGGCATGAAAGCACAAGCCTACGATCTTGGCCATCTCAAAATTGATCCTAGACATGTCAAATTTAAACTTAGGCATGTCAAATTGAATCTTGGGCATGGGCATGAAAGCACAAGCCTACGGTCTTGGGCATCTCAAAATTGATCCTATAAATGTCAAATTGAATCTCGGGCATGGGCATGAAAGCAAAAGCCTACGGTCTTGGGCATCTAAAAATTGATTTTAGGCATCTCAAATTGAATCTTGGGCATGGGCATGAAAGCACAAGCCTACGGTCTTGGGCATCTCAAAATTGATCCTAGACATGTCAAATTTAAACTTGGGCATGTCAAATTGAATCTTGAGCATGGGCATGAAAGCACAAGCCTACGGTCTTGGGCATCTCAAAATTGATCCTAGACATGTCAAATTTAAACTTGGGAATGTCAAATTGAATCTTGGACATGGGCATGAAAGCACAAGCCTACGGCCTTGGGCATCTCAAAATTGATCCTAGACATGTCAAATTTAAACTTGGGCATGTCAAATTGAATCTTGGGCATGGGCATGAAAGCACAAGCCTACGGCCTTGGGAATCTCAAAATTGATCCTAGAAATGTCAAATTTAAACTTGGGCATGTCAAATTGAATCTTGGGCATGGGCATGAAAGCACAAGCCTACGGTCTTAAGCATCTCAATTTTTTTGGTAAGTCCAAATTTGTATTGTTGAATAGCAAATATTTACAAAAGTTTACAAGAAAAGAGGTCAAAAGACCCCAAAAACTTATAAACTATTTAAATCTAAAATAAGAGACATTTGGGTATTCTAAATTTCTTAGGAAATACGGTCTCTCATCATAATTCATCCCTTCACCATTCCTTAGGAGACAACCTCTTTTTGCCATGGAATCTGCTGAAAAATTTGCTTCACGATAAGTGTGGACAAAACGAATCGAATCATAGCTGTCTTGAATCTTACGCCATTTTTGCCTAGCAAACCAAGGTACATTAGAGTTCTCAAACGCCAAAATTGCACCAATAGAATCTGATCGCACCAAAACTTTACCGACTTCCCATTTCATTGCCCATTCTAAACCAACAATGACGCCATATAATTCTGCCAAAAAGTTATTTGTTGACCCCAATCCAATGCTCATGGCTCCAACAAAATTACAATCATGATCACGAACTACAACACCCGCACCCGCAACACCAGGGTTCCACTTGGCAGCTCCATCACAACACAAAAGAAGTTCATCTCTGTTAGGCGGCTCCCAAACACATTCAACAGGCTGCACCATTTTTACTTGTCTATGACAAACACGGAAACAATTCAAAATTTCTAAATCTGATGTAGTATTGTGCATAAAACTCTTCAACCGCACGACATAATCATGAATCAAATGAAAAACCCGCTGTTTAAAAAACTGAATACTAACAGTTGCATTTTGAAAACACGCCATATTTCTTGTATTCCACAGCTCCGAACGAATAACAAGGTTGGTTAGCATCCATAAATCCTTAACAATTCTACTCCTTCCTTTGGCAGATTTATAAGAAGTAACCAAATCATAATGAGGCTGCAAATTGAACAAACCTGAGCACCACTGCCAAGATTGAGTTGCAAAAGTACAGCTCCACAAAATATGTTCTAGCGATTCTTCATCCAGCTTGCAAAGATAGCATCTGTTGGCTATTTCGGCTTTGAATATGTTTTTCAACTTGTCTTGAGTCGCACAAGATTCCCTCACAATCTTCCAATTCTGTGCAGCAAGTTTAGGATGAATTGCACGTCTCCACAACAGGCCATATACATCTGAAGTTGCATACTTTTTTCGCACCAGCTCCTTTCTTTCAAGAGACCAGTAAAATTACCTTTCAACTCAAGCATCCACACCCTGCAATCAGTCCCTCCTTGAAGCATTGGCAAGTTGTTTAAGTCCACCCCAACCCCGATCGGATTCTCGAATATGAACTCCCGCAACTGCCAAGAATTATTAGCTATAATTTCACTAACCATGACCGTGCCATCCAGATCATAATCACCTAGCATATCCGCAATACATTCATTACCATACCACACATCAAAATAAAGAGATGTATTCCTTCCGTCCCCTAGAAGAACTTTGGTATTCTTGTCCACAATGGAATGAACTAATCTAATGCCTGTAATAATCGAAGAGTTCACACCATAATGCTTTATGCGACCAAGGCGTGAAGTGTATTTCGCCCATAAGAACCTCGCCCATTTTTTGTTGGAAGAACGAATGTTCCACCATAACTTCATAAGGAGCGCCTTGTTAGTAACAGCCATGCTGGTAATACCCAACCCACCTTCTTTCAAAGGGCAACAAATATTAGGAAAACCAACCACACACTTCCTTGCAACTTCAGCATCTCCTGACCAAATAAAATTGCGGATCACTCTCTCAGCTTGTTGGATGAACTTCTTAGGCCATTTATACACTGCCATATTGTGAATGGAATAGCTAGCAATCACTGAATTAATGAGCACAATTCTTTCTTGAAAAGAAAGCAATTTTCCCTTCCAAACAGTAAGCTGATTCTTAATTTTATCAATCACATTGCTAATATGACGATACTTAACAGCCCCGGGCATGATTTGAACACCTAGATACCTGTCAGGAAAAGTAGAAACCTCCATACCAAGTAAATTTGTTATTGTTCTACAGCGACTCAAAGTACCACCACCAAAGTAAACCTTACTCTTTTGGCGACAAACCGTTTGACCCGAAGCCGCTTGATATTTGCCAAGCAACGCAAGAAGATTATGCAAACTCTTCATGTTGCCTTTACAAAAAATCATTATGTCATCCGCAAAGAAAAGGTGTGTAGGAGAAATACCTTTTTTCTTTTTTGAAAGCATCGGCATCATCTTCTTCTTAAGAAATAGTTTTGACAGATTTCTGCTTAGAACATCTTCAATCAAAACAAAAATAAGAGGCGATAAAGGATTACCTTGCCTTAGGCCTCTATTAATCTTGAAGAAACCCTCCGGACTACCATTAAGAAGTATAAAAATACGAGCTGAGTTAAGAATCGAAAGGATCCAAGAACACCAACTTTGAGAAAAACCGTACCTCCGAAAAACTTCCAAAACGAAAGACCAACTCACCGTGTCGAAAGCTTGGGTGATATCAAGCTTTAGACCCAAATTGCCATCTTTCCGCTTAATTTTAAGCTCATTAACCATCTCCGACGCCACACTGATGTTTTCATGAATGTTTCTCCCCTTCATGAAAGCAACTTGCTCCTCCGAAACAAGATTATCAAGTACACTACCCAGTCTTGTAGCTAAAATCTTAGTAAAAATTTTAAAGAAAAAATTACTAAGACCAATGGGCCTAAAGTTACGAAGAGTGTTGGCTCCTCTAACCTTGGCTAATAAAATCAAAAGACTAGAATTGGTACCTTGAGGAATTATTTTTCCTTGCCAGCAATAGGAAATAGCGTTGTAAAGGTCTTGTTGTATTACATCCCAACAATGCCTATAGAAACAACCAGAGAAACCGTCAGGGCCAGGTGCACTATCCGCTCCAAGATCAAAAACAGCAGCCTTTATCTCCTCTATAGTAGGAATTTCATCCATTCTCTGACTATCTTCAGAAGAGATAATGTTATGATCATAATGAAATAATTCCTCATCAATTGGAAGTTCAACACCATTAAATTTAGACTCAAAGAAAGAGATCGTATGATCTCTAATTTGATCATAATCTGTGAGAATGTTCCCACTTTCATCTACCAACTCCGAAATCAGATTCTGCTCCTACGAATTCGAACATTGGTATGAAAAAAAGAAGTATTGCTAGCACCATCCGTGAGCCATTTATTTCTCGACTTCTGTTTCAACATAGTGGAATGTTGAGAACGAATCTCTTGAAGAGTCACTGAAGCTTCTTTGGCATAATTCAGCTTAGTAACATCTTCTGGGTCTTCATCAGAAATACGAAGAGCAACTTCCATAGTCAACTTAGCCTGTTTGAGCTTTGCATACACATTGCCAAAAACCCGAAGATTCCAATCTTTCAAAACCTCCTTCAATCTCTTGAGCTTGAAAGGAAAAATAAAAGCAGGAGAACCAGACACATGAGCATTCCATCTTTCCATAACCATGCGCAAGAAGTCAGGGTGAGAAAACCACATTTTTTGCACTCTAAAAGGAGCTCTTTTTGGTCTAGAGTTGACAACAGGAAAACCAGTAAGAGGAGAATGGTCAGAAAATTCACGAGGAAGAGCTTTACACCTCCAATTCTCAAACTTATTTAGCCACGCATCATTAATAATAGCTCTATCCAGCTTGCAAAGAATTCTACGCACACCCGTTTGACCATTAGCCCACGTGAACTTTGAACCTAAGAAATCAGCTTCAAAGAGATCATTATCATCCATCCAATCACTAAAATCATTAATGACTGAAGTCCGCGGTTCACGACCACCTTTTTTCTCATCATTACGCAACACACAATTAAAATCACCCATCACCAACCACGGAGTATTAATATCTACCGAAGTGAGTTGTTGCCATAATCTTCTACGAGGGACTTGAAAACAGCTTGCATGAACAAAGGATACCAACACACCCTCTGTTTCAATAGTAATAGCTTGCCTACTAGTATTCACAACTATAGGCCTTGTCATGTCATTCAACCAAAAAATCCAGATGTTTGCTTTAGAAAAACCATCAGAATTATGAATAATATCTTTTTTGTAACCATCCACAAATAAACCTTGCATAAAGCTAAACGTACAATGTACTTTTGGTTCAGCAATGCAAAAGATATCCGGCTTATTTTCTTTAAGTATATCATGTAATTTGCACCTTGCAGCATGGCGTGCAATGCCATTGATGTTCCAGTAAAGAACACGCATTAAAAACCTTTTTTTGGAGGAGTTGCTAACTGACTGAGAAGAAGCCCCAGTATTTATTCTTGGAGAATTACCTCTTTCAACACGGTTTCTTAAATTTGATGTTTCCAAACCCAACTCAGAATCAGATTCGGAAATAGTTTCCAAATTGGAATTCTTTGCAGCCGTACTATTTACCACTCTTTGCAAGCTTTTAATTCGTTCTCTGTGTGCTTCTTGTTCAGCCCTGAACTTGGCATTAGCTGAGCTCTCAGCCACATCCGGGAAGAAATTAAGAGCATCAAACTTGTTCTTATTAAGTAAATACTCACCAGCCATTAGTTGATCACAAAAAGGAGTCGAAGGTTCAGACCTAACAGGTTTAGGAATCCTAGTTGCGACTAAACCTGTCTTAGTTAAAGGAGCAGTTTCACCCACTATTCCATAGTTAACTAAGGCTGAATTTGAAGCCTGCGTATGCTTAGTTCTCGCCAATTCAACATAGGCATTTTCAAAGTCAGCTTTGGCCCTTGCCATATTAACCTCCAACTGCTTAGCATTCATAAGCTGAGCAGCAAACTCCCGATCAATTCCTCCATCACCATTGGTATGAATAACCTCATGAGCACCAGAATTATTCCCCTTCTTCTTACCCTTCTTCTTACGCTGTGCAACATGCCATTCACCACCAGGTTGCGCAACAGAATCTGAACAATAACAGGCTGAACATTATTTGGTTCAACAACTTTGTTTTGTATAACATTGTTAACAACAACAAGACGCTCCTTATTAACTTTAGGTTGTTTTCTGCATTCCTGGTCATTATGGCCAATGAGTTTGCACTTAGAGCAATATTTTGGCATCTTTTGAATCTCCACGGCTTGCCAAAAATCCAATCCTCCCACCGTGACATGAATAGCATCAGTAGCTGCCTCTGCGAAATCAATATCAACCAGAACTGACGCAAAATGGCCATATTCATGAGCAAGCGTGCGTCTATCAACAACAATTGGAGTACCTAAAGATTTAGCCATGGACAACAAAGATTTTTCTGTCCAGAATTCTAATGGTAATCCAGGGAAGGTTACCCACACCGAAGCATGAGATGTTCTTTGTTTCTCAGCGTCAAAACCAGGGAACCACTCAATTAGGTTTAGATTTTGTTGCCCAAAAAACCAAGCTTCAGCGTTCAAAAGCTTGTCTTTTGCATCTTGTGATTGTAGCTTGATGGTGAAGAAACCCCTACTCATGGGAATAAACTGAACCGCACCCTGACCTAACTGCCATTGAAGTTCAAGGTCGTTCTTCACATCTTGGAAATTAATCCCTTTCAAATCTAGGCGCCCAATAAGGCTGAACTTCCAAATATCGCAACCCTCAAGGTAAAAAGCTTCAGGAAGAACCACAGCTGGTTTTCCATCCTTCAACGTAGGTTTAGGTAATAAACTAAGATCAATCAATGTAGTTGGCAGCTATTTTTTTCCTTTCACTTGATCAACATAAGTGAGAGTTCTCAATTGAGAAGCCTCTCCCATCTCGAATCACCCAAACAGATGATCCAAAGATGAGGCGCGTGAAAATTTTATTTGAAAAAAGTGCAAAACCCTAAAATCGCCAGAGCAAAGTTAGGAGAGAGAAAAATTTTTATAATGCCCGAAAATTATTTATGTAATGGTCAAGACGGTCTCGTGACCCTTAAGCATCTCAAAATTGATCCTAGACATGTCAAATTGAATCTCGGGCATGGGCATGAAAGCAAAAGCCTACGGTCTTAGGAATCTAAAAATTGATCCTAGGCATCTCAAATTGAATCTTGGGCATGGGCATGAAAGCACAAGCTTACGATCTTGGGAATCTAAAAATTGATTTTAGGCATCTCAAATTGAATCTTGGGCATGGGCATGAAAGCACAAGCCTACGGTCTTGGGAATCTCAAAATTGATCCTAGATATGTCAAATTTAAACTTGGGCATGTCAAATTGAATCTTGGGCATGGGCATGAAAGCACAAGCCTACGGTCTTGGGCATCTCAAAATTGATCCTAGACATGTCAAATTTAAACTTGGGCATGTCAAATTGGATCTTGGGCATGGGCATATCAAATTGAATCTCGGTCATGGGAATGAAAGCAAAAGAAAAAGCCTATGGTCTTGGGAATCTGAAAATTGATCCTAGGCATCTCAAATTGAATCTTGGGCATGGGCATGAAAGGACAAGCCTACGGTCTTGGGCATCTCAAAATTGATCCTAGACATGTCAAATTTAAACTTGGGAATGTCAAATTGAATCTTGGGCATGGGCATGAAGGCACAAGCCTACGGTCTTGGGAATCTCAAAATTGATCCTAGACATGTCAAATTGAATATCGGGCATGGGCATGAAAGCACAAGCCTACGGTCTTGGGCATCTCAAAATTGATCCTAGACATTTCAAATTTAAACTTGGGAATGTAAAATTGGATCTTGGGCATGGGCATGAACGCACAAGCCTACGGTCTTGGGCATCTCAAAATTGATCCTAGACATGTCAAATTGAATCTCGGGCATGGGCATGAAAGCAAAAGCCTAGGGTCTTGGGAATCTGAAAATTGATCCTAGGCATCTCAAATTGAATCTTGGGCATGGGCATGAAAGCACAAGCCTACGGTCTTGGGAATCTCAAAATTGATCCTAGATATGTCAAATTTAAACTTGGGCATGTCAAATTGATTCGTGGGCATGGGCATGAAATCACAAGCCTACGGTCTTGGGCATCTCAAAATTGATCCTAGGCATGTCAAATTGAATCTTGGGCATGGGCATCAAAGTACAAGCCTACGGTCTTGGGCATCTCAAAATTGATCTTAGACATGTCAAATTTAAACTTGGGCATGTCAAATTGAATCTTGGGCTTGGGCATGAAAGCACAAGCCTACGGTCTTGGTCATCTCAAAATTGATCCTAGACGTGTCAAATTGAATCTAGGGCATGGGCATGAAAGCAAAAGCCTACGGTCTTAGGAATCTAAAAATTGATCCTAGGCATCTCAAATTGAGTCTAGGTCATGGGCATGAAAGCATAAGCTTACGATCTTGGGTATCTCAAAGTTGATCTTAGGCATGTCAAATTGAATCTCGGGCATGGGCATGAAAGTAAAGCCTACGGTCTTGGGCATCTAAAAATTGATCCTCAGCATATCAAATTGAATCTTGGGCATGGGCATGAAAGCACAAGCCTACGGTCTTGGGCATCTCAAAATTGATCCTAGACATGTCAAATTTAAACTTGGGCATGTCAAATTAAATCTTGGGCATGGGCATGAAAGCACAAGCCTACGGTCTTGGGCATCTCAAAATTGATCCTAGACATGTCAAATTGAATCTCGGGCTTGGGCATGAAAGCAAAAGCCTACGGTCTTAGGAATCTAAAAATTGATCCTAGGCATCTCAAATTGAATCTTGGGCATGGGCATGAAAGCACAAGCTTACGATCTTGGGAATCTCAAAATCGATCCTAGACATGTTAAGATTAAACTTGGGCATGTCAAATTGAATCTTGGGCATGGGCATGAAAGCACAACCCTACGCTCTAGGGCATCTCAAAATTGATCCTAGACATGTCAAATTTAAACTCGGGCATGGGCATGAAAGGAAAAGCATATGGTCTTGGGAATCTAAAAATTGATCCTAGGCATCTCAAATTGAATCTTGGACATGGTTTTTTTTTTGATAAGTCAAAATTGTATTAATAGATAACAAAATTTACAAAGTATAGTTTACAAGAAAAGAGGTCATAGCAACCCCAAAAACTTTTAAACTATTGGAAACGATAATAAGTAACATTTGGATATTCAACTGAATTTTAAAAAAATGGTCTTCCTTAAAAATACATTCCCGCTTCATTAGCTAGTAAACATCCACGCTTAGCCATTTTGTCTGCAGAAGAATTCGCCTCCAGAAAAATTCGCCTCCCGAATCTTGGGCTTGGGCATCTCAAAATTGATCCTAGACATGTCAAATTTAAACTTGAGCATGTCAAATTGAGTCTTGGGTATGGGCATGAAAGCACGAGCCTACGGTCTTGGGCATCTCAAAATTGATCCTAGACATGTCAAATTTAAACTTGGGCATGTCAAATTGGATCTTGGGCATGGGCATGGAATCACAAGCCTACGATCTTGGGCATCTCAAAATTGATCCTAGACATGTCAAATTGAATCTCGGGCATGGGCATGAAAACAAAATCCTACGATCTTAGGAATCTAAAAATTGATCCTAGGCATCTCAAATTGAATCTTGGGCATGTGCATGAAAGCACAAGCTTACGGTCTTGGGCATCTCAAAATTGATCCTAGACATGTCAAATTTAAACTTGGGCATGTCAAATTGAATCTTGAGCATGGGCATGAAAGCACAAGCCTACGGTCTTGGGCATCTCAAAATTGATCCTAGACATGTCAAATTTAAACTTGAGAATGTCAAATTGAATCTTGGGAATGGGCATGAAAGCACAAGCCTACGGCCTTGGGCATCTCAAAATTGATCCTAGACATGTCAAATTTAAACTTGGGCATGTCAAATTGAATCTTGGGCATGGGCATGAAAGCACAAGCCTACGGTCTTGGGCATCTCAAAATTGATCCTAGACATGTCAAATTTAAACTTGGGAATGTCAAATTGGATCTTGGGCATGGGCATGAAAGCAAAAGCCTACGGTCTAGGGAATCTGAAAATTGATCCTAGGAATCTCAAATTGAATCTTGGGCATGGGCATGATAGCACAAGCCTACGGTCTTGGGCATCTCAAAATTGATCCTAGATATGTCAAATTTAAACTTGGGCATGTCAAATTGAATCGTGGGCGTGGGCATGAAAGCACAAGCCTACGGTCTTGGGCATCTCAAAATTGATCCTAGGCATTAAAATTGAATCTTGGGCATGGGCATAAAAGTACAAGCCTACGGTCTTGGGCATCTCAAAATTGATCCTCGACATGTCAAATTTAAACTTGGGCATGTCAAATTAAATCTTGGGCATGGGCATCAAAGCACAAGCCTACGATCTTGGGCATCTCAAAATTGATCCTAGACATGTCAAATTTAAACTTGGGCATTTCAAATTGAATCTTGGGCATGAGCATGAAAGCACAAGCCTACGGTCTTGGGCATCTCAAAATTGATCCTATACATGTCAAATTGATTCTCGGGCATGGGCATGAAAGCAAAAGCCTATGGTCTTGTGAATCTAAAAATTGATCCTAGGTATCTCAAATTGTATCTTGGGCATGGTTTTTTTTTTTGATAAGTCAAAATTGTATTAATAGATAACAAAATTTACAAATTGTAGTTTACAAGAAAAGAGGTCACAGCAACCCCAAAAACTTGTAAACTACTGGAAACGATAAGAAACATTTGGATATTCAACTAAATTTAAAGAAAAATGGTCTTCCTTTATAATGCATTCCCACTTCATTAGCTAGTAAACATCCACGCTTAGCCATTTTGTCTGCAGAAAAATTCGCCTCCAGAAAAATTCGCCTCCCGAATCTTGGGAATGGGCATGAAAGCACAAGCCTACGGTCTTGGGAGTCCGGAGGGTTTCTTCAAGATTAATAGGGGTTTGCATCAGGGGATCCTCTTTCCCCTCTTATTTTTGTTTTGATAGAGGATGTTTTAAGTATCACTAAGCTTTTTCAAAATAAAAGCATGACTCATATGGTGAAGCGAACTGGTATCGGTCCAACTCATTTATTTTTTTCTGATGATATTATGATCTTTTGCAAGCGAAATATGAAGAGTCTGACAAACTTGGTGAAGCTGCTGGATGATTATCAACATGCTTCTGGTCAGCGTGTTTGTAGGGAGAAAAGCAAAATTTATTTTGGAGGTGGGTCCTTGAATAGGCGTCAAACAATTGTGGATTTCTTAGGCATGGAAGTTATTATTTCCCGGATCGTTATTTGGGGGTTAAGGTGATGCATGGAGTGATAAAGTATAGTCATATTAGTAATGTTGTGGACAAGCTTAAGGATCAACTGTCGGTTTATAAAGGTAATATGCTTTCCTTTCAAGATCGTGTGGTTCTTGTTAAAATTGTCCTTTCGAGCTATGCGATTCATAACATGGATGTGTATAAATGGCCTGTTAAATTTGTTAAACAATGTGAAAGAGTGATTCGTAATTTACTTTGGTCGGGAGATTCAAATTTGTCTAGAGCTTTTGTGGTCGGGTATGACAAGATTTGCAGTCCAGTGCGTGAAGAGGGTCTTGGGCTAACTAGCTTAAGAACTATGAACAAGGCGCTGATTATGAAGTTGTGGTGGAGCATTAAAGCTTCTAAGAATAAATGGCCTAGGTTCTTGGAAACAAAATACACTTGCAGAGATGGTCGACTGAAGTTGGCTGGAGTAAAATCTTCGATTCTTCTTGGGATTCGTTGGGTTCACAATGATGTAATGCGCAATACCAAATCTTTGATTGGGGATGGGAGAGCGACTTCACTTTTTATGATGTTTGGTACGGAACTGTTGCTTTAGCGGAAGTTTTGAATCGCAATGACCTTGATAGAAATGCAAGAGTTAGTGACATTATTGTGCAGGAACAGTGTGACAGTTGGAGGGTGTTCATTTGCAAGATCTAACGAACGCTAGTGTTGTGATGGAGAATCTGCCAAGGCGTAGTAATGACAGTGACAAGAAGATTTGGATGCCAGATTTAAAAGGTAAGTTCTCTGTCAGGTCTGCAAGGGGTCTTGTGAGAAATAAATACACGATTCTGGAGGAGGCTAAGTTGTTGTGGAAGAGGGTGGTTCACCCTTCTTTGGCGGCTCAAAATTGGAAGTTTGTCAGGGGAGCTTGCGCAACTATGGACAAAGTCAAAAGCAGATTCAAGATAGCTCTTTCGCAAAATTGAGGAGGAGTCTTTGGAGCATGTTCTTTGGGGTTGTAATGCTGCGAAGCAAGCCTGGATTTGGCTGGAAGGTATTTTCAATCTTCACCCGCATTATAATTTGATTGATGCTAACAAAGCAGCGAAAGGTTGTAGTAGAATGGTTAAAGACCTGTGGTTGGTTTCAATTTTGGTGCTGCGATCTGAATTGTGGCATCAACGAAACAAGATGGTGTATGAGAAGAAGAAGCCGTGCTGTAATTTTTTCAAACAGAGAGTTCTCAACCTTATCATTGAATACTCGTCAAGATTGAAGGGGTTTATGTTCAATTCTGTTGAGAATTTAAGGATTCTGAATTTTTTCAGAGTTAAATGCCGTAGAGTGAAGTTTGTGGAACCTGTGGAATGTCGTTGGTCTCCTCCTGAGCATAATCAACTTTTGTTTTGCTGCGACGGGGCTTCTAGGGGAAATCCGGGGGTGGCAGGGGCAGGAGTTGTTGGTAGAAATGCTAATAGTGATGTTATTGACGCGATGTGCATTGGTCTTGGAGTTATTTCTAATTATATGGCAGAGTTGTATGGGATTCTTCTTGGACTTGAATGGGCAGTTCAATGGGGTTATAGAAATATTTTGATTGGTCGATTCTTCTAGTGTGATAACAGACCATGGAGGAGGATAAGTTTCCCTGGTTTTGCGCAAAGAAAGATGGGTTGATGCCAAGAGTCTTTACGATTCTATTATTTTTGAGCACACATATCGTGAAGCTAATTTTGCAGCTGATAAAATGGCGAAGAGTGGATGTTTATTGGACTACGATATAAGGATTAATTATGTCGGTCGTCCAGCTTTTCTTCATTCAATTGAATTACCAAATGTATCTTATTTTCGTTTTAAATAGTTATGTGAGTTTTTGGGGTTGTTGTGACCTCTTTTCTCACTAACTATCTTGTATATATTATTTTTTGCAATACAATTTTTTGACTTATCAAAAAAAAAAAAAAACTACGGTCTTGGGCATCTCAAAATTGATCCTAGACATATCAAATTTAAACTTGGGCATGTCAAATTGAATCTTGGGCATGGGCATGAAAGCACAAGCCTACGGTCTTGGGAATCTCAAAATTGATCCTAGACATGTCAAATTTAAACTTGGGCATGTCAAATTGGATCTTGGGCATGGGCATGGAATCACAAGCCTACGGTCTTGGGCATCTCAAAATTGATCCTAGACATGTCAAATTGAATCTCGGTCATGGGCATGAAAGCAAAAGCCTACGGTCTTGGGAATCTGAAAATTGATCCTAGGCATCTCAAATTGAATCTTGGGAATCGTAGATTTGCCTAGCTCCACGAGCATGCTTGCAAGGGAAAATGGACGTGCATTTGCCTAGCCCTAAGGCCCGGATCGTAGCTTCATCATGGCGCATCGGGGGAGTTATGGCCTGCGGGGCAACGCGCCAAAGGCGTAATTTTCCGGTCCGTCACAGTAATGTAACACCTCGTGTTTTTAGCATGGCGCATGCTAAAAGATGCGTCATTTGTTTGTGAGGAAGCTTCATCCAAAGCTTCCTTTGCATGGTGAGGTGCATTTGGCCCTGGGCCATATCTGGTGCCTAGTAAGGCACATCGCATATGCGTATTGGCTAAGGCCAATATGGCATTGGTTGGAAGCTACATTGGCCAAGAGCCAATCCTGCATCAAATGATGCATTAGGTCAGTTGGGTAGATGACCTTGAAAATGTACGGCCAACAGGGCCGGACATCGGGATTGGAAGTGGACGGCCAACATGGCCGGACATCGGGTTGGCAGTGGACGGCCAACATGGCCGGACATCGGGTTGGAAGTGGACGGCCAACATGGCCGGACATCGGGTTGGCAGTGGACGGCCCACATGGCCGGACAATGGAACTGGCATGTGAGCCAGGACTAAATGTAGAACCATCTTGGCCGGTCATTCAGAAATTCATGGCAACGGCCATGAATAGTGAAGCAAGCATGTCAATATGCTCCCCTTTCCATACTTGTAGAAATTCCATTAAGACATATATAGGGAGGGGTAGTTGGTTGATGGTGCATATGCGGACTATGTACCAAGTAAGCTTCATAGCTTAGCCGGAAGAGTATAAATGATGCCTAAGGCTCATTTATAGTTGCGTAGCCTCGCGAAGAGGGCATTTGGCGCTTAGGCATCGTTATGCCATATTGCGGACCGAACATGCATCACTTGGATGCATTTTGACGGAACGGCCTATACGGACTAGGCCATTACCACTATTGCTTGGCCACGACCTAGCAAACGAGTTGGAATGAGTTGCTTGTCCCTTCGAGGATGAACTATAGTCTGTGCTTGATCCCTTTAGAGTAGGGAAGGGTACGTAGGTAGCCGCAATGAGTTGCAGCATTTCCGGTCCAGCACGTTGGCCCCTCATATCATCTAAGCTCGGTAGCTCGACGCAAGAGATGATTATGGCCAGACTTGATGAGGCTTAGTTGCATGCCAGTAAGTGGATGCTCATACTTCCTATCAAGCTACAAAGAGCAAGCTATAGCCTATCTGGAGGGGAAAAACCCGAGTGTCGTAATTTGGCTCAAGAGGAGTCCATTTTGATGGGAAACAACCCAAAGATCAAGACATGTTGATCCACATGGTCACCAGAATTTAGCGAAATCCATCGTTTAGTGCCTCAAAAGGCCGTTTTTGCCGTTTTAAGAAAGTTTTTGGTTTTCTTAATAAACCCTTTGCGGAACAAGGGTAAGTTGGAGCGGTGTGGAAGCTAAGTTAGTTGCGTCATGCTCACGAGCATGCTTGAAAGGGAAAATGGACGTGCATTTGCCTAGCCCTAAGGCCCGGATCGTAGCTTCATCATGGCGCACCGGGGGAGTTATGGCCTGCGGGGCAACGCGCCAAAGGCGTAATTTTCCGGTCCGTCACAGTTGGTATTAGAGCAAGTTCCGGGAAAACTCTAGGGACTTGTGCGGAGTGGACTCATTGGCGAGTATTTTCCTTAATGGAAACTTAAAGTTGGAGAGTAGGCCAACTTTTGCGCGGAAAGAGTTTGTAATCGCTTGGGCGATTACTATATGCGAATCGAGTTGAGCTTGTATAAGTATCGTGAGTTTGCCATGCCCTGCGTGGCACCCCTCTTACGAGCATCCGGAAGACCAAATGCTGGGACGGTGGGTAGACAATGGGACTGATCATCCCCACACGTTGGCACTGGCCAAGGGTGTGCGTTGTCAGGCCCGGCTAGCATCCCACTTACGAGTGGAAACCCGGTAAATCCGTCAGGGACGGTGGCTTGCATCCAACTGCACTGGCATTAGAGATTGGTCCTCACAGTGTTGCGTTGAGTTTTGCCTTGTCATTTCGATGATATCTTTCAACTTGTGAACTTTAGGGATTCCTGGGTGGTAGTATGGGATGCTATCTGGGATACCTTGTCGAGATATCCTCTTGGCACTGGCCAATTGCGATTCTTAGTTTTGTTGTGGGCACTTTATGGATTCCTGGGCAGGTGGTATGGGACATGTGATCAGAACGTCTAAATTGTTATTCATGACAACTTGAAGAAACCCGAGATTTCTGAGCATCTGGTATGGGACTCTTGCTCAGGAAATCCAACTCGAAGAGATTGTCCACAATAGTTTTGGTTTTGAATTTCGGGGACGAAATTCTTTGAAGGGTGTGATAATGTAACACCTCGTGTTTTTAGCATGGTGCATGCTAAAAGATGCGCCATTTGTTTGTGATGAAGCTTCATCCAAAGCTTCCTTTGCATGGTGAGATGCATTTGGCCCTGGGCCATATCTGGTGCCAAGTAAGGCACATCGCATATTCGTATTGGCTAAGTCCAATATGGCATTGGGCATGAAAGCACAAGCCTACGGTCTTTGGCATCTCAAAATTGATCCTAGATATGTCAAATTTAAACTTGGGCATGTCAAATTGAATCTTGGGCATGGGCATGAAAGCACAAGCCTACGGTCTTGGGCATCTAAAAATTGATCCTAGGCATGTCAAATTGAATCTTGGGCATGGGAATGAAAGTACAAGCCTACGGTCTTGGGCATCTCAAAATTGATCCTAGACATGTCAAATTTAAACTTGGGCATGTCAAATTAAATCTTGGGCATGGGCATCAAAGCACAAGCCTACGATCTTGGGCATCTCAAAATGGATCCTAGACATGTCAAATTTAAACTTGGGCATGTCAAATTGAATCTTGGGCATGGGCATGGGCATGAAAGCACAAGCCTACGGTCTTGGGAATCTCAAAATTGATCATAAGCATCTCAAATTGAATCTTGGGCATGTCAAATTGAATCTTGGGCATGGGAATGAAAGCACAAGCCTACGGTCTTGGGAATCTCAAAATTGATCGTAGACATGTCAAATTTAAACTTGGGCATGTCAAATTGGATCTTGGGCATGGGCATGGAATCACAAGCCTACGGTCTTGGGCATCTCAAAATTGATGCTATAAATGTCAAATTGAATCTCGAGCATGGCCATGAAAGCAAAATCCTACGGTCTTGGGAATCTAAAAATTGATCATAGGCATCTCAAATTGAATCTTGGGCATGTCAAATTGAATCTTGGGCATGGGCATGAAAGCACAAGCCTACGGTATTGGGTATCTCAAAATTGATCCTATACACGTCAAATTTAAACTTGGACATGTCAAATAGATTCTTGGGCATGGGCATGAAAGCACAAGCCTACGGTCTTGGGCATCTCAAAATTGATCCTAGACATGTCAAATTTAAACTTGGGCATGTCAAATTAAATCTCGGACATGGGCATGAAAGCACAAGCCTACGGTCTTGGGCATCTCAAAATTGATCCTAGACATGTCAAATTTAAACTTGGGAATTTCAAATTGAATCTCGGGCTTGGGAATGAAAGCACAAGCCTACGGTCTTGGGCATCTCAAAATTGATCCTGGACATGTCAAATTGAATCTCGGGCATGGGCATGAAAGCAAAAGCCTACGGTGTTAGGAATCTAAAACTTGATCCAAGGAATCTCAAATTGAATCTTGGGCATGTGCATGAAAGCACAAGCCTACGGTCTATCCCATCTCAAAATTGATCCTAGACATGTCAAATTTAAACTTGGGCATGTCAAATTGAATCTTGGGCATGGGCATGAAAGCACAAGCCTACGGTCTTGGGCATCTCAAAATTGATCCTATAAATGTCAAATTGAATCTCGAGCATGGCCATGAAATCAAAAGCCTACGGTCTTGGGAATCTAAAATTGATCATAGGCATCTCAAATTGAATCTTGGGCATGTCAAATTGAATCTTGGGCATGGGTATGAAAGCACAAGCCTACGGTCTTGGGTATCTCAAAATTGATCCTAGACACGTCAAATTTAAACTTGGACATGTCAAATTGATTCTTGGGCATGGGCATGAAAGCACAAGCCTACGGTCTGGGCATCTCAAAATTGATCCTAGACATGTCAAATTTAAACTTGGGCATGTCAAATTAAATCTCGGGCATGGGCATGAAAGCACAAGCCTACGGTCTTGGGCATCTCAAAATTGATCCTAGACATGTCAAATATAAACTTGGGAATGACAAATTGAATCTCGGGCATGGGCATGAAAGCACAAGCCTACGGTCTTGGGCATCTCAAAATTGATCCTAGACATGTCAAATTGAATCTCGGGCATGGGCATGAAAACAAAAGCCTACGGTGTTAGGAATATAAAACTTGATCCTAGGAATCTCAAATTGAATCTTGGGCATGTGCATGAAAGCACAAGCCTACGGTCTATCACATCTCAAAATTGATCCTAGACATGTCAAATTTAAACTTGGGCATGTCAAATTGAATCTTGGGCATGGGCATGAAAGCACAAGCCTACGGTCTTGGGCATCTCAAAATTGATCCTAGACATGTCAAATTTAAACTTGGGAATGTCAAATTGAATCTCGGTCATGGGCATGAAAGCAAAAGCCTACGGTCTTGGGAATCTGAAAATTGATCCTAGGCATCTCAAATTGAATCTTGGGCATGGGAATGAAAGCACAAGCATACGGTCTTTGGAATCTCAAAATTGATCCCAGATATGTCAAATTTAAACTTGGGCATGTCAAATTGAATCGTGGGCATGGGCATGAAAGTACAAGCCTACGGTCTTGGGCATCTAAAAATTGATCATAGGCATGTCAAATTGAATCTTGGGCATGGGCATGAAAGTACAAGCCTACGGTCTTGGGCATCTCAAAATTGATCCTAGACATGTCAAATTTAAACTTGGGCATGTCAAATTGGATCTTGGGCATGGGCATGGAATCACAAGCCTACGGTCTTGGGCATCTCAAAATTGATCCTAGACATGTCATGGGCATGAAAGCAAAAGCCTACGGTCTTGGGAATCTGAAAATTGATCCTAGGCATCTCAAATTGAATTTTGGGCATGGGCATGAAAGCACAAGCCTACGGTCTTTGGCATCTCAAAATTGATCCTAGATATGTCAAATTTAAACTTGGGCATGTCAAATTGAATCGTGGGCATGGGCATGAAAGCACAAGCCTACGGTCTTTGGCATCTAAAAATTGATCCTAGGCATGTCAAATTGAATCTTGGGCATGGGCATGAAAGTACAAGCCTACGGTCTTGGGCATCTCAAAATTGATCCTAGACATGTCAAATTTAAACTTGGGCATGTCAAATTAAATCTTGGGCATGGGCATGAAAGCACAAGCCTACGATCTTGGGCATCTCAAAATGGATCCTAGACATGTCAAATTTAAACTTGGGCATGTCAAATTGAATCTTGGGCATGGGCATGAAAGCACAAGCCTACGGTCTTGGGCATCCCAAAATTGGTCCTATAAATGTCAAATTGAATCTCGAGCATGGCCATGAAAGCAAAAGCCTACGGTCTTGGGAATCTAAAAATTGATCATAGGCATCTCAAATTGAATATTGGGCATGTCAAATTGAATCTTGGGCATGGGCATGAAAGCACAAGCCTACGGTCTTGGGTATCTCAAAATTGATCCTAGACACGTCAAATTTAAACTTGGACATGTCAAATTGATTCTTGGGCATGGGCATGAAAGCACAAGCCTACGGTCTTGGGCATCTCAAAATTGATCCTAGACATGTCAAATTTAAAGTTGGGCATGTCAAATTAAATCTTGGGCATTGGCATGAAAGCACAAGCCTACGGTCTTGGGCATCTCAAAATTGATCCTGGACATGTCAAATTGAATCTCGGGCATGGGCATGAAAGCAAAAGCATACGGTCTTAGGAATCTAAAACTTGATCCTAGGCATCTCAAATTGAATCTTGGGCATGTGCATGAAAGCACAAGCCTACGGTCTAGCCCATCTCAAAATTGATCCTAGACATGTCAAATTTAAACTTGGGCATGTCAAATTGGATCTTGGGCATGGGCATGGAATCACAAGCCTACGGTCTTGGGCATCTCAAAATTGATCCTATAAATGTCAAATTGAATCTCGAGCATGGGCATGAAAGCAAAAGCCTACGGTCTTGGGAATCTAAAAATTGATCCTAGGCATCTCAAATTGAATCTTGGGCATGTCAAATTGAATCTTGGGCATGGGCATGAAAGCACAAGCCTACGGTCTTGGGTATCTCAAAATTGATCCTAGACACGTCAAATTTAAACTTGGACATGTCAAATTGATTCTTGGGCATGGGCATGAAAGCACAAGCCTACGGTCTTGGGCATCTCAAAATTGATCCTAGACATGTCAAATTTAAACTTGGGCATGTCCAATTAAATCTCGGGCATGGGCATGAAAGCACAAGCCTACGGTCTTGGGAATCTCAAAATTGATCCTAGACATGTCAAATTTAAACTTGGACATGTCAAATTGATTCTTGGGCATGGGCATGAAAGCACAAGCCTACGGTCTTGGGCATCTCAAAATTGATCCTAGACATGTCAAATTTAAACTTGGGCATGTCAAATTGAATCGTGGGCATGGGCATGAAAGCACAAGCCTACGGTCTTGGGAATCTAAAAATTGATCCTAGACATCTCAAATTGAATCTTGGGCATGGGCATGAAAGCACAAGCCTACGGTCTTGGGCATCTCAAAATTGATCCTAGACATGTCAAATTTAAACTTGGGCACAAGCCTACGGTCTTGGGCATCTAAAAATTGATCATGTCTAGGCATGTCAAATTGAATCTTGGGCATGGGCATGAAAGCACAAGCCTACGGTCTTGGGCATCTCAAAATTGATCCTAGACATGTCAAATTTAAACTTGGGCATGTCAAATTACATCTTGGGCATGGGCATGAAAGCACAAGCCTACGGTCTTGGGCATCTCAAAATTGATCCTAGACATGTCAAATTGAATCTCGGGCATGGGCATGAAAGCAAAAGCCTACGGTCTTAGGAATCTAAAAATTGATCCTAGGCATCTCAAATTGAATCTTGGGCATGGGCATGAAAGCATAAGCTTAAGATCTTGAGGATCTCAAAATTGATCCTAGACATGTCAAATTTAAACTTGGGCATGTCAAATTGAATCTTGGGCATGGGCATGAAAGCATAAGCCTACGGTCTTGGGCATCTCAAAATTGATCCTAGACATGTCAAATTTAAACTTGGGCATGTCAAATTGAATCTCGGGCATGGGCATGAAAGCACAAGCCTACGGTCTTGGGCATCTCAAAATTGATCCTAGACATGTCAAATTTAAACTTAGGAATGTCAAATTGAATCTTGGGAATGGGCATGAAAGCACAAGCCTACGGTCTTGGGCATCTAAAAATTGATCCTAGACATGTTAAATTGAATCTCGGGCATGGGCATGAAAGCAAAAGCCTACGGTCTTGGGAATCTAAAAATTGATCATAGGCATCTCAAATTGAATCTTGGGCATGGGCATGAAAGCACAAGCCTACGGTCTTGGGCATCTCAAAATTGATCCTAGACATGTCAAATTTAAACTTGGGCATGTCAAATTGAATCTTGGGCATGGGCATGAAAGCACAAGCCTACGGTCTTGGGCATCTCAAAATTGATCCTAGACATGTCAAATTTAAACTTGGGCATGTCAAATTGAATCTTGGGCATGGGCATGAAAGCACAAGCCTACGGTCTTGGGCATCTCAAAAATTGATCCTAGACATGTCAAATTTAAACTTGGGCATGTCAAATTGAATCTTGGGCATGGGCATGAAAGCACAAGCCTACGGTCTTGGGCATCTCAAAATTGATCCTAGACATGTCAAATTTAATCTCGGGCATGGGCATGAAAGGCATAGGAATCTTAAAAATTAGGCAATCAAATTGAATCTTGGGCATGGGCATGAAAGCACAAGCCTACGGTCTTGGGCATCTCAAAATTGATCCTAGACATGTCAAATTTAAACTTGGGCATGTCAAATTGAATCTTGGGCATGGGCATGAAAGCACAAGCCTACGGTCTTGGGCATCTCAAAATTGATCCTAGACATGTCAAATTTAAACTTGGGCATGTCAAATTGAATCTTGGGCATGGGCATGAAAGCACAAGCCTACGGTCTTGGGCATCTCAAAATTGATCCTAGACATGTCAAATTTAAACTTGGGCATGTCAAATTGAATCTTGGGCATGGGCATGAAAGCACAAGCCTACGGTCTTGGGCATCTCAAAATTGATCCTAGACATGTCAAATTTAAACTTGGGCATGTCAAATTGAATCTTGGGCATGGGCATGAAAGCACAAGCCTACGGTCTTGGGCATCTCAAAATTGATCCTAGACATGTCAAATTTAAACTTGGGCATGTCAAATTGAATCTTGGGCATGGGCATGAAAGCATAATCCTACGGTCTTGGGAATCTCAAAATTGATCCTAGACATGTCAAATTTAAACTTGGGCATGTCAAATTGAATCTTGGGCATGGGCATGAAAGCACAAGCCTACGGTCTTGGGCATCTCAAAATTGATCCTTGACATGTCAAATTTAAACTTGGGCATGTCAAATTGAATCTTGGGCATGGGCATGAAAGCACAAGCCTACGGTCTTGGGAATCTAAAAATTGATCCTAGGCATCTCAAAATCTTGGGCATGGTTTTTTTTTTTGATAAGTCAAAAATTTGCATAATAGATAACAAATTTACAAGAGATAGTTTACAAGAAAAGAGGTCACAGCAACCCCAAAAACTTGTAGACTATTTAAATCGAAAATAAGCCACATTTGGGAGTTTGGGCTGAATTTAGAAAAGTTGGTCTTCCATCATAATGCATCCCCACTTCATTAGCTAGTAAACATCCACGCTTAGCCATTTTATCTGCTGAAAAATTCGCCTCCCTAAAAGTATGAATGAATCTAATAGACATATAATGCCTACTAATCACCCTCCATCTAGTTTGTGCAAACCAAGGAATCAAATTGTTTTTGAAAGCTTCAATCACGCCAAATGAGTCAGATCTAACACAAACTCTATCAAAACCCCATTGCATAGCCTTCTCCAATCCAACTAGAATGCCATATAACTCTGCCAAGTAGTTCGTCGTAACTCCCAGACCAATACTCATAGCACCAAGAACTGAGCATTGCGCATCCCTAGCCACCGCTCCAAAGACTTGCCACGCCTGGATTGCCTCTCGCAGCACCATCACAACAGATTTGAAGCTCATTATCCTCAGGTGGATGCCAAGAACACTCAAAATTTGGATGTCAAGAAACCTCAAAATCTTGGGCATGGGCATGAAAGCACAAGCCTACGGTCTTGGGCATCTCAAAATTGATCCTAGACATGTCAAATTTAAACTTGGGCATGTCAAATTGAATCTTGGGCATGGGCATGAAAGCACAAGCCTACGGTCTTGGGCATCTCAAAATTGATCCTAGACATGTCAAATTGAATCTTGGGCATGGGCATGAAAGCACAAGCCTACGGTCTTGGGCATCTCAAAATTGATCCTAGACATGTCAAATTTAAACTTGGGCATGTCAAATTGAATCTTGGGCATGGGCATGAAATCACAAGCCTACGGTCTTGGGCATCTCAAAATTGATCCTAGACATGTCAAATTTAAACTTGGGCATGTCAAATTGAATCTTGGGCATGGGCATGAAAGCACAAGCCTACGGCATCTTAGGAATCTAAAAATTGATTCTAGACATGTCAAATTGAATCTCGGGCATGGGCATGAAAGCAAAAGCCTACGGTCTTGGGAATCTAAAAATTGATCCTAGGCATCTCAAATTGAATCTTGGGCATGGGCATGAAAGCAATCTCAAATTGAATCTTGGGCATGGGCATGAAAGCACAAGCCTACGGTCTTGGGCATCTCAAAATTGATCCTAGACATGTCAAATTTAAACTTGGGCATGTCAAATTGAATCTTGGGCATGGGCATGAAAGCACAAGCCTACGGTCTTGGGAATCTCAAAATTGATCCTAGACATGTCAAATTGAATCTTGGGCATGGGCATGAAAGCACAAGCCTACGGTCTTGGGCATCTCAAAATTGATCCTAGACATGTCAAATTTAAACTTGGGCATGTCAAATTGAATCTTGGGCATGGGCATGAAAGCACAAGCCTACGGTCTTGGGCATCTCAAAATTGATCCTAGACATGTCAAATTTAAACTTGGGCATGTCAAATTGAATCTTGGGCATGGGCATGAAAGCACAAGCCTACGGTCTTGGGAATCTAAAAATTGATCCTAGGCATCTCAAAATCTTGGGCATGGGCATGAAAGCACAAGCCTACGGTCTTGGGCATCTCAAAATTGATCCTAGACATGTCAAATTTAAACTTGGGCATGTCAAATTGAATCGTGGGCATGGGCATGAAAGCACAAGCCTACGGTCTTGGGCATCTAAAAATTGATCCTAGGCATGTCAAATTGAATCTTGGGCATGGGCATGAAAGTACAAGCCTACGGTCTTGGGCATCTCAAAATTGATCCTAGACATGTCAAATTTAAACTTGGGCATGTCAAATTGAATCTTGGGCATGGGCATGAAAGCACAAGCCTACAGTCTTGGGCATCTCAAAATTGATCCTAGACATGTCAAATTGAATCTCGGGCATGGGCATGAAAGCAAAAGCCTACGGTCTTAGGAATCTAAAAAATTGATCCTAGGCATCTCAAATTGAAGCTTGGGCATGGGCATGAAAGCATAAGCTTAAGATCTTGGGCATCTCAAAATTGATCCTAGACATGTCAAAATTAAATTGGGGCATGTCAAATTGAATCTTGGGCATGGGCATGAAAGCATAATCCTACGGTCTTGGGCATCTCAAAATTGATTCTAGACATGTCAAATTTAAACTTGGGCATGTCAAATTGAATCTTGGGCATGGGCATGAAAGCACAAGCCTACGGTCTTGGGCATCTCAAAATTGATCCTAGACATGTCAAATTTAAACTTAGGAATGTCAAATTGAATCTTGGGAATGGGCATGAAAGCACAAGCCTACAGTCTTGGGCATCTCAAAATTGATCCTAGACATGTTAAATTGAATCTCGGGCATGGGCATGAAAGCAAAAGCCTACGGTCATGGGATTTAAAAATTGATCATAGGCATATCAAATTGAATCTTGGGCATGGGCATGAAAGCACAAGCCTACGGTCTTGGGAATCTCAAAATTGATCCTAGACATGTCAAATTTAAACTTGGGCATGTCAAATTGAATCTTGGGCATGGGCATGAAAGCACAATCCTACGGTCTTGGGCATCTCAAAATTGATCCTAGACATGTCAAATTGAATCTTGGGCATGGGCATGGGCATGAAAGCACAAGCCTACGGTCTTGGGCATCTCAAAATTGATCCTAGACATGTCAAATTTAAACTTGGGCATGTCAAATTGAATCTTGGGCATGGGCATGAAAGCACAATCCTACGGTCTTGGGCATCTCAAAATTGATCCTAGACATGTCAAATTTAAACTTGGGCATGTCAAATTGAATCTTGGGCATGGGCATGAAATCACAAGCCTACGGTCTTGGGCATCTCAAAATTGATCCTAGACATGTCAATTTTAAACTTGGGCATGTCAAATTGAATCGTGGGCATGGGCATGAAAGCACAAGCCTACGGTCTTAGGAATCTAAAAATTGATCCTAGACATGTCAAATTGAATCTTGGGCATGGGCATGAAAGCAAAAGCCTACGGTCTTGGGAATCTAAAAATTGATCATAGGAATCTCAAATTAAATCTTGGGCATGGGCATGAAAGCACAAGCCTACGGTCTTGGGCATCTCAAAATTGATCCTAGACATGTCAAATTTAAACTTGGGCATGTCAAATTGAATCTTGGGCATGGGCATGAAAGCACAAGCCTACGGTCTTGGGCATCTCAAAATTGATCCTAGACATGTCAAATTTAAACTTGGGCATGTCAAATTGAATCTTGGGCATGGGCATGAAAGCACAAGCCTACGGTCTTGGGAATCTAAAAATTGATCCTAGGCATCTCAAATTGAATCATGGGCATGGGCATGAAAGCACAAGCCTACGGTCTTGGGCATCTCAAAATTGATCCTAGACATGTCAAATTTAAACTTGGGCATGTCAAATTGAATCTTGGGCATGGGCATGAAAGCACAAGCCTACGGTCTTGGTCATCTCAAAATTTATCCTAGACATGTCAAATTTAAACTTGGGCATGTCAAATTGAATCTTGGGCATGGGCATGAAATCACAAGCCTACGGTCTTGGGCATCTCAAAATTGATCCTAGACATGTCAAATTTAAACTTGGGCATGTCAAATTGAATCTTGGGCATTGGCATGAAAGCACAAGCCTACGGTCTTGAATCTAAAAATTGGCATCTCAAAATTGATCCTAGACATGTCAAATTAAATCTCGGGCATGGGCATGAAAGCAAAAGCCTACGGTCTTGGGAATCTAAAAATTGATCCTAGGAATCTCAAATTGAATCTTGGGCATGGGCATGAAAGCACAAGCCTACGATCTTGGGCATCTCAAAATAGGCATGGGCATGAAAGCACAAGCCTACGGTCTTGGGCATCTCAAAATTGATCCTAGACATGTCAAATTTAAACTTGGGCATGTCAAATTGAATCTTGGGCATGGGCATGAAAGCACAAGCCTACGGTCTTGGGCATCTCAAAATTGATCCTAGACATGTCAAATTTAAACTTGGGCATGTCAAATTGAATCTTGGGCATGGGCATGAAAGCACAAGCCTACGGTCTTGGGCATCTCAAAATTGATCCTAGACATGTCAAATTTAAACTTGGGCATGTCAAATTGAATCTTGGGCATGGGCATGAAAGCAAAGCCTACGGTCTTGGGAATCTCAAAAAATTGATTTAAACTTGGGCATGTCAAATTGAATCTTGGGCATGGGCATGAAAGCACAAGCCTACGGTCTTGGGCATCTCAAAATTGATCCTAGACATGTCAAATTTAAACTTGGGCATGTCAAATTGAATCTTGGGCATGGGCATGAAAGCACAAGCCTACGGTCTTGGGCATCTCAAAATTGATCCTAGACATGTCAAATTTAAACTTGGGCATGTCAAATTGAATCTTGGGCATGGGCATGAAAGCACAAGCCTACGGTCTTGGGAATCTAAAAATTGAAACTAGGCATCTCAAATTGAATCTTGGGCATGGGCATGAAAGCACAAGCCTACGGTCTTGGGCATCTCAAAATTGATCCTAGACATGTCAAATTTAAACTTGGGCATGTCAAATTGAATCTTGGGCATGGGCATGAAAGCACAAGCCTACGGTCTTGGGAATCTAAAAATTGATCCTAGGCATGTCAAATTGAATCTTGGGCATGGGCATGAAAGCACAAGCCTACGGTCTTGGGCATCTCAAAATTGATCCTAGACATGTCAAATTTAAACTTGGGCATGTCAAATTGAATCTTGGGCATGGGCATGAAAGCACAAGCCTACGGTCTTGGGCATCTCAAAATTGATCCTAGACATGTCAAATTGAATCTGGGCATGGGCATGAAAGCACAAGCCTACGGTCTTGGGAATCTAAAAATTGATCCTAGGCATCTCAAATTGAATCTTGGGCATGGGCATGAAAGCATACGCTTAAGATCTTGGGCATCTCAAAATTGATCCTAGACATGTCAAATTTAAACTTGGGCATGTCAAATTGAATCTTGGGCATGGGCATGAAAGCACAAGCCTACGGTCTTGGGCATCTCAAAATTGATCCTAGACATGTCAAATTTAAACTTGGGCATGTCAAATTGAATCTGGGCATGGGCATGAAAGCACAAGCCTACGGTCTTGGGCATCTCAAAATTGATCCAAGACATGTCAAATTTAAACTTAGGAATGTCAAATTGAATCTTGGGCATGGGCATGAAAGCACAAGCCTACGGTCTTGGGCATCTAAAAATTGATCCTAGACATGTCAAATTGAATCTTGGGCATGGGCATGAAAGCACAAGCCTACGGTCATGGGAATCTAAAAATTGATCATAGGCATCTCAAATTGAATCTTGGGCATGGGCATGAAAGCACAAGCCTACGGTCTTGGGCATCTCAAAATTGATCCTAGACATGTCAAATTTAAACTTGGGCATGTCAAATTGAATCTTGGGCATGGGCATGAAAGCACAATCCTACGGTCTTGGGCATCTCAAAATTGATCCTAGACATGTCAAATTTAAACTTGGGCATGTCAAATTGAATCTTGGGCATGGGCATGAAAGCACAAGCCTACGGTCTTGGGCATCTCAAAATTGATCCTAGACATGTCAAATTTAAACTTGGGCATGTCAAATTGAATCTTGGGCATGGGCATGAAATCACAAGCCTACGGTCTTGGGCATCTCAAAATTGATCCTAGACATGTCAAATTTAAATGGGCTCAAATGGGCATGGGCATGGGCATCAAAAGCCTACGGTCTTGGGAATCTAAAAATTGATCCTAGGCAAATCAAATTGAATCTTGGGCATGGGCATGAAAGCACAAGCCTACGGTCTTGGGCATCTCAAAATTGATCCTAGACATGTCAAATTTAAACTTGGGCATGTCAAATTGAATCTTGGGCATGGGCATGAAAGCACAAGCCTACGGTCTTGGGCATCTCAAAATTGATCCTAGACATGTCAAATTTAAACTTGGGCATGTCAAATTGAATCTTGGGCATGGGCATGAAAGCACAAGCCTACGGTCTTGGGCATCTCAAAATTGATCCTAGACATGTCAAATTTAAACTTGGGCATGTCAAATTGAATCTTGGGCATGGGCATTAAAGCACAATCCTACGGTCTTGGGCATCTCAAAATTGATCCTAGACATGTCAAATTTAAACTTGGGCATGTCAAATTGAATCTTGGGCATGGGCATGAAAGCACAAGCCTACGGTCTTGGGCATCTCAAAATTGATCCTAGACATGTCAAATTTAAACTTGGGCATGTCAAATTGAATTTGGGGCATGGGCATGAAAGCATAATCCTACGGTCTTGGGAATCTCAAAATTGATCCTAGACATGTCAAATTTAAACTTGGGCATGTCAAATTGAATCTTGGGCATGGGCATGAAAATACAAGCCTACGGTCTTGGGCTTCTCAAAATTGATCCTTGACATGTCAAATTTAAACTTGGGCATGTCAAATTGAATCTTGGGCACGGGCATGAAAGCACAAGCCTACAGTCTTGGGAATCTAAAAATTGATCCTAGGCATCTCAAAATCTTGGGCATGGTTTTTTTTTTTTTGATAAGTCAAAAATTTGCATAATAGATAACAAATTTACAAGAGATAGTTTACAAGAAAAGAGGTCACAGCAACCCCAAAAACTTGTAGACTATTTAAATCGAAAATAAGCCACATTTGGGAGTTCAACTGAATTTAGAAAAGTTGGTCTTCCATCATAATGCATCCCCACTTCATTAGCTAGTAAACATCCACGCTTAGCCATTTTATCTGCTGAAAAATTCGCCTCCCTAAAAGTATGAATGAATCTAATAGACATATAATGCCTACTAATCACCCTCCATCTAGTTTGTGCAAACCAAGGAATCGAATTGTTTTTGAAAGCTTCAATCACGCCAAAGGAGTCAGATCTAACACAAACTCTATCAAAACCCCATTGCATAGCCCTCTCCAATCCAACTAGAATGCCATATAACTCTGCCAAGTAGTTCGTCGTAACTCCCAGACCAATACTCATAGCACCAAGAACTGAGCATTGCGCATCCCTAGCCACCGCTCCAGCACCTGCCACGCCTGGATTGCCTCTCGCAGCACCATCACAACAGATTTGAAGCTCATTATCCTCAGGTGGATGCCAAGAACACTCAAAATTTGGATGCCAAGAACCCTCAAAATCTTGGGCATGGGCATGAAAGCACAAGCCTATGGTCTTGGGCATCTCAAAATTGATCCTAGACATGTCAAATTTAAACTTGGGCATGTCAAATTGAATCTTGGGCATGGGCATGAAAGCACAAACCTACGGTCTTGGGCATCTCAAAATTGATCCTAGACATGTCAAATTTAATCTTGGGCATGGGCATGAAAGCACAAGCCTACGGTCTTGGGCATCTCAAAATTGATCCTAGACATGTCAAATTTAAACTTGGGCATGTCAAATTGAATCTTGGGCATGGGCATGAAATCACAAGCCTACGGTCTTGGGCATCTCAAAATTGATCCTAGACATGTCAATTTAAACTTGGGCATGTCAAATTGAATCTTGGGCATGGGCATGAAAGCACAAGCCTACGGTCTTGGGAATCTAAAAATTGATCCTAGACATGTCAAATTGAATGGGCATGTCGGGCATGGGCATGAAAGCAAAAGCCTACGGTCTTGGGAATCTAAAAATTGATCATACATGAATCTCAAATTGAATCTTGGGCATGGGCATGAAAGCACAAGCCTACGGTCTTGGGCATCTCAAAATTGATCCTAGACATGTCAAATTTAAACTTGGGCATGTCAAATTGAATCTTGGGCATGGGCATGAAAGCACAAGCCTACGGTCTTGGGAATCTCAAAATTGATCCTAGACACGTCAAATTGATTCTTGGGCATGGGCAGGAAAGCACAAGCCTACGGTCTTGGGCATCTCAAAATTGATCCTAGACATGTCAAATTTAAACTTGGGCATGTCAAATTCAAATTTATACTTGGGCATGTCAAATTGAATCTTGGGCATGGGCATGAAAGCACAAGCCTACGGTCTTGGGCATCTCAAAATTGATCCTAGACATGTCAAATTTAAACTTGGGCATGTCAAATTGAAATGGGCATGAAAGCACAAACGGTCTTGGGAATCTAAAAATTGATCCTAGGCATCTCAAATTAAATCTTGGGCATGGGCATGAAAGCACAAGCCTACGGTCTTGGGCATCTCAAAATTGATCCTAGACATGTCAAATTTAAACTTGGGCATGTCAAATTGAATCTTGGGCATGGGCATGAAAGCACAAGCCTACGGTCTTGGGCATCTCAAAATTGATCCTAGACATGTCAAATTGAATCTTGGGCATGGGCATGAAAGCACAAGCCTATAGTCTTGGGCATCTCAAAATTGATCCTAGACATGTCAAATTTAAACTTGGGCATGTCAAATTGAATCTTGGGCATGGGCATGAAAGCACAAGCCTACGGTCTTGGGCATCTCAAAATTGATCCTAGACATGTCAAATTGAAAGCATGGGCATGAAAGCAAAAACCTACGGTTTAAGGAATCTAAAAATTGATCCTAGGCATCTCAAATTGAATCTTGGGCATGGGCATGAAAGCACAAGCTTAAGATCTTGGGCATCTCAAAATTGATCCTAGACATGTCAAATTTAAACTTGGGCATGTCAAATTGAATCTTGGGCATGGGCATGAAAGCACAAGCCTACGGTCTTGGGCATCTCAAAATTGATCCTAGACATGTCAAATTGAATCTTGGGCATGGGCATGAAAGCACAAGCCTACGGTCTTGGACATCTCAAAATTGATCCTAGACATATCAAATTTAAACTTGGGCATGTCAAATTGAATCTTGGGCATGGGCATGAAAGCACAAGCCTACGGTCTTGGGCATCTCAAATTTGATCCTAGACATGTCAAATTTAAACTTGGGCATGTCAAATTGAATCTTGGGCATGGGCATGAAAGCACAAGCCTACGGTCTTGGGCATCTCAAAATTGATCATAGACATGTCAAATTTAAACTTGGGCATGGGAATGATAGCACAAGCCTACGGTCTTGGGCATTTCAAAATTGATCCTAGACATGTCAAATTTGAACTTGGGCATGGGCATGAAAGCACAAGCCTAAGGTCTTGGGCATCTCAAAATTGATCCTAGACATGTCAAATTTAAACTTGGGCATGTCAAATTGAATCTTGGGAATGGGCATGAAAGCACAATCCTACGGTCTTGGGCATCTCAGAATTGATCATAGACATGTCAAAATTAAACTTGGAATGTCAATTTGAATCTTGGGGTTGGGCATGAAAGCACAAGCCTACGGTCTTGGTCATCTCAAAATTGATCCTAGGCATGTCAAATTGAATCTTGGCATGGGCATGAAAGCAAAATCCTATGGTCTTGGGCATCTAAAAATTGATCTTATGCATCTCAAATTGAATCTAGGCATGGGCATGAAAGCACAAACCTACGGTCTTGGACATCTCAAAATTGATCCTAGACATGTCAAATATAAACTTAGGCATGTCAAATAGAATCTTGGGCATGGGCATGAAAGCACAAGCCTACGGTCTTTGGTATGTCAAATAGAATAATAGAATCTTGGGCATGGGCATGAAAGCACAAGCCTACGGTCTTGGGCATCTCAAAACTGATCCTAGACATCTCAAATTGAATCTTGGTCATGGGCATGAAAGCACAAGCCTACGGTCTTGGACATCTCAAAATTGATCCTAGACATGTCAAATTTAAACTTGGGCATGTCAAATATAATCTGGGGCATGGGCATGAAAGCACAAGCCTACGGTCTTGGTCATCTCAAAATTGATCCTAGACATGTCAAATTTAACCTTGGGCATGTCAAATTGAATCTTGGGCATGGGCATGAAAGCACAAGCCTACGGTCTTGGGCATGTCAAAATTGATCATAGACATGTCAAATTGAATCTCGGGCATGGGCATGAAAGCAAAAGCCTACGGTCTTGGGAATATAAAAATTGATCCTAGACATGTCAAATTTAAACTTGGTAATCTCAAATTGAATCTTGGGAATTTGCATGAAAGCACAATCCTTCGATCTTGGGCATATAAAAATTGATCCAAGACATATCAAATTGAATCTCGGGCGTGGGCATGAAAGCAAAAGCCTACGGTCTTGAGAATCTAAAAATTGATCCTAGGCATCTCAAATTGAATCTTTGGCATGGGCATGAAAGCAGAAGCCTACGGTCTTGGGCATCTCAAAATAGATCCTAGACATGTCAAATTCAAATTTGGGCATGTCAAATTGAATCTTTGGGATGGACATGAAAGCACAAGCCTACGGTCTTGGGCATCTCAAAATTGATCCTAGGCATGTCAAATTGAATCTTGGGCATGGGCATGAAAGCAAAAGCCTACGGTCTTGGACATCTCAAAATTGATCATAGACATGTCAAATTGAATCTCGGGCATGGGCATGAAAGCAAAAGCTTACGGTCTTGGGCATGGGCATGAAAGCAGAAGCAAAAGGTATTGGGCATCTCAAAATTGATCCTAGACATGTCAAATTTAAACTTGGGCATGTCAAATTGAATCTCGGGCATGGGCATGACAGCAAAAGCCTACCGTCTTGGGAATCTAAAATTTGATCCTAGGCATCTCAAATTGAATCTTGGGCATGGGCATGAAAGCATAAGCCTACGGTCTTAGGCATCTCAAAATTGATCCTAGACATGTCAAATTTAAACTTGGGCATGTCAAATTGAATCTTGGGCATGAAAGCACAAGCCTACGGTCTTGGGCATCTCAAAATTGATCCTAGACATGTCAAATTTAAACTTGGGCATGTCAAATTGAATCTTGGGCATTGGCATTAAAGCACAAACCTAAGGTCTTGGGTATCTCAAAATTGATCCTGGGCAACTCAAATTGAATCTTGGGCATGGGCATGAAAGCACAAGCCTACGGTCTTGGACATCTCAAAATTGATCCTAGACATGTCAAATTTAAACTTGGGCATGTCAAATTGAATCTTGGGCATGTGAATGAAAGCACAAGCCTACGGTCTTGGGCATCTCAAAATTGATCCTAGACATGTCAAATTTAAACTTGGGCATGTCAAATTGTATCTTGGGCATGTATCAATTCTACATGTATCAATTCTCGCGACACTCCTAAATTTCGCTGAGTCTTCACATCTTTCTCATGTTTTGGCTGTCGTCATTCATTGCGTCATTTATTTTACTTCCCTGCGACTCCCTCGCAATGTCGTCATTTACTAATCTCGCGAAGTATTGATGTCGCGATATTCTGATCCTACATCTTGCCTCTTCTCATGCCTTCTCTGCGAAGAAGAGAATTTCATGAGAACCAATATTTTGAAATGCCGAAATTGTTCATCTTTATCATTTCACTCCGTACTTTTACACGGAATTTGTTACAGATGTTTCTTCTTCCACTCTTTTCTTGACACGTCTCTTTCAACCGTTTATTCTTGACCATTCACGTCCCATCTCGCATTAAATGCATTTGTTTTCTCGAGGATTCTTCTCTCTATATATAGTTTTCTCACCCTTCTCTTCTTCTCTTTTATTTTCCCTCTGCAACTTCTCTTCCTCCGCAATCTGCGTTTTTCTGTCTTGTAAATCTTCCCTTCTTTCTTTCTCTTGATCTTCAATTTTCTAATCATTCCCATACTCTAAAAATGGCTTCACTTGGTCGTATATATAAACCCCTTTTTAATGAAGCTCAAAAGAATTTACAAGAGAAGGGATTCATCCTATCAACCATTCCTGATCAAGAATCTTCATCTATACTTTCTGCAAAGTTGTTTTCTGATCATCAGTGTGATGATCAGAAAATCATAATCTCGCTAGGTCAAATTCTCGCAGGCCTTCCCATTCCTCTCTACAATCCCGAGATGCCTTTATTCTATGGAATTCTTGCTCATGAGAAATTCTCGCGAGCTATTTATCAATTAAGTGGTGATTGCATCCGTCTAATGCTTGAATTCGCCAACCGTGGCGCTGGTAAGGGATCTTTATATCCTGATGATGTCAAAGATCCTAGATTCGCAGAGTTTAGAAATAGTATTTGAGAAATATCTTGTAGAAAATTTTTTGAAAATTATGAAGTAATAAATATGAGAAATGATAAATCTATTTGGGGTGCTCGATTGAAGAGAAAAGATAATATTTCCAGTGATAAGCTGCTTATGCAAGATATTGACTGGCACTCGGGCAAAAATAATGTTCCTCGGTACTCCAAAGATGAGAAGTGGTGGGTTGTTCCTCTGTTTTTGAGCGGATGTTATATTGCAGGTTCTCATACACTCCCTGCGAATCTCGCAAACTATCATCCTTGGGAATTTAAGTGGCCCGAGAAGGCAAAAGAGGTATATTTCCTATTTCAGGTTTGCTTTTCGGTATTTCCTTCCTCTTATATTTACTAGGCTTGTAAAATTTTCAGATTACCAAATTGAAAAAGAGTTATAGAAGACGCCCAAAGGCGAGTACTCTGGCGATACTCCGATCAATCACGGATGAAGTAAGAAATACTTTCTTTTGTTATTTTTAACAATATTGTTGCCTCTGTTTCTTATCTTCATTCGTGTGCGAAGGTTGGCGTCGAAGAAATTGACATTCCCGAAGCTGCGAAGGTTAAAGGCAAGAATAAAATCACTCTTCGCAAGGATAAATCTTCTGCTCCATCTTCTAAAAAACGGAAAATCCATCCCTCTTCTCGTTCTAGTTCCCAAACCAACGAGAATTCTGACGAAGATGAAAATGAAGTTGATACTTCTTCTGCAAAGGAGAATCATTCGGTCGCTTCTGCTATGGCGCAATTGTCTAGTGTCTTCTCCGATTCTATGCAAGGATTGGGTGATGATCATTTATCTGCCACTTGCGAAGCTCTCGCTAATATTTGCGATGCTCCCCTGCTAGTAGATAATGATTCTTTTCACGGGGTTTCCCGAACAATGAATCCCAGTTTCTTGAATGCACTCAGTGCTTTGGTATGTTCATATTTCTCTATTTCTCTGTAACTTCGATTATAAACCTTATCTTAGCAATTTCTTTACCTTTCTTTATAGTCTGGGAGAGCTTCCTTTGTTGTTGCCTCAGACCTCGAGAAAAGACGCAACAGTCTTGAAAAGAAAAATCTTCAACTTAAAGAGAAGATCAAAGAACTAGAAATTGAAGTTGCGACATCTCGCAAGAAGGATGAAAAAATTCAACAGTTGGAAGTTGAGTCTTCTTTCCAGAAAGACAAAATATCTACACTTCAAAGTTCTAATCAGCAACTTTATGGTATAACACCCTCATTTTTTCTCCATTTCTACTTTGCCATTTATTTTTCTTTGCCTGACTTATCATTTTCGCAGACATTTATAATCTTTCTGACGAAGCCATCCTTCTCCATTCATTCCCTGAACCTATGGATGATGATGCTCTTCTCGCTCATCTCAATGAATCTTTAAGTAGTTCTTCAAACAAGACTAATTCTCTCTCATTAAGTGAACTTCGAACCAAATTTCATCTTTTAGAAATTGAACATAGATCTAGTTTAGGTTTAGCCAACCGATTTAAACGTTTATATCTTGACTCCCAGGAGAGTAATAATATTCTAAGGAAGAAAATTAGCAGCCTCATAGATGATAAGGATCGCATTGCTAATCAAGGTGCACAAGCATTAGCAAAATTCCAAAAAACCCTTCTTGAAGTCCAAATTGAACGAGACGAATCTCTTCGCCAAAATGCCATACTTAATGAGCGAGAAAATCAAATTCGTTCACTTCTTGTCATAAATAATGATGATGAATTCGCTTGGGCTGCGAAAGTTCTAGATAATGCCGAAATAACTTAGGTGTTAACGCGGTCTTCATGCCGAGCATAATGCCTTGGTTAAAGATATGATTTACGACGAGAGAAGGTTGTTTTACTATTCTTCATTATTTTTCCGCTTCTTTTTATGAACTGTTATTAAGTCTGCTAACTCATTGTCATTTGTTCGCGAGAATGCGAGAAGAGGTTTCAAACTAGAATCAAGGAACTTGAATGCGAGAAAGCACAACTTGCAAAAACTTCTCTCTTCGCAATGACAAATATTCTAAGATGAAGAAGCAACTACAAACTACTGTGGCGAATTTCAATAATGATGTTGTTCGTTTCGCAACCAAACTATTGAAAAAATTTGCAATGACCACAACATTCCTCTTTCTTCATATTCTTGTCTTCTCGATGAAATTCCCGAAAATATGCGTTGCTCAGATGTCTCTGATAGTGATGTAAGCGAAGAAGATAAATCTGATAAAGAATCTGATGAAGAAGAATAAGTTGCTAGATTGTTCCATTTTCCTTTCTCTTCTTGTGATACTTGTACATTTATCCTTCTAACCTTCCATTTTGTAATCTCTTATCAAATCTATCATATGAAAATAAATAACAAGTTTTTATTCTAATCATTCCCATACTTGCCTCTGTTATTTATTTTCACATGAGAGAAATCAAGTCGATAATCTTTAAGTAATGATACTTCTTAATTTCATAGAATGCTTTGTTCTTTGATTCTTCACAAATAAATGAAGAAATATAGTCGTATTCGCAAGCTTGTTTGCTTACTCAATTTCTTGTGTTATTTTATCATCATTTATGTTGAAATTCATCATTGCGACAAAATCGCAGGACGTCGTTACATTTTCATGTAATGACCCATTGATCTTGTCTTATCATTTTTTTTGTGTGGTCTTATTTTGCCTTCCTAGTTAAAGGTCTTATTTTGCCACCCCTCATTTTGCATCAATATGACAGATCTAAATATTCTTGCGAACATAAAGTCCCATGACATTGACGTCTTGCGACAAAATCGCAGGACGTCCTTACACTTTCATGTAACGATCCATTGATCTTGTCTTATCATTTCTTTAGTATTTTTGCCTCTACGGGATATTTCATTTGCGACAATAAGACAGCCTAAATGTTCTTGCGAATATAAATCCCCATGACATTGTCGTCTTATGACACTTATCGGCTCCCTAGTGGAGGGTGCCTCCCTTATCATCTCCCCTGGTTTCCCCTTCAAGGAGGCGTATATCGGCCATACAAGACTAGCTCCTCCCATCCGGTCTTAACAACAACAGAGTTGTTTTCGCAGACCTCTTATCCCTTGTACCTATAGGGTTTATGGTTACGAGATCGCACCCTAAGTGGAGTTTTCTTCGGGCCGAGTGAAAGCATGTGCCAAGACTTGCCAAGAATGGCCGAGACACTTCAAATTTCCTGGCACTCTTGGCTCAACCGTGTACCTCGGCGCCTTGAGCATACACTCGACTCCTTGGAAGAGACCCTCGGGCGTCCAACCAGGGTATAACCTTATATATATAGTTGTAAATCCAAGGTATCTCTCCCGGATAGGCTTTCATGGGCCCCAAATTTTCATGACTCAGGTTCCAGGGGCGGTGTAACCTTTTCTCTGAGCCATGTCAAGAGATACCCCTTATATGACGCACTTTAGGTCTTACATTTACCTCTTGCGAAATATCATTCGCGAACTAGGGTGTACGCCATAAAGGTTCGTCCCATTCACTCACTCTTTCATTTTTGTTAATTCATTCAATCGTTCATTTTTGGTTTTCTCTTTTTTTTTTTGTTTTGCGAAGGTATCGCACAATCTTGCTTTGTTTATTGTAATCTCATTTCAATTCATCAATCAAATTTTCATACATTCTTGATGGCGAGATTCTCACGCATTTCTTCTTCAATTATTGTTTCTTCCTCTTACTCTTGATATGCCTTTGTCATTGATTTTGATAATAATGATTATTCATTTCTTACACTTTTTGCTCCTGTTTTGCTCTCTTGCCTCGCACCATTCAAACCTCTTAATGATTCTTTTCCATCATAATTTTCAACTGTTTTCATGCACTTCCTTCGCAATGTATCTTCACTTCTTGTCTCTATGGTATCCACCATCAACCTTTCTCTTCTTTGTTCATCTTTTATATTTTGCTTCCACCCCTTTCTTTGTGCAGCTCTTTCTTCACAACTCTCCACATCAATCTCATAGCATTTTTGTCCTTCCATCCAGTCTCCCTTTATAACTCCAACACCGCTAGGATGAGGAAACTTTATACACTGATGATAAGTCGACGCTACACCCAGAATTTCGTGCAACCATGGCCTTCCGATCAATGCATTATAAGGGGACTCCACATCGACTACACATAACAAAATTTCAGTTGATAATCCTTGCAAGGGTATTCTCATATGAACTTGTCCTTTAGGCTTATTCATTTGTGCCATTGAAACCGTATATTTTATACGTCGAAGGTATCAACTCTTCATCCTTCCCACCCATAGTCTTGTAAGTATGGTAAAAAAGAATGTTTACTGAGCTCCCCGTATCAATTAAGATTTTATTGATCGCCCAGGAATTTTCCGCTTCATCATCTTCGCCATCTACAGGTTTTGGATTAATTTCCAATTTTACGACCAATGGGCTGTCATGCGTCTCTCTGCCTTCAGGAATCTCTTCTGCAGTGAATGAAATAATCTGCATTTGCCATTCTTTTAACTGCGATGTCTTCGCGATGTTCATCACTTCTCTATTATCAGCATCCCTCGCGAAAAACCTACTGAGAACATTATCATGAAAATCTTCAATTGTTCTGTATGAATGTACAATGGAGTTACAAAACAAATTTTTAGCGTTCGCTCCAACTTCTATTACGAATGTTTCTTTCCCCTTTGCTGAGTTTGCCCTATGCATTTCTGGCGGTGGTGGTAACGGTTGAACCTTCTCTTCACTTTTTAGAAAATGATTCAGCTTTCCTTGGTCAATCATTCTGAGGATGATTCTTTTTATATTTCTGCAGTCATTTGTTAGGTGTCCATGAAAGCGATGGTAAGAACAGAACTCGTGACTTCTATCACTTGGTGGTGGCTCATTCCCCATGTTCCACGGTGCAGGTATGTTTTCCATCAAGAGTATAGCTTCCCATATTTTTCCACACTAGTATTTAGTGGTGGCATTTTGATTTCTTCCCATACTACTGTGACTTTATTTGTCCTCCATGATAATTCTGCCTTCGACCTCCATAAGTTTCTTGCGGATGATCAAGTCTTTGAATTTTGTTATTGCCGCCACGGTTGTAGTAGTTCCTTTCCCTTTCAAATTCCTCTTGATCACGGCTTCCCATAGCTACTATCTTTGGTTGTCCATCATCTATTATCCTTTCTTGTTGCCCTTGCGAAGTACTCGCTACTGTGTTTATCAATTTGGGTAATAAGCTTGCATTCGTGATGTATTTGAATTTGTATTCGCAACTGGGTGTGATTCCATCTCATTTTGCCTTTCCTCTAGAGCAATATATTCCTCCTGGAGTTCTCGCAACTCAGTCATTGTAATTGTATTCTTGACTCTAAAAATTTGAATATATAACAAATTGGTCGCGAACATAGCGTTTATGAATGATAGAATAAGATATCTTTCATCCACTCGTCCAGCCATTTCGCTACACATTGTCTTCCATCTCACAGTTAAGTGTCTCAAACTTTCGCCAATTCTTTGTTTCAGCCCACATCTTCAATTCCTGGTCGCGAGGAGTTGTTACTTATATATGCCCCTAAGAATATAGCTTGTAAATGGTTGAATGACGTGATTGTGTTTCTTGGTAAAACCCTCAAACCATTTCAGTGCTTCTCCTGTTAAACTTGATGCAAAATATTTGCACAATATGGCATCATGATTTTCCCATTGTAACATACATCGCACATACGCTTTGATGTGTTGTATTGCACAAGTTGTTCCATCAAAAATGCTGGTTAACGCGGGTAAATTGCACTTTGGGGGTATTCCTCCTAACTGCACCTCTAGTGCAAAGGGGGTTTTCGCAGCCTTTTCGATGGCCTCATCCAATTGTCTTCTTCCTCCTCCCCTTCTATTGTTCAACATTCCTATCATCTCTGCCAACTCTCTCAAGATTTGTTCATTTACATCAGGATTCGGATTTATTGGTCTTTTTAGTTCTGCCTCTCTCCTTCTGCGTTCATGTCTACTTTGATTTTCTTGTTCATCATTTTCTTCTCTTCTTTCTCTGCGACTTTCTCCTTCATATCGTTCACGAATTCGCACACCATTATATCTATCATTTTCTCTTCTTGGTTGTCTATCAGTTCTCCTTTGTATTCTTTCATATTCTTCATTGATATTTCCATTGTTGCGATTTTGCTCGCGCCTTCTTTCTCGATTGTCATGATTGTTTTGCCGAATTGCTTCCTCCAATTCACGTTCTTCCATTTCTACTCTTAATCTTTCCCTTTCGCAAGCTAGACGCGCTTGTTCAATATAATGTTTTTCGATGTCATCTTCAATCTCCTTTTGTTTCCTCTGTGTTTCTCTCCCATACAGTATTCTTCTTCCTTCTTCCTGATTTTCTCCACCAATTGGATTATTCTGCACTTGACGCTGCCTATTTTCTTGATTTCCGTCATTTTGGCCATTCTGTAGAATTTCAGGATGTGGAATATAAAGATCTTATACCACTTCTCTTCTCTCGCAACATCCTTCACCGAGATTTGGTTCTCTTTCTAGATTTTCTTCATTAACATTTTCTACGGGTAATGTTCTCCTCATATCTTCTCTAACCGATCCTGATCTTGACCTGGTATTACTTCTCGACCTTCTATTCTGCAACCTCATATTTTCCATTCTTAACTCATGGTTTTGCCTTGTTAAATTTGCACGTTCTTCCGCTTCTAATCGCCTTTCTTCATGTATTGTTTGCCTCAATGCTTCTAATGCTGCGACTTCTTCATTTCTATGAATTGTTTCTCCCATCTCTTCTCGATTTCTCTCTTCTTGTCCATTATTTATCAATTGTTGCACTTCTTATCTTTCTTCCATAGAATCTGATCTCCATGTATGCACACTCACCCTATCATAATCTATTACTCTATTCGGTGCTGGTTGAATTGGTGGTTGAATTTGACCTTCTTCTCTATCTCTTGCATTTATTCTTGATGGTTCACCTACTTCATTTTTCCTTTCTCCAGCTAATCTCCTGCTTCTTCTAACAGTTGTTGGTTGTTCTGATGTATTCATTCTTCTAGCCATTTCTCAATTTTAGTAAGTTGTTGAAAATTATACGAAATTTTCTTTCTTGTTACTCCTGATTCTTTCAATTCACAAGGTTGATCTCTACTCCATCCCTGTTTCTAGCGCCATTATGTAGTTGCAGGAAATCCTACACTACACCCCTCACTAGAATAAACACAATTAAGTCATTTTAGGATGAATGATTATGATTCTTATTGATTGAATACTTGAATCTTTACAATATGAAATAGAAATGGGTTATAGAATTACAATCACTCTAAAAAAATTTCTCTCCTAATGACTTGCTTAACAATTCAAAAAGAACTCTCCCTACAACAGATTCATTCAACCCTTTATATAGGGTAGTACACAGTGGATGACAGCTAAGCTGTCCTTTATTTTCGGAAATGTCTTGCGAAATATCGCAAGTATACATGTATCAATTCTCGCGACACTCCTAAATTTCACTGAGTCTTCACATCTTTCTCATGTTTTGTTGTCGTCATTCATTGCGTCATTTATTTTACTTCCCTGCGACTCCCTCGCAATGTCGTCATTTACTAATCTCGCGAAGTATTGATGTCGCGATATTCTGACCCTACAATAACAATATCAAATTTAGAGTTTTTACAAAAAAAATCGGATTTAGGTACAATTTTAGAAAATTAGATGTATATCCATTATGCAAACCACCACAAAGGATACATAATACTTTATGTAGCCATATTTTGGTTTATGCATCAACTAATTTTCCGTTGCAACTAATAAAACGATGAACTCTCTCCGTTTCAAGAAAAATGATACTTTCACTTTAGGCACAATTCTATAAAATTGAATGCATAGCTATTATGGAAACCACCAGAAAGGATGCATAACACATCATGTAACCATATTTTGGTTTATGGATAGACTAATTTTTCGTTTCTGGAAAAGTGATACTTTCACATTCCGTTTCAGGGAAATTGATACTTTCACTCCGTTTCATAAAAAGTAATACTTTCTCTCCATTTCGGAAAAAGTGATACTTTCACTCCGTTTCACTTTTTCTCAAACAGAGCGAAAGTATTATTTTTTCTGAAACGGGGCGAAAGTATCATTTTTTCTGAAACGGGGCGAGAGTATCACTTTTTCTAAAACATAGCGAAAGTATCACTTTTTTTGAAACAAGGCGAAAGTATCACTTTTTCTGAACGGGAAGAAAGTAGTCACAGACAAACCCCGTCTTCAGATTCTTCTTCGGTCGTCCCTCCCACCGTGGCAACGGTTGTACTAGTTATAAAAAATAAATCAGAAAATAGGTCATATGCCTAGAAACCATAAAGTATGTGATTAATGGACTGCTAAAATATAGGTTTGGTTGAAAGGATCTATATCGGGTTTTATCCTTTTCTCTCTCCAATTTTAAATTTATACACGTAGGATTTTAATAAAATTTATATTTTTGGAATGAGCTCGAAAAGATCTCCATAACAAGATCCATTGTTGATATAACATTCCATTTCTTTTAAAAAAAAAGAATTTTGATGCCAGACTGAGGATATATTATGTACCTAGGTTCAACCTGGCCAAAACCTATTTCTTATAAGAATATGCATTATGCAATCAGATGCATCTGGCCAAAACCTATATCTTATAAGAATATGCATTATGCATCCAGGTGCAACCTGGCCAAAACCTATTTCCAATAATAATACGCATTATGCACTCGGACGCATCTTGTGTATTTCGTGGATAAATCTAGGTTTATCGTAGTAATCACCTGCAATATATTATACATAACCAAACTCACTAGTTTATGATCTTGAGCAATAAATTCACTACCGTTACAATCATATTCGTCATTAAAACATCAACCAAAAACGAGCATTAAAAATAATAATAAGAGGAACAACAAAAAATTCTGAAAATATACATTATGCACTCGGGTGCGACCAGGCAAAACCTATTTCCTATCTGAATATATATTATGCACCCAGGTGCAACCTTGCGAAACGTATTTCCAATATCAAACTGTGCATTATGCACCAAGGTCTGATTTTGGAAAAATATATGTTCATGTTGGACTATGTATTATATACCCTGGTACAACTATAACAAATAAGACAAATACCCCATCTTAGCACATAGATAGGTAGAGGCTAGAATTGATAACAATCCAGAATGTATAGTTAACACTGGATTATTAGACTTAAAACAGTATAAATATATCATTGTGAGGAAGTACACTATGGATGATATTATGTAGCATAGCTACAAATATATAGTTCAAGCACTTAAGTACTTTCTACGCAACAACCACCCAATAAGTCAATAAGCTCGTGACAAGTTATGACGATAATAATACCTTTAAAACCAAGTAGACAATCAATATGTTTTCGACCTGGGACAAGAAAAATTGAGTCTGAATTTGTGTACCCTTCTAAAACCGAGGTGCACATTCCAACCATCATTAAAAAAACTCTTTTGGTAAAGTTTTAATTATTTTATTTACTTTTTTAAAAATATAAGTTTCCAAATAATTAGGAATTTTTTTATCTTTTCTCTTACCGCCTTCTCTTTAAGTTAGATATATAACCTGAAGTAAAAATTCATGAACGTGTAACCTAAAGAAGAGGAGCTGTTAGGTTGATCGATCGATTAATTTGCAACAGATATGTGAAATTTATTGGATTTTTAGGGTTCTGATTGAAATTGTCCAGCTACTTTGGGATAAATTTTGAATCTTTTAATGAAGTAGGAATCAACGAACTATGTTCTAGCTCTAATCTTGTTTTCCTTAAAAAAATTATCGACACTCGTGATTCCAAACTACATACGTATATATGTAATGTTTGCTTAAAATATCATTACCCTTCATCCCTTAGTGATTGTAACAAAAAAATAATAATTTAAACATCATATTCGTTAAAAGTTCTGAGATCATGGATAAAAAACAGAGATATCTTAATGTTTGTATACAAGGGCGGAAGCACAGGTTGACAAAACCTGGTTGCAGCCCCCTACCCCCAAATTGTTAGAAAACTTAGACCATGCATGGTCAACTACCTAATAGCTGAAGTGATTTGTGAAATACAAATTTATTTCACTAACTAACTACTATTTTACTTATTCGTAATCGTTTGAATTAAGAAAACAAGAAAGAAAAGAAAAAAGGAAGAAGAAGCTTCGGTTTAAACTTCGATTTTCTAATTCCAACTTTCAATTCCATCAAGTTTCACGGTGCATCCATAACGTTGTTGAAAACCTCAATTTTCGATTCAACTAGAGTTCATGTTCAGTTAAAGGATAGATCTGCATCGAGTAAGTAATTTGTCAGAAAAAGAAGATAGAACTACAGATTTGGAAACAAACACAAACTATACAACAGAAAAATAGGTTTCTCAAGGTTTATCTATTAGGCTTAACAATTATGTTTTTGTGGAGATTCTGACATCTGGTAAAGTCTGTTAGGAAGGTGCACTGTGAAAAAATTGAGGTTAGCAATCTTGATATCTTGCTCAGCAAAATTTTGATACACTATCTTTTTTGGTTCATAAGAATGCTGGCATATAGATAATACCATTGGAATAGTTCAGATTTTAGAGGATCTGTTTGCATAAGAAATCAGTCATTAGGAGCAGTATTTCTTATGCAGTTTACCACATCCGTTGATGTGCACTACACAAATCGGAACTACATTGATTGCATAGTTACTTACAACCTAAAATGCTCCTAATCTCAGTTTTGCTTTTCTACGTTGACTATTAAAGAGTCAACGGATATATACTAATTTAGGTGCTAATAAAAATTATTTTAACGCCCCCATTTTAACGTCTTGATTCCGCCATTGTTTGTATATGACAAATTGAAACTTGAGCTGGTTATTTTCTGCTATCAAATTGATTAATTAGAAATCTAGAGAATCAGACGTTTAATAATTATCAAAATCTGAAACACCAGAAGAAACTTCTTTGTCTTTTTTCTTTCTCCCTATACTATATTTCAGATCTCGATCGTACTCTCAATCCCGGCACAAAGATCATTGTGATCTCCTCAAAATTTATTTTGTTCTCCATTTTTTTCCAGGTTTTCTTAGTTTTGGTTATGATCACGGAATTCTAATGTGACAGACGGATTTTCTTGGTTACATGAAAACAATGTAGTAGTAAGATGAGGGAGAGAGAGAGTAGAGAGAAGGCCTCGTATTCCGGGATAGAAATAGGTTTTATCATAGAAAAGTTAAGTTTCCAACTAAAAAAACTTTCCAATAAGAAAGCTCCAATGACGGGTGAGTTTTTTTGGGCGAATGACACATAGGATTTAAAACCCCTATTTAGTATAAATGCATGCCCAATAGTGAGCTCCTACAAACTAGGAGGGATGAAAGACTAATTATTAGGTGTTAAAGAAAGTTTTAACTACACCTTGGAATGACCCTAACTAATTTCATGTCATCAATTTTTATTTTAAAAAATTAACATTTAATACAAAATCATGCTGAAAAAGATGTTTTTATGTTTATCTAAATGTAGAATACATGGAACAGCCTTAACTATTGGAGATGAGTTGTAGAATAAAAGTCTTATTCAGGCCCATGTATGAAAACACCAACAAATAGAGGTCTAACAATGGCCTCCACGTAAGATTTTTTTGACATACTATTGGAGATGCTCTAAGAAGAGTCGGAATATGCATCCCGATTTTAGGGGTGCACAAATTTGGACTCGGAAATTTATTATTGGTGGAAAACTACTCCCTCCATTTCAAAAAATAGACTGAGTTTCCATTTTTTTTTGGATATGTCAAAAAATAGCTGGTTCCTTAAATGGAAAGTCAAATATTATAACTTCACTACTTTGTCCATAATAGGGGCCATTTCTCCCTCTTAACAAATTTGGGGACATTTCTCTCTCTTGTTTTTCTCTTTATTCTTAAGGATATATTAAGAGAAAAAAACATGAAAAAATAGCCTAGCATTTTTAGGGGCGACCTCGAAAGAATTATGGGCGACTTTTTTATTCCCAACCAAGAGTTGGTGTTATGGGATGTCCCAGTAGCTCGGAAAGTACCTAAATACCCTTACACAATCGGCAGTTAAATATCGTTTATGGCAACCGATTATTACTTTGTTCCTCTCAAATTAAATTCGGGCTACTTCCTCAATCAATAGATAATAAACAACCCTAGACTACCGATTGTAAAATTAGACAAACTTGAAGTTTCATTTTTTTTTTTGCAATTTTGAATTTGGGGCATCTATCATAATCGATAGAAAATGAACATAGGTAAACTATCGATTGTGAGAGTTGAGAAACTTAAAATTTCATGCGTTTTGAAGAAATTGAATTTGGGTCTACTACCAAAATCGGTGAATAAAGAGATGGTCAAGACCCTACTGATTATGAAAATAGAAAAATTCAAAATCCCATTGGTATTTGAAAATTTTGAATTTGGGGCAACTATCACAATCGGTAGATAATAAGCATATACTCCCTCCGTTTCTGGAAAAGAGATACTTTCACTTTTTCAATTTTGCCTATTTTTAGGCTAAAATGAAAAAGTGAAAGTATCACTTTTCCAAAAACAGAGTGAGTATAACTTATCTACCGATTGTACAATCAATAGATAATAAACATCACTTATCTACCGATTATGGAAATAGAGAAATTCAAAATCCCATTGGTTTTTGAAAATTTTGAATTTGGGGCAACTATCACAATTGGTAGATAGTGAACATAACTTATCTACCGATTGTACAATCGGTAGATAATAAACATCACTTATCTACCAATTATGAAAATAAAGAAATTCAAAATCCCATTGGGTTTTGAAAATTTTGAATTTGGGGCATTTATCACAATCGGTAGATAATGAACATAACTTATCTACCGATTGTACAAGCGGTAGATAATAAACATCAGTTATCTACCGATTATGAAAATAGAGAAATTCAAAATCCCATGGGTTTTTTGAAAATTTTGAATTTGGGGCAACTATCACAATCGGTAGATAATGAACATAACTTATCAATCGGTAGAAAATAAACATCACTTATCTACAGATTATGAAAATAGAGAAACTCAAAATCCCATTGGTTTTTGAAAGTTTTGAATGTGGGGCAACTATCACAATCGGTAGATAATGAACATAACTTATCTACCGATTATGAAAATAAAAAAGTTCAATTTTTTTGTACTAAAAGTGAAGCACAATCGGTAGATTAAGTATTACATTATCTACCTATTCTGGGACGTTAATGGCGTTGAATGCATTCAATCGTCTCTCTAATCTTTATTGAACCTTCAACATGATATTCTTCATGATGTTTCTCACTTTCTTCTTCATACCCATCCATGATTTAAGAAAAAATGGTTTTCACTCACCTCTTTTTTTCCTTCTTTTCTTCTACTCTAAAACCATAAAACTCAAAAACTAAAATCGTTGTCCTCCATATATAGTTTTCTTCCTATTCAAAACATTAACGTCCGATTGTAATGTTGACTACCGATTATTAGGGGTAAATTGGCCACTATGAAAAACGGGAGATAAGGGATGACTTCATTTTAGGTTTTGGTGACCCTATTTTGTCTTATTAGTCGCCCCTAATTCTTTCGGGGTTGCCCCTAAAAATGACAGGTAAAAATAGTTCAAATGATTGATTTTCTTATTTCCTGTGTAAAATCAAACAAGCCTATTTTTTTTTGAAAAGAAGGAAACACTATTTTGTCATCATGGATTATTTAATAAGGTTTCTACTATAAGTTGCGGATACTTAATAAGATTTAAGTTTGAGGGAGGATCCATGGACACTCTTAGATGGACAAGGTCGGACAAGATTTGCGCCATTTTCTCCGCAAAACACAAACGATAATGAATTTAAGCCTAATGTTTTGATGGTATATTCTTCTTATAAGACTCTACATTCCTACAAAAAAATGAGCACAATTCGAGATGTATAAAACCACCATCTACCCTTTGAATATCAGCCGTTCAAAATTAACGGTTGAAATTAAGACCGGTAGATGGTCGGGTTTCTTTATCTCAAATTGCATTCATTTTGGTAGGAATGTAAAAATCTTTATAATAGGAACATATCATTAAAACATTGGGACTAAATTCATTGTCGTTTTGAATTTCTTGGAGAAAATGGCCTTAAATCTTAATCGACATTCATCTAAGAGTGTCCATGTCTGAGAATTACATGGGCTGAAATTCAGTAACTGATATTTCTCTATCAATAGAGATATTCTGTGTTCAAAATTTCATAGAGAAATTTCATCGTTGATTTTTTTCATAGAGAAGTCTCATGGTTGATTTAAAAATGTGGGATATCCACGAATCTGGATTTTGTATCCTGCCCCTACCATTCCTTTTTTTTTTGTTTTGACGCGATCATATAGTCATATATGGTTGGCTATGTTTCTTTCATTGATGTCGGTGTCACCTTTCATATGGTTACAAATCGCACTCTTGATTTAAATCGTTTCCTTTTGACATCCTGTGTAAGGTATGGCCTTTTTTGGGGGGGGGTTTTAGTACGTTACAAAGACAAGCCGTAAAAAGAAAAAAAGAAAAGAAAAAAAAGTCAGAACGATGATGATTTCATAGACACTTTTATGCAGAAGTTGTGCTGCCACTATAGCACTAGACAGTCAAACAGGGAGAAGAGGAGAAGATCATGAAGAGGAAGAAAGTAGTGGAAGTGGATCCTCACAGAATCAATAAGCCATGGCATTTCACATGGCATGTAGGACCCAATTTTATGATACGGCCGGCCCATACCCCTTCATTTATGGCCTCAACTCATATCTATGTTTTTTTGAACGGTTTTTTGGGACCAGCCTTTTTTTGGGGGACCATTGTTTTATTTTGGGTAAGAAATTAGAAGTAATTCTAGGTCACCCCTTATCTAAATATTTATATTAATACCAAAACTACTCGATTATATTTGGTTAATGATTAGTTAGTGTGATTAGTGAAATTATTTTGAATAAAGATTTGAGATTTAAAAAATCGGATTTTTTTAAAAGAAGTAGAATTATTGAGAGAGAAGTTTGAGAAGTTGAAGAACAAAACCATGGAAAATAAAAAAAATTTTGAGTTCACTAATCTAGACTACTCAAGTGATGATTCAATTGATGATAGCTCATCTGAATCTACATCTCCTTCATCTCCTAGAGTATATGTTAATCTTCACAATGATCCAGGATATGGATAATTTCTTAGATGGTGAATGTATTCTTCCCCAAAGCCAATCTCAAGATGAGAACGATGGATTTTACCAACCACAAGGAGGAAGACTATTTGGGTACCCGGGTATGCTCTAAACTTAGGTAATGTTGGTTGAATTGGTTCAAATTTTCAAAAAATGTGAATTTTTAGAGTAGATTTGTGCTTGTTCGGTTACCTTGTGTGAAGAACATGTAAGAACTCATCTGAAAGTGTAGTTCGGTTACTTTTTCTAAACACGCAGGTTCCAGAACTCTCCATTAATGGAGGTTTTTGTAGTTCGGTTAACGGGTAAATGAACTCTATAAATAGGATTACGGTGCTATGTTCGGTTTGGTGAAATGTAACCGAACTTAAGGGTCTATGAGTTGGTTAGTTCGCAACCAATAGCTTACCGAACTTACGTAAAATAATATTTCACATTAGTGTATAAAGTTGGTTGGTTTCGCAAACTTCGTACCAACCCTTAATCTAACCGAACTTACGTCCAATAAAATTTTGATTTAGTGTACGTAAAGTTCGGTTAGGTGTGAACTTGGCTGTCAAACCGAACTATGAGTTCGGTTTTCCAGAAAAATAATCATATAACCGAACTTAGGGTCCAAAAGTTCGGTTGGTTCGCAAACTTCATCTAAACCCACTACCTAACCGAACTTACGTACAATAAAATATTGAATTAGTGTACGTAAAGTTCGGTTAGCCCTCAACTTGCTTGGCAAACCGAACTCGAGTTCGGTTATACCGATAAAAGTATCATATAAACCGAACTTTAGGGTCCATGAGTTCGGTTAGTTCGCAAACTTCATACCAACCCACTACCTAGCAAGAACTTACGTACGATAAACTTTTGATTTAGTGTACGTAAAAAGTTGATTAGTTGTCAACTTGCTTGACCAACCGAACTATGAGTTCGGTTAGCCCGATAAAATAATATTATAATAGAACTTATTACGATTGCAATTGATGTTGTTCCTTTTCTTGTAGATTGAATGTCAACCTATACCAATGGATAATCAACCTTCTCCGGTTGGCATCTTTGTTTGAAGATACATCTAATCACTATGTCAATGATTTGGTTTTTGATGAAACTATTGATGCGAAGAATTGGGCTAGAGAGCATGCCAAGAAAGCCATGTGCGTATTAGTTTTGAATGGAAAAGAAAGCCAAACTCGTTTTGAAATGGTTTGTGAGAGAAGTGGAGATCCCAATGTTAGTCACAAGAAGAAGGGTTATGTGTATAAAGGAAAGACGACGAGGAAGAACACAGGCGTGCTCAAAGAAAACTAAATGTCCGTTCAAGCTAGTATTTAGTAAGTGCAAAAAAAGAATGGATGGGTTCTATCTATGGATAAGGTGGTAGGCCATCATAACCACCCTCGTCCGGATGATCTTGAAGGACATGCAATGGCCGCTCGGCTCACTCCTCAAGAAATGGAGAAAATAGCTAAATTTAGGAGAATGGGAATTTCACCACTTAACATGCTTTCGCTTACTAAAGGATGATAACAAGGATAATGTATCATCTTTGACGACCATTTACAATGCAATTGAGACAATTAAAAGGATTGAATGGAAGGATAGAAAAGTGATGCAACAATTGTTTTTGGTAGCTAAAGAGAAAGGCTACGCGGTTCAAAAGAAGGTGGGTCCGGAAGATCAAATAACGCATCTCTTCATTGCGCATCCGAAGAGTGTTCAATTGGCTCAATCCTTCCATCAAGTTCTTATAATGGATTGCACTTACAAGACTAACAAATACGAGATGCCATTGTTGAATATTGTTGGTCGTACCTAAAACGAAGTCACCGTTTCCGTTGCTTTTTTGTTTTCTAGAAGATGAGCAAGAACCAAGTTACACTTGGGAGCTACAACAAGTGAAGGCCATATCCGAGATGATGATATCCCATGGTTATAGTGACGGACAACGATGTAGCATTAATGAACATAATAGAGAGAGTCTTCCCATTAGCACATAATATGCTTTGTACGTTCCATATTTGGTGTAATGTGATGAATAGGTGCAAGCCTCAAATTTGTCCACCAAAGAGGAAAGCATTTGAAGAGATTAGTAAGCTACCGGAAGATGAACAAGCGACTGCAAAAGAGGATTCGATATACAATACACTATAAATCACGCTAAATGGGTTGCTTTCTCTGGTGAATGGGAGTCATTGACTTGGTCTCTCACCGAAGAAGAATATAATCTAAATCTTGCGGCATTTATCGAACATTGGTCTAGCCCCGAATATCCCGAGGATATTGTAACGTATGTGGTTAAGCAATGGTTGGAACCGCACAAAGAGCGCTTCGTTTATGCATTTACCAACCACCATAAACACTTTGGGAATCAAGCGACAAGTTTGGTAGAATCGGCTCACCATCGGTTGAAGAAAAATCTTTTTGGATGTGTCGATAATTTTGTGATTGTGTTTAATGCAATGGAGAATTACTTCAATAGTGAGATTGATAGAATTAAAGGAAGTTTCAAAAAGCCGCATCATGAAGTACAAAAAGATTGTGGACAAAGGTGGTAACATCACGAATATGGCGGACCTTCGGTTGTTTAAGGGACTTCATTATAATGTTTCGCGTGCTTGCATTAAGAGGTTAATGGTAGAGGTTCATTTGATTGACATATGGGGAACCAAGCCGGACGAGGTGTGTATTTGCAACATGATGAAGTCTATGGGACTCCTTGTCGCCATATGATAGTTAAGTATGAACATGGCATAATCCCTCTAAGCGATATAGATCCATATTGGCAACAATTAAGTTTTGTCCCTCCTCCAAAGGGCGATGTCGGAGAAGAGTTTGGTGACAATGTGATGGGAAGAATCGTTATCGAGATGTATAGGAACATGAACAAACTCGAAAAGCAAATCTTTTGGGATGACATGCGGCCAATTGTTTATCCACACACTTCGGAGAATGTGCACGAATCCAAAAAGGCAAGGGCAAAGGTAGGCCAATCACCAAAGAAACAAAACAAATAAGAGAATATGCAAAGGTGTTGGGTAAGAGGAAAAGTGAAATGACCCCTTTTACTAGAGACCCTTGTGGGCATGAGCATACCGCGGCGAAGTATCAAGAAGATTCTAAGAAAAGGTCTAGGAATCTTTTTGTGGAAAAGGGCGAAACAAGTGAACGGGATATGAAGAAAAAAGGACCGATGTTACGCTCGCAACCAACCCCACCTACTCCATCGGAACCTAGCCAACCAATTCAACGAGACGTTAAGCTTAAGGCTCCAATATGCCGCATCCAAGAAAGAAGTCGACCAATTGATGATACATCAACTTTTGTTGATAGAAGGTACTTGGAAGAGCTACCTACATATATTAGAAAGTACGTCATATCCACCGACGACGTCCCTGCGGATGGTAATTGCGGATTCCACGTTGTCGTACAACAACTAGGGCCT
>JAJJWW010010877.1:0-15600 GCA_023531295.1 Papaver armeniacum
TCCGGAGGAGTCATAGAAAGTGATGAGTGCCAAATAGTGCATATTTATACACCTTTTATTGGCATTTTACTCATCTTTGTGCTTAGAAATGAGATATTATCCCAAATTCGTATTTTCTTTGTTTTCAAGAATAAATATTTGTACTAATTAATTTTGTGTTTTTAGGTAATAAATAAAGCTCGGAGAAATTGAGGAGCCAAAAAGAGCGAAAGAATCGGAGGCAAGTGTCTATGGAGCAAGAAAAGTCGAAGCTCACACGCGCAACAGCTTGCAACCCAACAAGTAGCAACTCATCTACATACATGGGCTCGAGCTATCCATCTCCGACCCACGACCCGGATCAAGCCCATCATTTCCGAGCCGTTGAGATCTCCCTCCAGCCTACATCCAAACGGCCGCTCCTTCATGCACATCACACTCGTCCGCTCCCGATCAACACCAAATCGGCCCTGACTCTCCCCGAGCCGTTCGTGATTTCACTCCATCTTCATCCAACGCTCGCTCCGCCTTCCTCATCAAAGCTTGATGATCCCGCTCAACACCACGGTCCCTATATATTACCCATAACCTAAACCTAAACCTAATTTCTCTTTATTCCTCTCTCGCTCCCCGACAGAAAGTAGCTCGCTCTTCTTCACCCATACCTCCATCACCCGACCAAACCATCTCCCCGCCATAGCCGCCTTCGCCACCTTACCTTCCATCGCTTTCCCATACCTCCATACTCCCGATAGAACCGCACCACCTCCTCCCCGCTATACCTCTCTAGAACTAGTGTTCTCTCTCTTAGCTTCTCTCAACCCTAGAAGCTAACTTAGAAAAACTAGAACTAGGGTTATCCAACAACCATACATGGAGCTCTGAGGCGATTGACAGAAGAGGAAAGCGATTCAGAGACGTGGGTGAGAGGTGATTTAATTTAATTTCTATTTTAAAGAATTTTAGGTTTTGGGAAATTTTGCATGTATAAATAGCAAAGTGAATTGTGTGTGTTAGGGTTTATGCCGGGCAGCAGGAGCACCACTTAGGTTAATTTGTAGTTTATTTTGTATCTTAATCATGTTCTAAATAAATTTGCTAGGGTTGAGATGAAACCCATAATCATTTGCTAATATTTGCTCATATTTTGATAATCTGTTCTTGTTGTGCTATATTGTTTAGGATAAATATAATCTTAACACTCAAAGATTTTACTTTCACACGGTGTATGCCATGTATGCATTGTAGTTGGATAAATACTATGTTGATTGTGTTGCAATTCATGCTTCATTGAATGCTATTAATCCTCGGACTAGTTGTGCCCCGAGAAGACAATTAGTGCTTGGGAGAGATACCTAATTGTGATTAGAATATCCATCTTAAGATAGGTTCAATCATCTAAGTAGTAAGAATTGATCCGTGATTAGTTGTACTATGACAAGACAGCTAATACTAGGGATTAGTTAATGGCCTTAGTTGATAGTAAGCCATCCATTGAGACCCTGGATGAAAGGCAAACTTGCATCTTGTCTGGCATCCATTACAGGGGACAAGAACAATATTGAAAATGAACTGATGTAGCTAAGATTAGGTGGTGGATTCGACACTCTAGTGCTCTTTCTATATTGTTTACAGCTTTAGCTTAGAGTCACATCTTCACCTCAGTCGCTTCGACAACCCTGAATTGTGTCACTTACTCTCCTTGAATTCAGTCTAGCATAGCCATAGATCAATACATAGCACCACAAGTCTATGTGGTTCGACCCGTACTTGCCACGCCTCCAACAGGCGCCGTGCACTTGCGGTTATCACAAGTAGGCATTAAAATAAGACCATTTCCCAGCCTACCAAGTTTTTGGCGCCGTTGCCGGGGACTTGGCGTGTGCTGAGTCGATTCTTGCTTGCTTGCTTTACTGATTTTCATCCCACCATTGTACATATTCACTTTAAATTTTTGCTTTTAGTCCTGTTTTTAGTATAACTTAGTTTAACTCTTGTAACTTAGGTTTGTTAGTGTAACTTAGCTATTCTTCTTTTGTTTTGCATCTTCACCGTTTTTCATCTTAGTTACTTCATCCTTATTTTGCATTTCGCACTCGTCATCATAACCTTCACATTTCACATTAGTGTAACTTGTAATGTAAATTGTACTCACTTCATACTTCATAGTGCATAACCCCGAACTTGTAGTCATCATAACTAGTAGTGTCACTTAGTGTAATTATTCTTGTTACAAATGCCCGTAGCTTAGTATCACTTGTAACTCTTGATCCCTTTCAACCCAAGTAACTCTCCTACGCATAATCTCGTTAGTATAATCGTGCAAACTCGAGAACCGAAGCTGTTGAGTTAAGGTGTACCGCTGTGCACTTGCATTTGTCGTGTTCCGTGTCAGCGTGCAAACCCAACCCAAGGAAGACAAGAAAAAGGTGCACAAAACTCCGAGCAAACCGCAGCATCTGTAAGTGGCTCCCATGATAAGTGAATACACTCGAGTTGGATGAGCATGACCGTAAACCATGTTAGGTTAGCATCTATACCGAGTTGTATGAGTATGAACCGGCGGGAATGAGCCAACTTGTTCTTTCGCATCATTGAAATTGTCTTGTGCATCATTTCGTTTTGTGCCGAGCATAGACCAGCCCGCGCAACCACTAGGCTGTCTTGTATTGCTCTTGTCCGAGCTAACTTGAGAGCCGTGATGTGCACCGCTTGTGCACAATCCTTGCCCCGACTGCCATGCATCCGCAACAGCCAGCCTTCTTGATCAAACTTGCCCGAGACCAAAACAAGGCCCGAGCTTAACCCTTCCACTCTCAATTCGTTGAACTTGTGCCAGTAACTTGTGCATGCTCTATTGTGTTAGCAAGTGTGTTAAAAACCTGATGATATGTTTGTATAGCCATTAGGTTGCAACCCCGTGCATATAATCTCACTGGGTCTCCGAGCCCCGGGTCAGTAACACCTAACCTACAGCCCCGAAGCTGTGAGTTTGAGCACAACCCCGAGCATATTCTCGTTTATACTGTGGCATGTTAGGTTTGTGGTAAAGTGCTCAAATTGCTCATCTACTTGATTGTTGCTCGCCATTAGTGTTTGACTCGAGCTAGCTAGGTATCTCTGTGCATCAATCGTGGCACTTGTTTGAAATCATTGTTTTGCTGAGCCCTTTTGGCCCTGAATTGGTCAGCCATTCATCTGAGCATAGCACCCTGAGTTGTGCATTTGTGTGTGCACAGTTTGTTTTTAGCCCTACTAAGTTGTGTATTCAATTACGCTAACTGCTGACTCTCTGTCTTGCATTATGCACCTGCCACTTTGTGTTTAATCTCGTGTTTGTGTTGTGCTACCGTGCACATACCCAAAGACATAAATTGAGCACTCTCTTGCGTGATTGTGCACTCTCTTGAGCTGCCAACCTCCATCGTTGTTGTGGTGAAGAACCAAAAGCACCCCGAGTGCTAAGAAAGTGTGTGATTTTTTGTGGAGAGCCGTGTCTCACTCGAGCTCGCATAACTAGAAACTCACATAACATAGGGGCGTGTTGTGTTGTTCACATAAGAATTGCTTTTGATAACCGTGCAATAAGCGTAATCCAAACATGGGTCGCAAAACAAACCAACCCAATTAGACCAAACAAGCTCACCTAAACTGGCCGCACCTAAACAACCAAGCCCAACCACCGGGCTCTACTCAATTTGTTGGGCCGTACACTTTTACATAACCACCAAGTTTACCACAACTGGCTCGTAAATAAACCAAAGAAACCCACTAAAACCAAATTGAGCCCACAACAACCTCGGGCCAGTGCATCTTCACCGTGGCCGCACACACCCCGAAGCCCACACAACAGGGCCGTTAAAAACCAAACTCTTTGGACTCGCTCTCCATCGCACATATCCGGGGGGCGTGCATTTGCACAACCACCGAAGCCCACTTAACATCACTGGCCGCTAAACTGTTACCTAATCATTGGGCCGGAAACCCAGCCTTCCACCGGGCCGTACATTCCCAAACAAACCAAAGCCCAATAAACCAAATGAAACCCAATAAACCAAACTGAGTCCACTACAACTGGGCTTTGAGTTCAATTTGAGTTGCTAAATCATGTCAGGATTTTGGTCAGCAACTGGGGATACGAACAAATCCATTAGAGAGCTTGCTTACGGGCATGCCTCACAGTATGAACTCCCCACATGCCATAGTGATTTTAGGAATTATTATGAGCCTTCTCAGGGCCCTGACCTCACATACCCTAATCATTATGAGCACATGTATCAGTCACCACAGTGGGGAGTTGAACAATTTTATACTCCCTCGACTCTTTGTTTACAATCACTAATGGAAACTCTCATGGAGCAAAATGCTAGGCTTGAACTGAATGCAATACATGACCATCCATATAGCAACATGCATGATCATCCCTTCTCTAGTGAACCATGTGCACAACCATTTAATGATTATTCATATGAAACATGCATACCCACTATTGAAGACTCTCCCTCCATTGAACAATGTCACATGTTCTTAAAGATGAACCTTATTCATTTAGAAAAGGAAGAATGGAAGGCAGTTCATGATAGGATGATTATTGTCCCTAATAAAGTAAATCTTGAAAAAAGTGTTTCTATTCCTACTCATGCAACTAACACTGAATATGAACCTAATCTAGAGGTAAATGAGTATACTAGAAATGCTAATAGGGAAATGTATTTTTGTTATGATGATGATGATGATATGTTAGATGATGAGTGCCAAATAGTGCATATTTATACACCTTTTTATTGGCATTTTACTCATCTTTTGCGCTTAGAAATCAGATATTATCCCATATTCTGCATTTTCTTTGTTTTCAAGAATAAATATTTGTTTTAATTAATTTTGTATTTTTAGGTAATAAATAAAGCTCGGAGAAACTAAGGAGCAAAAAGAGCGTAAGAATTGAGTCAAGCATCTATGGAGCAGATAGCCAAAGCCGCGCGCGAATCGGGGCTTGCAAACCCAACAAGGAAGACATGGGCTAAAGCTACCCACGACCCGGATCCGAGCCCGTCTCTTCCGAGACGTCGAGATTTCTTTCTCCCTCATCCAACTGTCCGCTGCTTCCACGTGCATCAAAGATTGCTGCTCCCGTGCAACACCAGATCGCTCCAAAACCGCTTACCTCTATCAGCCATTCAGATTTCGCTCCTATTCATCCAACGCTCGGTGCAGCGTTCCCATCAAACTTCGCTGTGCCCGCTCAATACCCTATCAACCTAACCCTATACCTATCGAGCAAAACCACCATTTCTTCTCTTTCTTCTCTTTCTTCTTCTCTCGAGCGTAGCTCGCAAAACCCACTCCACCACCATCTTCTTTCCCGACACAAAATCGTACCACCTCATCACCACCATCTCTTTACACCGCAACACTCGCACCAATGACCACCTTTAGTTTCACTCATCTCTTGCCTAGCCTCTCTCAACAACTCGCAGGAGGCTATGAAAGAGATAAATGGAACTAGGGTTAGGTTTTGTGTAATCAATCAAGTGATGGAGTTCCCGTGAGCCGCACGACAAGAGGAGAAGCAATCAGAGAGTATGGGTTTGCTTTCTTTTTGATTTGTTTCGATTTTTGAATTAAAGTATTAGGGTTTGGTATTTTTGGGGTTGCATGTATAAATTGAAGTGAACTGAGTTCTAAGTGATAACAAGTGACAACAATGGTAAAACAGATATTTTTGTGCCGAAACGGCTGATATTGAAGAATGAACCTAAACTAAGGTAAAAACAGTGAGACTAAAGGGTGCTAAGGTCTGCAATTCCACCACTAACTTCTATTGTGCTTTCAACTAAGTTAAATGTCTTGTTCCTATAGTAGCTAAGGGCAGTGTGTCAATTCTGCCACTTAACTAAGGAGTTTCTCCATGTAAACTTCAATTACCGCCAAGGGTACTAACCCGAGCATTAGTTATCTAATCAAGTATAACTAATCAAAGGAATTAGCATTTATATCTAAGGTTGAGCTGCAATACACTCAACACATTTATGACCCGACTACAAAGTGTATCCATGGCGTTGGTATACATCGTGAAAGAAAAGCATTGGGTATTTGTAATTGAAGACAATTGATAATATTAAGCATACAAGATCAATCCAACAAGAGTTTAAGCACAAATTGGGAATCAGGGTTTCATTGAAACCCTAACACTAAATTAAAACATCAAATTAAAATAACAAAGAACAGAATTTAAACCTAAATGACACACTGGCTAACCCAGGCGGCACTGTAGTTTGATTCCCACTGTATTCATTGTGCTGCGACTCATGCTTAGAAACCAATGTTTATCTATAGATTAATTGTACTTTAGCTAGACAGTTAATACTTAGGATGAATACCTTAGTTGTGATTGATTCTTCTATTGGTGAAACACCTTAGGTAAGAGGTAGAATTGACACTTCTCCCTTATCCGTTACAAGGGCAAGAATAATACAATGAGCTAAAGACACAGTGTAAATTAGTGGCAGATTGAAAGACCTTAGTTCATCACATTCAAACTCAGCCGTTTCGGCAACCAAAATATCTTTGTTACATTTTGTCACTTGTATTCACTAGAACTCGAGTTAGCAAGTCAGAGAATCAACTAGAGCACACCCTAGTCCTTGTGGGATCGACCCGTACTTTCCGCGTCTCCAATAGACGCTGCACTTGCGGTATAACCGTAGGCTCAAATATAAACACCTTTCCAGGCCTACCAAGTTTTTGGCGTGCACAGATTATGCAAAGTCTCAGGCAAAAACAAGCTACAGCCCAAAGACTCAATCTAAACACAGTTCAAGCTAAGGCTAATCACAGTTGCAACTTAGAGCAAAGTCTAACCAAGCTACGCTTTAAGCACAAACCCGCAATCAACTCGCATCATGCAAACATGGCAAACTTAGCATTCAAAATGGAAATTTCGGGTGGAGTTACTAACCCGTGCAGCCAAGATGGCTGTGTCGCCGCAACTATGCTCAAGATTTCAGTAAGGTGTGACTTACTAGGTTCAGCGCAAGTGGATGCTCATGCTCGCACTTTTCAAAACCCAAGTTTTGCTCCTTCCACTCCTTGGGCTTGCTCAAAGAGTTGCAGACAATAGCACAGCAGATCAAGCACCCGTTAACTCGGAGAGAAGCCTTAGTTCTCAAAAGTGTGCAAAGCTAAGCAAAGGAGATGAATATCATGTCACCGTGCACTCGGGCAAAGACTGGAGTTAATGCAATGCAAGTAGACCGAGCTTAAGCTTGGCCTCGAGCCGTCAACTCGATGGGCTGCACATAAAAAGCACAACCACTGGCCGAGCCTTTTCACCGGGCTGAAACAACATTCACCCACATCGATGAGTCATGGGGTGCCTTTCTCGCCGGGCGTGCACTTTCACACCTATCCGGGCTCTACACACGACAAAGCACACTTAACTAGGCTGGTCCAACAACCGGGCTCGCATAACTTGAGCCGTGCATTTGCACTTAGACTAAACAGCCGGGCTTAAACCAAACAGCCCAAGGGGCCCAATGGCTGTATTTTCCCAACAAACCAAAACCCATTTAAACCAAATCCCAAACAAACCAAATTCCCACATAAACCAAAGCCCATTTTCATGTTCTATGTTTCTGTACATTATCTTTTGGGTTGATCCTCAACTCTTTAGATTGTTGGTTTATGGCAAATTTTCATTGTATATATCCAGTAGGACTTGTTAAATTTTTCTTTCTTGAATCGGTTGAGTCTTCTTGCGCATATATTATGCTAATCCGATATGATCACCACTGAGAATGTTGGATTCTAGCCTTGACTAACGAAGCTCAACCTTGCTCCCGCCGACATACCGGTAATCTCTTCCCTTTTCTCCTATCAGCATAGTTCTCATGGTATGTGACTGTTTAAATTTTTCCTATCTGTGACACATTGAGGACAATGTTTGATTTAGGTTTGGGGGTGCATTTGCATTTAGAGTTTTTAGTTTTTATTTTGCATTTAGAGTTTTTAATCTTTTATTTTATCTTTTATTTTCAAAAAAAAAAAAAAAAAAAATTCAAAAACTCTTTTTGTAAAAACCTCCAACTTTTAGAGATTTTAGAGTCACTAGCATGCTTCTAGCTATGTTTACATAGAGAATCGATCGAAATAACGAGAACTTGGAAGTACCGGAGAATGCAATCGGGTTCCTTAGTTGATTAGAGCGTTAAAGTTGGATTTAACCATACTTAGGAGAGCGAATTAGGTGCCGTTTAGATATTCGGTAGTAGAATTGTGATCACCCATAGTGGAGACCACCCAATTTACATCAAGTGAGGCACCAACCTTCAATTTTTTGCAACTTTCTAGAAAAAAGTCGTTAGAGTGTGTGTCACCTTACGTAAATTCCGGGTAGGAATGGTGAGCTACCCAACTTCTCACCAATTTTCAGCACTACTTTTGATCTCTTGAGTGCTAGTTTTTGTCAATCATGAGGGTGACATCTAAAGATGAAAACTCCTTCTAAATACCGATTTGTAGTTAGCATCATTCTCTCTCTCAATCAAGCAAGACCCATAGAAACACATCATCACAAGAACCTGAGTGTAATCGAATATTGAAAGAAAAGTTGAGATAGTCCAAGGTTTATGTGCAACAAAGAAAAGAAAATAGGATGAGAATTAATAAAATTTATAAAATCAAGACAATACAAGTTGTGGAAAAATTGAGTGATAAAGTCCTTTGTCCATGGAGTTAGTTGTTTCATTATTTGTATTTGTATTTTTATTTTCACTCATTAAAAAAAAAAAAAAAAAATATTGTAGTTTATTTTCTTATTTTTGCTACCACCATGGTAAAGAAGAATTTAAAAAGAAAAATCCAAACAACAAGGAATTTGAGTAGAAAAGTTAAAAATTGTCAAGTTTTGTGAAGTTTAGAAGTTCGTCATCAACAAGTGAAGACCGAAGATTGAAGACGTTTCTATGGTTCTTATGAGAGAGTGATATTAATTGCCGATCGGGTGAGAAGTGAGTGAGTACTCCCACCCCTTGCTAATGGTTGATTTCCTTTCTTAGAGATCATCAGAAAAAGATTCTTTTTGTCCACACCTCTGTGGAGTCTCCATGTTATTTCTAAGGTTATCCTTCTTACCTACAACGTGTGCAGGATTTTTCTCTTTATTCCCGCTTGCACACATGAGAGACTAAAAAAGCGATCTTTTTGAGTGCAATTATCATAAAACCATAATGGTGAGGCAGAAGTCGAGGCTTATGATCACAATCGAATCCGAATTCTTTCATATGGTATGGTTACTTCTCGCTCAAAGACTTAAGGATGAGAATGCGTTCTTCGATAGTTCTAACTTCATTACTAGCATGCAGAAACTCTATGTCCTCATAGCTCCTGGATGCTTGAGACTCTTTTACACTCGAAGTTGGAGAAGGTTTTGTGGGTACACCTCTTGTAAACCCTCACGAGACTACAACTCGTCCACTAGGGACACCTGGGGTTTAAAGGCTTAGTGCATACGCTAAATGCATTCGAGAGACCTCGCGAGGGGTATAATTAGGATTTCTTAATTTCTCGTTTCACTTGAGGACAAGTAAAATTCAGTGTTTGGGGGTATTTGATGAGTGCCAAATAGTGCATATTTATACACCTTTTATTGGCATTTTACTCATCTTTTGCGCTTAGAAATCAGATATTATCCCATATTCTGCATTTTCTTTGTTTTCAAGAATAAATATTTGTTTTAATTAATTTTGTATTTTTAGGTAATAAATAAAGCTCGGAGAAACTAAGGAGCAAAAGAGCAGAAGAATTGGAGTCAAGCATCTATGGAGCAGATAGCCAAAGCCCGCGCGCAATCAGCTTGCAACCCAACAAGGAAGACATGGGCTAAAGCTACCCACGACCCGATCCGAGCCCGTCTCTTCCGAGACGTTGAGATTTCTTTCTCCTCATCCAACGGTCGTCTGCCTCCACGTGCATCAAAGATTGCTGCTCCCGTGCAACACCAGATCGCTCCAAAACCGCTTACCTCCTCAGCCATTCGATTTCGCTCCTATTCATCCAACGCTCGGTGCGCCATGTTCCCATCAAACTTCGCTGTGCCCGCTCAATACCCTATCAACCTAACCCTATACCTATCGAGCAAAACCAATTCATTTCTTCTCTTTCTTCTCTTTCTTCTTCTCTCGAGCAGAGCTCTGCAAAAACCCACTCCACCACCATCTTCTTTCCTGACACAAAATCCAGACCACCTCATCACCACCATCTCTTTACATCGCAACCCACCGCAGACCAACACCACCTTTAGTTTCACTCATCTCTTGCCTAGCCTCTCTCAACAACTCTAGAGGCTATGAAAGAGATAAATGGAACTAGGGTTAGGGTTCCGTGTAATCAATCAAGTGATGGAGTTCCCGTGAGTCCGCACGACAAGAGGAGAAGCAATCGAGAGTATGGGTTTGCTTTCTTTTTGATTTGTTTCGATTTTTGAATTAAAGTATTAGGGTTTGGTATTTTTGGGGTTGCATGTATAAATTGAAGTGAACTGAGTTCTTAGAAGACACGCCTGGGTTAGCCAGTGTGTCATTTAGGTTTAAATTCTGTTCTTTGTTATTTTAATTTGATGTTTTAATTTAGTGTTAGGGTTTCAATGAAACCCTGATTCCAATTTGTGCTTAAACTCGTTGGATTGATCTTGTATGCTTAATATTATCAATTGTCTTCAATTACAAATGTGATAATGCTTTTCTTTCACAAAGTGTATACCAACGCCATGGATACTTTGTAGTCGAGTCATAAATGTGTTGAGTGTATTGCAGCTCAACCTTAGATATAAATGCTAATTCCTTTGATTAGTTATACTTGATTAGATAACTAATGCTTTGGTTAGTACCCTTAGTGGTAATTGAAGTTTACATGGAAAACTCCTTAGTTAAGTGGCGTAATTGACACTCGCCCTTAGCTACTATAGGAACAAGACATTTAACTTAGTTGAAAGCACAATAGAAGTTAGTGGTGGAATTGCAGACCTTAGCACCCTTTAGTCTCACTGTTTTTACCTTAGTTTAGGTTCATTCTTCAATATCAGCCGTTTCGGCACAAAAATATCTGTTTTACCATTGTTGTCACTTGTTATCACTTAGAACTCAGTTTAGCAAAGCCTTAGATCAATTAGAGCACCACAAGTCTCTGTGGTTCGACCCGTACTTGCCGCGTCTCCGATAGACGCCGTGCACTTGCGGTATTACCCGTAGGCTCAAATATAAACATCTTTAGAGGCCTACCATTAGAAGAGCATGTGCATGCAGAAAATATGATGGCATCTTTTGGTTCGGTAGACGTTAGGCGTCTCTTCCGTGAACCTTATGAATGATACTTCTTCTAACATTCATACATATGATGTTGACTCGAGTTTGGGTTTGTGAAATTCTTCGTGCTGAATGTGAGCATGCTACACAACTTGTTTGTGATTTAGGAAAAGATGAATCTTCTGTTGACACTAATGTTCTTTTGGATCATGATATTATTGTTGTGTTCGATTCCTCGCCCATGTCACAATATGTTGCCTGCTCTGATGATTATGACATGGTGATTGATGAATTTGTCTATGATGGTGAGCATGATTTACCCTCTTCTGACCTTAGGAAAGTATGTGATGGTGCAAATATTCTTATACATGAAAACAACTTAGATGTACCTAATCTCTCTCCTAAGTCATGATTGAAACTCCTCCACCAAACCTAGGTGTAGTTTGTAACAAAATTGCAAAACCAACTTTGCTTGAAAATGCCTAACTTAGGCCTAGAGCTTTGTGCTTCCCAAGTCCTCTTGGACTATTTTGCATCAAAATATAACACTTTTAAGGAGCCACGGTTGGAATATGTATGTTCCATTTCTGTTCTTAGCAAAACTCATTTTGAGTTAGACCTTGTGCATGATGTACCTTTAATTTTGCAAGATTTTGTTCTCAAAAACACATCTGTTGACAAGTTTAGGTTTGGGGAAACCCATTCTCATATGCTTGATCTTACTTGCACTCTCATGTTATATTTGTGTAAGGCTGTTGATGTTTGTATATATTTTCTATTGGGTTGATCCTCAACTCTTTAGATTGTTGGTGTATGGTCAATTTTCATTGTATATAATCCAGTATGACTTGTTAAATTTTTCTTTCTTGAATCGGTTGAGTCTTCTTGTACATATATTGTGCTAATCCGATATGATCTCCACTGAGAATGTTGGATTCTAGCCTTGACAAATGAAGCTCTAACCGTGCTCCCCGCCTCGACATCCGGTAATCTCTTCCCTTTTCTCTACTCAACATAGTTCTCATGGTATGTGACCGTTTAAATTTTTCTATCGTTGACACATTGAGGACAATGTTTGATTTAGGTTTGGGGTGCATTTGCATTTGCATATAGAGTTTTTAGTCTTTTTAATCTTTTATTTAAAAAAAAAAACTCTTTTTTGTAAAAAACCTCCAACTTTTAGAGATTTTAGAGTCACTAGCATGCTTCTAGCTATGTTTACATAGAGAGTACGCCGAAATAATGAGAACTTGGAAGTAGAAAAACGCAATCGGGTTTCTTAGTTGATTAGAGCGTTAAAGTTGGATTTAACCATACCGGAGGCGAATTAGGTGATGTTTAGATATTCGGTAGTAGAATTGTGATCACCCATAGTGGAGACTACCCATTTTACATCAAGTGAGGCACCAACCTTCAAATTTTTGCAACTTTCTAGAAAAGTGTTAGTGTGTGTCACCGTACATCAATTCGGGTAGGAATGGTGAGCTACCCAACTTCGCACCACTTTCAAAGACTACTTTTGATCTCTTGAGTGCTAGTTTTTGTCAATCATGAGGGTGACGTTTAAAGAAGAAAACTCCTTCTAAATATCGATTTGCGGTTAGCATCACTCTCTCTCTCAATGTAGACCCATAGAAACACATCATCGTCGACAAACGGAGCATCATCGAATATTGAAAGAAAAGTTGAGATAGTCCAAGGTTTACGTGCAACAAAGAAAAGAAAATAGGATGAGAATTAATGAAGTTTGTGAAAAATCGAGTTTTATTAAAGTTCAGAAGTTCGTCATCAACAGTTGAAGACCGAAGATTGAAGACGTTTTTATGGTTTCTTATGAGAGAGTGATATTAATTGCCGATCGGGTGAGAAGGTAAGTGAGTACTCCCATCCTTGCTAATGGTTGATTTCCTTTCTTAGAGATCATCGTAAAAGATTCTTTTTGTCCACACCTCGTGGAGTCTCCATATTTTATTTCGGAAGGTTATCCTTCTTACCTACAACGTGTGCAGATTTCTCTCTTTATTCCACCGCACACATGAGAGACTAAAAAAGCGATCTTTTTGAGTGCAATTATCATAAAACCCTATTAGTGAGGAGAGTCGAGGCTTATGATCACAATCGAATCCGAATTCTTTCATATGGTATGGTTACTTCTCGCTCAGCACTTAAGGATGAGAATGCGTTCTTTGGTAGTTCTAACTTCGTGTTACTAGCATGCAGAAACTCTATGTCCTCATAGCTTCTTGGAGGCTTGAGACTCTTTTACACTCTGAAGTTGGAGAAGGTTTTGTGGGTACACCTCTGGTAAACCCTCACGAGACTACAACTCGTCCACTAGGGACACCTAAGGGTTTAAAGGCTTAGTGCATACGCTAAATGCATTCGAGAGACCTGCGACAGGGGTATAGTTAGGATTTCTTAATTTCTGTTTCACTTGAGGACAAGTAAAATTCAGGTTTGGTGGTATTTGATGAGTGCCAAATAGTGCATATTTATACACCTTTTTATTGGCATTTTACTCATCTTTTGTGCTTAGAAATCAGATATTATCCCAAATTCTGTATTTTCTTTGTTTTCAAGAATAAATATTTGTACTAATTAATTTTGTGTTTTTAGGTAATAAATAAAGCTCGGAGAAATTGAGGAGCCAAAAGAGCGAAGAATCGGAGGCAAGTGTCTATGGAGCAGAGAAAGCCAAGCCGCGCGCGTCGCGGTAAACCCAACAAGTAGCAACTCATCTACATACATGGGCTCGAGCTATCCATCTCCGACCCACGACCCGGATCCAAGCCCATCATTTCGAGTCAGTTGAGATCTCCCTCACTACATCCAATGGTCTCTCCTTCATGCACATCACACTCGTTGCTCCCGATCAACACCAAATCAGTCTGACTCTCCCTGAGCCGTTCAGATTTCACCCATCTTCATCCAACGCTCGCTCCGCCTTCCTCATCAAAGCTTGATGATCCCGCTCAACACCACAGTCCCTATATATTTACCCATAACCTAAACCTAAACCTAAACCTAATTTCTCTTTCTTCCTCCCTCCCTCGCCCGACAGAGCAGAGCTCTGTCCATCTCCTGCCATAGCCGCCTTCGCCACCTTACCTTCCATCGCCTTTCCCATACCTCCATACCCTGACAGAACCGCACCACCTCCTCCCTGCTATACCTCTCTAGAACTAGTGTTCTCTCTCTTAGCTTCTCTCAACCCTAGAAGCTAACTTAGAGAAAACTAGAACTAGGGTTATCCAACAACCATACATGGAGCTCGAGGCGATTGACAAGAGGAAAGCGATTCGAGACGTGGGTGAGAGGTGATTTAATTTAATTTCTATTTTAAAGAATTTTAGGGTTTTGGGAAATTTTGCATGTATAAATAGCAGTGAACTGTGTGTGTTAGGGTTTATGCCTGGGCTAGCCAGAGCACCACTTAAGTTAATTTGTAGTTTATTTTGTATCTTAATCATGTTCTAAATAAATTTGCTAGGGTTGAGATGAAACCCACAATGCATGGGCTAATATTTGCTCATATTTTTGATAATTTGTTCTTGTTGTGCTATATTGTTTAGGATAAATATATTCTTAACACTCAAAGATTTTACTTTCACAAGGTGTCTGCCATGTATGCATTGTAGTTGGATAAATACTATGTTGATTGTGTTGCAATTCATGCTTCATTGAATGCTATTAATCCTCGGACTAGTTGTGCCCCCGAGAAGACAATTAGTGCTTGGAGAGATACCCTAATTGTGATTAGAATATCCATCTTAAGATAGGTTCAATCATCTAAGTAGTAAGAATTGATCTCATGATTAGTTGTACTATGACAAGACCTAATACTAGGGATTAGTTAATGGCCTTAGTTGATAGTAAGCCATCCATTGAGACCCTGGATGAAAGGAAAACTTGCATCTTGTCTGGCATCCATTACAGGTGGGACAAGAACAATATTGAAAATGAACTGATGTAGCTAAGATTAGGTGGTGGATTCGACACTCTAGTGCTCTTTCTATATTGTTTACAGCTTTATCTTAGAGTCACATTTTCACCTCAGTCGCTTCGACAACCCTGAATTGTGTCACTTACTCTCCTTGAATTCAGTCTAGCATAGCCATAGATCAATACATAGCACCACAAGTCTCTGTGGTTCGACCCGTACTTGCCACGCCTCCAACAGGCGCCGTGCACTTGCGGTTATCACAAGTAGGCATTAAAATAAGACCATTTCCCGACCTACCAAGTTTTTGGCGCCGTTGCGGGGACTTGGCGTGTCTTGAGTCGATTCTTGCTTGCTTGCTTTATCGATTTTCATCCCACC
>JAJJWW010010878.1:0-96345 GCA_023531295.1 Papaver armeniacum
GGCATGTTGTAGGGCCAAAGTAGCATAATTGGGCCACGATTGGAAATTAGGGTTTCGACTAATGCCACTAAAGGCAGGCCGTGTTTAGAATACCCTCGATTGGAATATGTTATGGCGTTTGGCCACGAACAAGAAGTAGGTTAGCGCATTGGCGCATATTTATGGTACGTTCCAACGTTCGGCATGCTTCTGTGGCAAAGTGGCACGTTTGGCATGTTGGGCATGTCAATTAACGTTTTGGCGAGCATGGCATGTTCGGCATGTCACAAATATGTCGGAGCGTAATGGCACATTTGGCATGTTTGGCATGCCAATTAGCGTATTGGCGTAACCCGGAAAGCGATTTGGCATTGTGACCACTGACGCAACTTTGCCTCTTTTGATACTTGTGGCGTGTTTAGAGCGTCTGGATTGGTCGATTAAAAGAGGCCCAGCATGGGTGTGGTTACACTTCTAGTGTGCGTGTGGCGTATTTAGAACGACTTGATTGGCCGATGGGAAATAGGGCCGGCAAGTATGGGCCCAACCACAACTCATGTGCGTGTGGCGGGAATAGGGGCCGGTTCGAGCAGCATGGGGTGTGGCCACTTGCAAGTGGCGCCGGCTGGCCTATGGCATGGCCACACCTCCCTGTGCTACTGCTCCTATTCCGTGGCTCCTTTTATTCCTTGTTTTTTGATTGTGGGTAGGATTTTCCAACTACTAATCCATGGCGGATTAATTGCCTAGTTCGCATAGGCTTAATTTCGACAGGCGAGGTCTAATATACTGCGCAAGGCGCAAAACCCTAATTTTGCAAATTAGTTAGGGTAATATACGAACGTGAATTATCACAAAAATTGATTGAATTACATGTGTTGACACGGAGTTCTTTAAGTTTATTGTGAGAGCAAGATGCTTTCGATTGAGTACTTTTATGCAAGGACCTTAACCTTGATACTTGGAAATTCGTGCTACTCTGCTTGCGAGTGAACACAAATTGTCATGCCACATCAATATTAAGGGTTCAGCTTGGGGAACATAGCATAGGAAAAATACTCGTAGTGCTCCAAAGATTAGTGACTAATGCAGCTAGGAGCTTATATACTCATTAGGCTCTATACTAGTGAATAATTCATCTAGAGCTTGAGTTTCAATATAATATGAAGAGAGACATAGGCACTCATCGATTTTGATATATTCTCCAAATTCCCCGCGGAATATAGACATATCAATGTCTACTACGTCCGATGCTTGGTGGGTAGATAGACTTTACGGTTAAGCCCTATACTAAAAAACCAAAAAAAAACCACCTCAGTTTGTGCGTTGGCTTCTTTTTTAGGAACTTTTGGCTTTGTCTTCTTGTCCAAAGCCTCTTGCTTCTTGAGCTCAGCCTGCTCTTTCTTCTCACGCTCCTCTTGATCTTTCATAGCACTCCATTCCAATTTTTTAGCTTCATCTTCAACAGTAGTAGAAGTATTAACTGATTGCGTCTGATCCTGAGGCTTATCAACCTCCAAAACTTAATCCTCAATCTCTTCAGTCCTGGTATCAAACCTGTTAGAAAGTGCCAAGTCCTACAAAGATTTAAGGAGATGATCTTAGGCGTTTTAGTGGTCAGAACTAAAACCAACTTCATCTATAGGCTCTAATATTGTTGTTGGAGAGCCTAAAGCTACATATTCTTCACTCTCAGTGATAATAACTGGTGTTTCAGCTTGCTTCTTCTCCATAGCTTTTTTCTTCAAATTCTCGAGCTTAGTTTTAGACATATCTTGTTCAATCCTAGCCACACCAAAGATCTACTTCAACTCTCTCGCTCTCTTTTTCAAACCTTCACATTGCTTAAAAGCTTTCATCTCCTCAAGATCCACATATGTTGCACCATCATTGTGTGTGTATCGAAAGCACCATCATCACGCGGAACGAAGTAACTTCATTGCGGCGAGGTGAAACGCAATCATTGCATTTGAGCGGGGATCGCAATCATTGTGCTGTGAGGTATCATCATCATTACGTTGTTCCGGTGTCTCACCATCATTGCGCAAAGATTCCACTCCATCATTTGCAAACACTACTCTCGAGGCTCTCCAAATATTTGTGCGTACCGGCAAACATCTCGGAATTGTGGTGGTTTTTCTTTAGGTGGTGGATCGGTAGTTGGCGGAACAACAACAACCACAAGCCTAGTAGTTTGATCATCATTTGGCGGAACGTTAGTATCCGTAGTATTGTTGTTATTTTTAGGAGGATCATTACCCTTAGGAAATTCGGTTTTGTGCCAAAAATTCTTAAGGTCATCCATATCGCCTTCAAGCTTCTTCTTTACCTGGGATCCTTTTCAACATCGCCTTTGTCTTCAGTTCATCATACTTATCTATTCTACAATCGATTTTGATATGGCCAATATATTTACAATATTCGCGAAACTAGGCATGTTTAGAATTTCGTATTCTTGAACAAAACTTCGTTGCTTTCTTCACCATCAACAATAATCTTGCCTAATGGCTTTGAAAAATCTATATCAATTAAAACCGCAGCAAAATAGCCATATTCAAACCTTAAAGTTCTTGGATCAACTGCCACCGGCTTGCCAAGGCCTCTACCGTCTAAAAAGCGTTTCTTCATCCCAAAATTCCCACGGAAGAGCTTTGAAACGAACCCAAACAGCAACTCTAGTAACCTTGTCCGATTCAGGATCGAACATAGGCGTCCATGGTTGGACTTTGAGCTGTTGCTGCTTCACCTTCCACGGACCATCATAACTAACTCTTTTACGATCATCTTCATTGTCTAACTTGATAAAAAAATAACCTTTAACCCATGGAATAAATTGAGCGAAACCGTAAAGCTTCCATTGATTCAATAATTCCAGATTTTGCATCCTCAAATTTTAGGTTTTGAAATCCAAACGCCCAACCAAACTGTATTTCCACACGGCTTTGATCTTAGCATGAGTTTCTTGTGGGATTGTGATAACAACCTCACCTGTTGAGGTACGAACCGGTGGGTGAGACAAAGTATCAACATCAATCTTTGATAAAGCGTGAGTTTTCTTCTTTAATATAGACGCATAGGTACGATTACCATCCCAGGTGCCATGATTTCCATCTTCGGGCTTTTTCCTAATCTCGGAAGAATTAGGTTTTGCAGCGTATTCTTCCGAATATAGACTTGCCTAGTTATAGAATTTGAGCGTGATCGGTTCCAATTATTTTTATGATTCCCAGAGATGGATCATCGGTTCTTTGATTAGATTAGGCGACGGATTTGGTTGATTTTGCGCCATGAAAGCGCAAAATCAAGAGAAAACAAGGAGCGCAAAGAGAAAAGAGGGCGGAGAAAAACCAGAGCTCTTTCCCCCGTGAAACCCTAGGTTTCGCTTTTTTTAATTTTTTTGCTTCTAAAAGTCCACACTAGCGATCATTCATAAAATTGTCTATCCAAACTAACCCGACTTTTCTGCTTCCGAAATCAAAAAGCAACTTCGAGTGACATCCAAACAGATTGTGTCTCTCTAATTTGTGGAGTAAATTGTTATGTCACATTGTCAAGACTCACTCTCTTGCTCAGTGGAGACTCTTCCGCTAATGGCTAGTCTCACAGGCTTTTTTCCCTTCTTTTCCGTATAAACTATTTTTTTTAAGCTTTTCCACAAAATTTAAGCTTTTTCATAAACTCTGTATGATTCCTTTTCTAAATTTCTCACAGTGAGTTCTCGAAGGAGAAAAGGACACAAAGTTGGGGGATTCATTAAGCAACCCTCCAAGTGGCAAAATTTGACTTAGAATCAAGTTTTGAGTTCCCCAATATTAAATAAGTGTACGGTGAAGGTGTACACCTGGATCATATATCTCAAAATGAAGCGCACAATATCATTATACTAAATTAAGAGGTGGGTGGTCAGAAATTCCCGAGGTGTACAAGTATTTTCCTGAAGTTGTCAAAGAATGGTTCCAAAAATATCTCGGCAACGTTTCTTATTGAAAGAATCCTGAGATAACTACAAAGCAGAAAAGTAAAAGTCATCATCCCCTTCCACAAGGTCAGATTCCTTATGTCGATTAGTAACAGTTGTTACAAAATGGTGAACGTTAGGAAACAACTGAAGAATTGGTTCAAGACATTGGGTCATATAGTGAATATCTGGTTTGGTGTTATTCAATCATGAACCCTACCATAGCTTTGGATCCAAAACACCACGCTGGGATGGATCAACCAGCATTCGGTAGGATCCCACTTGATCCAAGTTTCCTTTTCTCCCAACCTCCTCCCGAAACGACCTCTATATTATATACATATCATCGTCAAAGAGATTTGATGTGGAGTGGCAGGCCAGGTGTAACAATTATCACTATTTAGTGAAAAAATTTCAGCTACCCACTTGAATATCACGAATAAATGGAGGACTGATCTCATGTTGTTTGGCTTAAGTCCAGCAGTTTCCACTCACGCTCATGTAAATCACACTAAATCTACAAAGATCAAGGATTTAACCTTGAAGCATCTCAACTACAAACTTTGATTACCCCTCATAACCGTCATCAGTGTTTCAACCATATGATAATGTCTATCTTGTGTCACCACATAGTACTTCAACTCATGCAGTTATCTCTGAGTTATTAAACAACAATTATTAAGACGTTCAAGGATGTGACCATTTTGATCGATTATAGCAGGTTAGATATAATTTTAAACAAATTCAACAATTAGATATAATCACTTCGGTTTTTTATTCAAAGAATCCTGCGACAAAGTAAAGGTCATCAGCCCGTTTCCACAAGGTCGATTCTTATGTCAATTACTTACGGTTGTTACCAAATAGTCAACCTTGGGAAACAACTGAAGAATTGTTTCAACCCATTCGGTCATATAAAGAATATATGGTTTGGTTCTATTCAATTATGAAGCCTACCATAGATTTGGAGCCAAAACACCACGCTGGGATGGATCAACCAGCATTCGTTAGGATCCCGATTGATCCGTGGTTCCTTTTATCCCAACCTCCTAGAATCGACCTTTATATTATATGCATATCCTTGTCGGGAGAGATTTATCATCGCCATCTATGCCACCAACTCAGGAGATAGAGAGTATAACTTCACAAGGGAAAGGTATTGCAATTTCATTAGCTTTTGAATGTCTTAGTAGGGTAGAACCATATTGGGGGAGGGGTATAATCTACCAGATGTGGAATGGCAGGCCGTGTGTAACAATAATCACTATCTAGTGCAAAATTTTATTACTCACTTGAACATCACGAATAAATGGATGAATGATGCCATGTTGTTTGGCTTAAGTCCAATGGTTTCTACCCACGCTCATGTAAATCACACTCAATTTACCAAGACCAAGGATTTAACCTTGAATCAGCTCAACAACAAACTCTGGTTACCCCTCATAACCGTCATCAGTGTTTCAACCATATGATAATCTCTATCGCGTGTCACCACCTAGTAATTCAACTCATGCAGTTATCTCTGAGTTTAAACAACAATTATTAAGACGTTCAAGGATGTGACCATTTTGATCGATTATAACAGGTTAGATATAATTTTGAACAAGTTATAAGTAATGGTCAAGATGGTGGTAGTCGAGTTGATGATAGTAAAGCTGGTGATGGGTATGAAGATAGGAAATACGAAGGAGATGAAGAAGAGAAATATGAGGATTCTTTTGCAGATGAAGAAGAAAAACATAAAAGTGGTTATGAAATATTGGAAGAACCGTAAAAAAAAGACATTTTGCATTGATTAAAAAGTTAAATTACATCCTCTCATTTGAATATATATCTTGTGGTCTGATTAGACTTTAGTATTTATGATGAAGCAAAAGAAGCCACAATCACATTACATAGTATTACCAGGCAAAGATAGTAAAATTGGATATCTGAGAAGATCATTAGGTGATAGAGCCATTGGGTAGCTTAGATAAGATTGAGCGCCCAGTCTTATTCATGGGCAGTTGGGATAAGCACCGAGCACTCGAGTCTATACTCTCGGTAAGCTCGGTAGAATTTTCTCATACGTTTAATTTTCTAATCTGCCCATCCTATAATGCCTCAAAAAATCGTTAATTAGATGGTTTTCACATCTTATTGGAATTAATATAACTAGTAAAGTTTGTAAGCGAGCTATTTTAGGGGTTGCTCAAATTTTTGGGTTGTTTTTAGTTATTTTCCTTTAATTTAAGGCAATAGGATGGGCTGAAAAAGACTAAGTTGCGTTATTCTAAAATCACCTTATTATCCCTATATTATCAATTTACTTTAAAATGACTAAATTACTTTTTGTTACGTACATTTTGTTTATCGGTAAGGAGGGAGGGACTCTGGGAGCGGTAGCCTCCTTGGGACTTAAATTTATTAGACGAAAATCGCAGAACACCATCCACAGTTGGTTGGATCCCTTGTAAATATTGGTCGGATTACTAAGTGTATATATGCATCAATTATTTAGGTTACGTATCTTGTAATTGGATGCATGAAACATATGCTTAAAAGAATGTGAACAATTTTCTTATGAATTCTCAATCTGAAGTTTGAGAGACAAGTTCATTTCTAGAAAAATTATGATAACGGCCTTGTGAAGACGAAACCAACTACCTATGGTGGTACTAAAAGGTTAGAAAGATGGTAATTGGTGAAGATATAATAGACATCTACGGGTTTTTTATATGACTGCAATTTTTAAACTCATAAATTCCCCATAAATTCTATCATCACATCCTCCACCGGTAATCCCAACAATGTTCATTTACTAGAGCATCTCCAATGCTAAGGGTGGAAGTCATCCTATGCGGGGGTCTTATTAATATTTTTTTATTGGGGATGATTCCTATGTGGCTAAAACAAATAAAAATTTGACATTTTACCTCAAGTTTCATCTCCAATGCTAAAGTCTTCCTACCCTAAAATCAATTTTGGAATAAGTTTTATAAGGGTCATAATTATGGAAAAAACTATCTTTGAAGTTATCACCCAATAACAATATTTTTTAATCAAAAGAAATTAATTTGGGAATAAAATATTGATGATGTGTCAATAGACCTAGGGTCATGGAGAAGGTGAAGATATGACTTTCTCCTTTACCCTTTCTTATGAGATGGCATCCTTGTCATGATTTTTCACTAGAACACCGCTACCACGGTGGGGAAGGCCGACCGAGAAAAATAAACACCGTTTGCAATGGAATCGCACTAAGTGGAAACCCCGCGCCATATTGGCACAGAATTTTAATGGCGCTGGCTAAATGGATATCCGGTGCTATGAGATTATTTATTACTAAATTTATTTGTGTACAAACACCCAGCACGCCTAGCGCTGGGTAAAATAGTCATTTGACATCCAAGCGCTATTAGGAGCCAACCATACAGGTTAAGGGGTGGCCAAGAATCACCAAGAAATACTAACAAAACCATGAGTTCTCAGGGCTATCACCAGCTAACCTTTAGTTAGGGGCTGCCACTTCAGGTGCCCCATATCTGGAGAGCTGGGTGTCAATTATCTGGAGAGTTGGGTGTTAATTAGCTGGGTGTCTAAACCTAACTTGTTTACAAAATATGCTTACTGACTTTTTCAAAGGTTTGACTAAAACACGTGTATCTCATGTGAATACTCTTATCTTTACGGGGAAAACCAAACAGGTCTCACTCTCTTTCGTCTTCCCCGTTCCTCTTCATCTCTTTTTTTTTTTCTTTTTTTTATCGGTTATTAATGAACAACAGGTTAGTTTTATTTTTCTCAAAAAGCCAAACCAATGTGTATCATTAAATCTTTGAGTATGAATATATATGGTTTCGATAGTTTATAAGAAAAATTGATTTCTCAAAGATTTCTGCCATTGTATTTGAATTTTTTCTCCAAAATTTTGAATTGTATTTAAATCACGCAGAGTCGCAGATTCAAAAAATGAAAATTTTCGGTTCGAATCAGTTGTTCGAGACGTTGCCGGACGGGATTTGGGGTTTAAACGGAGTGAGATATATTGATTTTTCCGATAATTTGCTTGTCAGAGAAATGCCGGACGGGATTGAGAAGGCGTTTAATCTGAGCGCTGTTAGTTTAGGGAGGAATAAATTGAACAGTGTATTTACGGTGGGGATTGGTGGGTGTGCTCTGTTTTAGGAAATTGATTTCAGTGACAATTTTTTGACCGGAGGGATGCCGAATTCGATGATGGCGGTGATGGTGATGCGCGGTGGCGATGCTGGTAAGAGTGGTGGCAGTGCTGGTAACGGTGGTGGCAATACTTTAAGCAGCGGTGTTGGTAATGGTGGTGTGCTAGTTGTGATGGCGGTTATGCTGGCTATGGTGGTTGTGCTGGTTATGGTGGTGATGGTATCGGTGGTTATGTTGGTGGTTGCAGTGGTGATAATGGTGGTGAAAAAAAGATAGACTTAGGAGTGTAAAGGAAATGATTTATAAATATAAGGGTATTCTGGACCTTTATAAATGAACGGCTCCCATCAATTCCATGTTTCAATCCAAGGAATGATAACAAATCTACACACAGAAATCCTTTTTTAGATGAATGGCTCACATCAATTCCATGTTTTTAAACAATTTGATCCAACGGTCTATATCAAAAATTGACACAGAAATTTTTCTAAATCTTTTTGCAATTTGCGTTAGGGTCCATTTGACAAAAAAGTGGCCATAAAAGGGACTCCCTCCCTACGGGCCCTCTGGTCGGTCGGCCCAATTAACCTTGACCCTAGCACTGGAGATCAATTTTTGGTTTAAAAAGTGTTAAATCCTAGGTGTCATGTCTTTTTAAAACCTTCACCCCTAGCATTGGAGATGCTCTAAAGGGGGAGCTTATTTAGTGTCCGAGTCTCAATTGAGACTGTTGGTTTGGGAGGTGCCAACTGTTATTTCGAAATATCCCAATAATATCCCAAATGTTTCACAAGGTTTCAGCCCGTCTAATAATTATTTGGGTATATCGGTAAGGCTAGCCCCAATCGTGGTCCAAGATTCAAGCAGAATGTTGGATCCACGTCACCAAAACACCTCGTCCGGGCGCAATGGGAACCCAAGATCCCCAGATGAAACGATTCGAACCTACGTGCAACGCTAGATTTGAAGCTACGTCGCATAGGGAAACTCACAAAAACGCCAGTTTCAACATGCGTATTGACCTTGTTGACCCGTCAACACCTTAGATTTGAACTTGCGTTTCATAGAGAACCCTAAAACTTACGTGAAATGGCCCGGCCTTCTTCTCTTTTCTTTCTTCCTCTCTTGTTCTTCAACCTCACCTCCCTTCTCATGGTTTGATTGAAAAAAATTGTGTTTAAGGCGCGGAAAATTTACAAGGGTTTGTTCATTTTAGGAAATCGATTGGTGGTATTTTTGTGAGATTTCATCATCAAAATCCACACTAGGTAAGTAATTTTATTTTTTTGGTTTAGTTGTTTTATGATTCTTGATTTTAGTTATAAATGGATTGATTTAGGTGTTATTATTTATAAATGAAATCCCCCTTAAAAAATCTGGTCGTTACAGTGTGTTGATAAGGATAACAAGATTTTTATCAGAAGTCTAATTATCAAAAACAGTGTCTGGATGACTTAATGGCAACTGCATAAGCTGAGTAGTACGAGTGTTTTTATCTACAGAACTAGGCTATGTTCAACCAGAGCTCTATTTGAGAAAGTATACGAAAATTACTCGGCGGCTAACATTAATGTGTAAACCGGGTGTAGGAAAAAAAAGGTCAAACAAATATTTAAATGACCACGCGATTTACAAGCTGCAGATATCTGAGAATCGTGATTCAATATGCGTGCGACGCAGTTCAAACTGCGTTCTAAGAATATTCCGTGGATTTTTTTGCTTTGTGATTTGTAAGCTGCGTTTTTTTTCTACACGCAGTTTGAAACTGCGTACCTTGGGTAGATCCAACTTGGATCCAAGCAGAACGCAGCACTTGTTCTGGACGTGGGCTACTGTGGGCGGAAAAACGACACTTCAACATTGCCTTAACTTGGATGTTGGAGTCCATTGGGGCTAGCCTAACGAGTGAGTAAGGTGGAATAACTGAATCAAATGGAATTCCAAATTTGCAAATGAAACGGGTTTACCTAAGGGAGCTAAGGAGAATGCGGTTCAAGTGCATAACCTTCAATCAAAAATGTGCAACTCATAGTGGATCGCTTCTTGTGATGAAAGGTTGTCATTTACACAACGTTGAGAACAAGATTTGTTCCCAATGGAAGGTTGTCATCTGGTATATGAGTCTTCACAACCTTCTTCTTTTACTCACAATTTAGAAACTACTCAAGGTCATAGTTACAGAATTTAGAAACTACTCAAGGTCATCGTTACGGAACTAGTCAAAATTTAGAAATTACTCATACCAAGGATTATACGGTCAGTGGTTACGGAAATTTGAAATAAAGATGCTAATATGATTCTAGCTGGCCACAAAATCTATAGTCAACATTATGTTGTATGAATGGATGAAGCCTATTATTGAATATTTTTATTTAAATTTGAATTATCTAATTTCGGGGAAAAATATGGCTAGCCCAATTTTGAAATTTTTTATATTAGGAGCCCACCATTAAGATACCGTACATTAGAAACCCAAAATAAGTTTTAGAACTAAATAATTTTACTATAATGACCTTTTACTATAGTAATTATCTTATTTTTATTTTAGTAATTATCCAGTAATTATCTTATTTTTATTTTAGTAATTATCCAGTTTTGGTCCAAGAATTTGGGAAAATCCCAAAAATGAAGCTCACCAGAAATTTCCAGTTTTAGTAATTATTTTGTTATTTAATCTGAATTTTAAAATTTTCTTTTTAAAAACGGTTATAATTAAACGTGATAATGATAATCCTAATAAAATCTTCCTAAAATCTCTCACACAAATCTGTTTCTAAAATTCGTTTTCATTCCTTATAGTTCTCATTTTCTAACTTATTTTAAGGTCAAATATATTAACTAATAATCTCCTAGGAAATTTGTTTAATTTTACTTATCACTCCTTCAATTTCTCATTTTCAAACTTATTTTAAGGTCAACTATATGAGTTTTAGTAGCTTTATTTTACATGCCACTTGACCGGGATAATTTTAGTTTTCACAGTATAGTGATAATCGAAATTTTCACATGATGAAGTAGTTGCATTTTGTGAAAATGGCAATTATCATCAGTTTACTGGAAATTTATAATCGTAATTATCCGCTTACTGAAAATTCTAATTTTCACAAATATATTGATAATCGCAATTATCCGCTTACTGAAAATTTAGTTTTTACAAATATATTGATAATCACAACTTTCACCTGCTGGAATCAACTGGTTTTGTAAAAAAATCGAAATTCTCACCTACTTATTCAAAGCCAGTGATAATTGCAATTTTACCTATTTTCAAAAGTTATAAACAAAAACTTGAGAATAGGGTATTCATTCTGAATCGATGCTATAAACTGTTTTAGATTGTAAAGCAAAGTAGAAAAGAATATCAGAACTTCCGGAACAAATTATAAGGTCATTACCGATTTCTAGGATACATATACAACTAGCCAATTGATAAACCTTTGAGCTCAAAACCAAAAATTCAAAAAACCAAAAACTCAAAAATCAATAGGAATTAGATAATCCCACACATGGAACCATCAACTCTATGAATCCAGTAAGAATTAGATAATCCCACGCATGGAACCATCAACCATATGAATCCAGTAAGGATAAGGATCATCAAAGTTAGTATGTAATGGTGGTGTATTATGGAGATACCAAACCAATCAAACCTACTGCTGATGTTGAAAGAAAAAAACCAAAGAAAAAGAAAGAAGTGAACGAGATCTATAGCTGCGGCCTAAAAAAGCTGAAGCAAATTTATTGACAGAAAAAGATAAAATACTTACAGCAAGAAAAACGGCAATTGACCATAAATAATAACTACAATAATCTTAATGTCCACAAAAAACGCCATGATTAATGACCGGTTATTAATGGAATTATATTTATTAATTTATTTTGGTTAACAATACATAATTGAAGAATTGTTTAGTTACTAATGATGTTGGTAGTGGTCCAGGTAGATTTATTTTTCATAGGTTGGGTGTTGTTATTCAGAAAGGGGTTGGTGCCCAGCTTGTAGCTCGGTTACCAACTAAAAGTGTAAAATCTTAATAATTCATCTTTATATTATATAGAAAACATACATAATTTATAAAGGTTATGTTAGTCCATCCAAAAATGTGAAAGTCTAATCTTAATCTTAAACTATTAATCTTAACCGTTCATTCTATATTTTGGGTTACAAATATATACCATCTTAATGATGGGTTTTTGAAAGAGAGAGGGTTCAAACTTGGGCTCCTTAGAAATTTCCACATCTAATTTCTATATTATGTAGTACTTTTTTTTTTCTAAATCTTTTTTTTTTTCGCTAGAAAAAATTGATTTCATCAAAACTATTGAATAAAGGTTACGTGTCTTTCTCCAAATAGTCATATCGGAAGTCTTGAGGGATTCTATCTCACTCACCCATTTACTCTCGCATGTTTTTCCATCACATCAGCTACTCAATTTGTATCTTTTTTAACAAAGGAACATGACCAAAAAATAAATTGTTTAAGCAAAGAGATACGCTCTTGGAACATACTAATTTTTGTCCAGTTAATACCACGTACAGACCCATTACAAGCGAGCGAAATTTGATAGATTCAAATGTGCTAATTTTGCATCTGTTCCTCTCATTCATTCTCCTTTAAAAATATGATTTGATGAAGGTTTTTTTAGGATTTCATGATCACAATATTCTTGATATGTCGTTGAAAAATAATTTCACTGCTCTTATCCCTAAAAAAGTGGGTGTAGAGGAAGTTAAGGATTTTCGGCTTATCAGCCTTGTTGGGAGTGTGTACAAAATCATCTCAAAAGTCTTAGCGAGAACGCTTAAAGGTATATCTTCCTACCCTGATCTCACCCTCTCGATCTAGTTTTATTGAAGGAAGACAAATTCTTGATGGAGTGTTGATAGCGAATGAATGTGTGGATTATAGACTTAGTCAAAGATTATCGGGGTTGGTTTGCAAACTTGATGTTGAAAAGGCTTTTGATAATGTGAATTGGAATTTTTTAAATGAAATATTATTCAAGATGGGTTTTGATGGTATATGGAGAGCTTTGATTAGAAATTGTTTAACTTTCTCAAAGTTTTCGATTCTTGTTAATGGATCTTCTCATGGTTACTTTGGTAATGAAAAGGGATTTCATCAAGGTGACCCTCTTTCTCCATTTGTTTTTACTATCGTTGGTGAAGTCTCAGGTTGTATATTGAGCAAAGCTCAAGAACTTGATCAAATCTCGGGTTTCTCGGTGAAGGAGGGGGGAACACAAATAAATCACTTGCAATTTTCCAAAGACGCTATCATTTTTCTTGATGATAATAGAGAACAAGTTCATGTTTTACGCTACTTACTACTTTGTTTCGAGTTAACTTGGGGTTTGAAGATAAATTTCTCGAAGACTAGTTTATTTGGGGTCGCGTTTGAAGAGGGAATTGAAGGCTATGCTAACATGTTGTATTGCAAGAACGCTAGGTTTCCAAGTGTCTATCCCGGTCTTCCCTTGGATGACAATATGGGAGGCCCGCAAAAATGAAAAAAAAATCTTGAAACTTGTACAAAAAGAGTTGCTTCTTAGAATGGGAAAACACTTTGTAGAGGAGGTAAGTCAACTCCCATCAAAAGTGTTTTGGCTAGTTTATCAATTTATTATCTCTCAATTTTTCTTGCCCCTTGCTCCATAACTAAGAAAATTAATAAAGTTGAGAGATCTCTTATGGGATGATGATTCTAACAAGAAAAGAACTCGTAATGTTAAGTGGACAATGGTTTCAAACCAAAAGATAAATGTGGTCTAGGTATTAGATGGACTAAGCAAGTGAATTCGACTTTGCTAAAGAAATGGTGGTGGTGTTTTGGTTTAGAGAAAAATGCTTTGTGGAGAAAGAATATGGTGGAGAAATTTGGTGAAACATCCACCGATTGGGAAACTCTCCAACCCATTTAATGATCAAAAGGAGGTAGTTTGTGGTTTAATATTTACAAAGAGTTACAAGATTTCTGTAAGGACCCTCAAGCTCGTCAACGCTATTTGACTGGTCTAGCAATGATCAAGAGACGTATTAAGCTGATAATGACTCGATTAGTTTGACACGAACGTTAATTAATAGAAATTAATCTAACAACAATTTAGATACGAAACTAGTATCGTTAGATAGGTCTCGAAAAGTTACGCAGAATGGACTACTCGAACGTGTCATTCGGATATCGGACGAAGAAGATATCATCAGTTTTGTTTGAAGGGAAAAATAATCATTTTTGCAGTTTAGCCGCCTTGGCTGCCCTTATCCTTTCTTGGGTGCCTTTAGCATCTCTGGTCAGCCTTATCTCCAGATCGAGAAGATAAACTCATTTTCTTTTCTTTTCTTTCTCTTTATTCTTTTCCTTCTTCTTCTCTCTACTTTCTTCTGTTCTTCTGCCGAGTGAGGAGTTTGAGAGTAGATGCAAAAGAAAATCATCTGGTGATGCTGATAGATGATGGTGGGTCGTGGTGGTGATGTTGTCTGGGTAAGAGAAGCCGAAGAAATGAGAGATTGGAGAAAAACAGAGAATTAGAATTAGGGTTTCTGTAAATGAAATTGGAAGATTCGAGTTCTCAGGTGAATTCGTGGGTTAATTGGGCTGCTGTTAGTTGATGATTAGAAAAGTTGAGGGTTGATTGAACCTATAGAGTTGTTTGAGGATTGAATCAGGAGTTAGGGTTTCATAAGAAGAGACTCAGAGAGGATTTAAAAGATGTATTGATGTTCTGATGAGATGAATTGAGATGGGTATTGAATGATCGAGTGGAATTGAAGATGAAATCAGGTTTCAAGTGATGAAGTAATAATTCAGAAAGAAGTTGGGGTTTCAATTGAACTGTGGATAATTGATGAGCCTGTGATGACATGTTCTTTGAATTGAATCAAGGTGAAGAGAAGTTTGGTTTGAATTGCTTCAACAAGGTTAACCTGAGGTAATTGTTCTTTTTTAATTGAACATATAGAGTTTTGTTCTCTTACTGGGTTTTATGATTGTTGTTGGAATGAGAAAAAATTATTAGATAGATATGTGGTTGAGATCATGGCCTGAGTTAGAATGATGCAGGAAATGATTGAAGTTCTATAGATGAAATTGTAATTGCAGTTTAGATGAATGAGTTAAGTGGATGTGAGGTTGAATTCAATGGTGATATGAGGTTCAATTCTATGTTCTTTGTGAAATTAAGTTAACCAGTGATTTGAGTACGAAAATGGGAGTGAACTGGTGGTCATGGGATTGTGGTTTAGAGTGACAACATTCCATAGAATTTGTGGTGTTTTGGAATATGGAACTGCATATGAAGAAGGGATAAAATTGTTGGATAAAGTAAGAGGATATAATGGTGGTGTGTTGAGTATTTGATGAAACTGTAGATAGGAAGAGGTATCTAAATCTTTTTGTGATACTACTGTTGAGACTATGAAGAAGTTTATCAGTTCTTGAGGTGGTGAATGAGTTATGAAGTTAAATGAATTGGTTGTTGCATATGTGGATGTGCAATGAGTTATAAGTTGTAGTGCTGATGGTATTGCAGTTCATATAGTTGGCAGTGTCACTGAAATGGGCGTATGAACTGTTGTAGGTATAAGAAGAATGAAAATTGTCAGGGTAATGAAGTTGTGGTAGTACAGCTAAACCTAGAACAAGGTAATAGAGATTGTTGAGTTGTTTATAGCCTTGAGGTGAATGTTGAACATAATGGAAATGATGTTGAAGTTAAGGAATGTGTTGTAATCTTTGAGAAGGGTGGTGTTGAGTGTGTTTAAGATGAGATGAGCGGTGTTTTGCTTAGAGCTGCAACTGCAGGTAATTAAGCAGTGTTTGTGTTTGTATTTTGATTCTGAAGTTTGCTTAAGAATTTTTGAGTTAAAGTGTTATGATTTGTGCAAGAGTCTTAGCCTGAGTTCTTTCTGCTTAGCTGACTCGACCTAGTGTTTCTGACTCAGACTGTCTGACTGAGTCGATTGTGAATCTGACTTACCTGAATCAGTCTTGTTGACTGAGTTAACTCTGTACCCAGGTTTTGACCCGTTTTTACTTAGAAACTTGACCATTGACCCCAGGCTTGGACTTGGCGTGGACTATTAGTTGACCCCTTTGACTGTTATTGACCGTTAGTAGACTCTGGTGGACTGGACCTTAGATTAATGGGATGGTTTAGTGGACTTGGGCTTAGGACTAGTTTTCCTATAATTGATGAATTGGACCTTTGTGGTCTGAATTAGCCTTTGACTTCTTCTACAAAGGTGTAGATGTTCGTAAGACTTAGCTAATGGACTATAGAACCAAACTAATTGAATTAGTAAACCTTAAATTTGCTAAAGATAGATAAATAAAAGGCGTAGAACCTTAAATGGGCCTAAAATCAGTCTAGAGTCATTAGAAAGACTTGTTTGATTCTTGTGTGAGCCTTTTGGCTAGATTCTTAGAGTTTTTGTGTGATTAACAGTTAGTCTATATTAACAACGATCGATTCAAAGGATGAACCGATGGGATTGTGGATCTCGAGGTAGGCGTGGCTTGTCATCAAAAAGAGGTGGGAATCGATAACGAACTTTCTTGTATTCATTATTGTTTTACAAATCAATCTTGGTGTTGTGAAATTCATGCATATCTTTGTGTGCTTTGTGTGGTATGAGATGTGTGCCGACACAATATCAGTATTCTATGGCTAGGGCGATACACCGCAATATTACACGGCTAGGGCGATACACCGCAATATTATTCTTCCTTTATATATTCAGTATTCTATGGCTAGGGCGATACGCCGCAGTATTACCTATTCGGTGTGGAATTGGCATCAATATTACTCTTCCCTTATGTGCGGCAACACACATCTCATACATGGATGTTTACTGTTATTTATGGATGTCTTTGAAGAAGTTTCTACTTTGTGTTTTACTGTCTTTTCGTGTATCAATGACTGTCGATAAAACCTGCATTGTCTTCGAATCATACTAATGTTTACTTGAAAGCTAGTTGTTATTCCTACGGGGCACCCCTTCTAGGGATGATGTGCTCACCCTTTCCCACTTTCATTTTCAGAGACAGATCAGAGTTGCGCAGCGGAAGCTTTGTGGCATTGAGTCTTCTGTTATGTTTATTACGTTGTATATTGTATTCGCAAACCAAATGACTATTGTATATGTATCACTTGAGAGGATTACTTGTATATATATTTCTGAGCGGGGTGAGTTTTGGGTTAAGTTTTTGTAGCAGATTTCTAAATAGAATGTTTAAGTAAATGATTTAGATTCTTAGTGCCTCTTTATTTAGTTAATCCCTTGGATTAGTCAGCTGCTAGTTTAGGGGGCGCTACAATTTCAATAAAAATATAAGATTCAAAATTGGTAGGGGAAACAAAACTAGATTTTGGAAGATGTTTGGCTTGGTAATGGAAACGTGTGTGATATGTTTCCTTGGTGGCTAATATGTATGAATCTAGGGAAGGTGGTGTAACATGGAAATTTATTAGTATGATATATCAAGTAAAGTCTTAGTTATATCAAACCTTCTTTCATATATCTCTAGTCAAGGGATACATGAATATGGGTTGGAAGTGACCATGGTCGATATACGGCTAAGGGTAGAATTAAAAACGAAGGGATCAAGGTATGCCAAATTTTCCAACCGATGTTGTTTGGAGACGTGAATACCCTCAAATCAATTTCTTTCTTTGGCTACTTTCTCATGATCGGATAATACAAGCGGATAAAATTTTAAGAAGAGGTATGTATGTCTCTAGCGAATGTCGTTTTTGTGAGGAATATACTGAATCGAGCTGCACTTATTCTATGAATGTAGAAGAATCAGGAAAATATGAGATTACTCTGTTGAAGGATGTCACTACTTCTATGAAGGCTTGGAAGTTTAATAGAGAGATGAAAGACTTAGTCGAATATGGAACAACATCCCGGTGGTTATATCATGGAAAGAGTGAAATGCAAGAATCTTCGACAACAAAAAGAAAACATTGGTGAGCATCAGAGATATCAAATTACATGCGTTTTTTTTGGGCGGAGTCAAAAAGATGTTTGGGCTTACGAAAAATATGGTGATTTCTTTATGGGATTCCTTATAACAACCTTAATTTTTTTGTTTTTTTTCTTGGGTAGCCGAAGCTGCTTTCGGTTCTCCTTTTTTTCTTCGGTTATAATCATAAGGTTGGGGTACCCCTCTTAACTGTCTCTTTTTCATTGAGTTTTCTGCTTGACCGATCGATCAATATATATATAGTACATTGAATGACCATTAAATTTAATTAAAATATTATGATGTGACTACTTAATCTAAGAATTCATGGTGTTGGAGTAAAACAAACCAACAAAAATGGGTTAAATATTTTTAACACTTTAAGAGCGTCGAAACAAGATTTTAAAGCGAAGTTTGCCTTTTATATTGTGTCATTGCTCTTGAGTTCCTTGTTCCTGCAATTTACAAAACAAAATAAAATAAATTAAGGATCACAATAACTTAGCAAAATTAATTTTTAAAATCAAAGTTTAGAATCGCGTCGGAATTTGTTTCACCGCTCGAATCAATGTTAATCCTAGCTACGGATAAAGATGGATTTGAACCACCGATACCACTTCTAGCACTTCGGTTTTCAAGACCAATTCCTTCAACTACTTAGACATCTACCCCTATGAGCATGAAGTCATTGAGGGGTCAAGATTCTTAATAGGCTCTAATGTTTATAACTACAAATTGTTTTGGTTCTTTGATTATCGTTTGAAAAAAGAGAACATGACTAAAAACAATCATGCAAATCGAGATTTCCGGTGTCTTCGTACTTTTCATGTTACGATTTTCCAAAAATTAGTATGTGCCTATTGTGCCGCACCATATTGATAAAACTGGTATCGTAAGATAGTTTCTACAAATAGATAAACGTTCTTTTATAGTATACATAGTGCGATGAACTCTGGGTTGAACCATATTTTAGGAGAAATTAGTGTGAGATTAAAATAAGTTTGTTTAAAATTTGAAGAAATTTATGCGACATAAGAGGTATGAAAGAGGTATAAGTTGAAATGAGATTAGAGATCAAATAAAAATTGATAGACTGACTACACATTATAAGTCTAGATAAGGCCAAGCGGCCAAAGCATAGCCGCTCAACGGCCAAATCATGGTTGCCAGGCCAAACATCAACCAAGCAGCCCAGACTTAGCCACTCGGTCCTAGTTAGTTGGGACCTTCAAACTCTAAAATTTGAGAACATGCCAATTTTATTTGATGGTTTGATTTGATAGTCCCATAATGACAAATGCGGATTACCTATTTGCTAATCCATTAGAATCACCCTAATATCCTGAAAATGAAATGGGCCGCCCACTAATAAAGAATGAATGACAGGGATATGATATGGCGACCTGGAAGTGTTCTGAAATCCAAATTAACAATAAGCCACTGCAATAACATAATATGATTTGAGCCTTCCCGTAACTCCACTTTCAGGGGCGGATCTACAACCAGACTTGGGCTGGTTTAAGCCACCCCCAAACTTCTAATTTCTTAAAAACATATTAGCCCACTTAATGGAAGCCAAACTATTATCAACCCAGGATATAAAACTTCAAATATACATAAATTTTTTCCAAGCCATTCCTAGTTCCAAATCCAAATTCCATCCCTGTCGCTTTCACGTCTCTTATATTTTGAATGGTAACAAGCAGCCCTAAAAGAATTGGACAATACAGTTCGCATTCAAGAAATATGATTGTATCTGATTCATTGAAGACTCTATCAATCATTTAGCCTTAAATATGCGAGAAAAACTTGAATCTCCCACCTGATCTTACCCCTAAGGTTTTCTCAAACCACAAAATATCAAACCTGCAAAAGTGGTGGACTGGAAGCAAACTGTCATAGGGAGATTATATAGCAAGGCTTCTTTTGATCTACCAAAAATCATCAGATGTTAAAATAAATTGGGATTTAATGGGAGGAGTAAGTATAAAATTGTATGATCATATAAGAAACTTCTATGAATTTCATTTGAGGTCTTCTGAGGACTTTGAATTGTTAAAACATGGAGGTGCTTGGTTGTTGATGGGTGCTTTAGTGGTTCTAGTGGAATGTCCAGTTGACGGTCCTAAATACATTAATGAAGATCTATTTTATCAAACAAAGATTTGGATGCATCTCAAGAATGTTCACATCGATCATATAACAAAAGCAAACTCAACTGATATTTGTGAACCAGCAGGTGCTTACATTAAGCATAAGAAGGCCTACGGAAGAATTGAAGAGGAAAAAAATGTGGAAGTTTTTGTCAACATCGGAGTCAGAAAATCTCTACCATTTGGATCAAAAGTGTATGAAACAAAAGAATCGTTCAGCTGGGTTGAATTTTCTTATAAATTGTTCAACCTTCCCTTGTGTAAAGCTTGCAGATGGTTGGATCACTCAACACAAAATTGTGACAAAGTCCAAAGAAGAGAAATGGGGGAATCTTCTCCTCTCAAAGGAAAAGAAAAGGTTGTAGAAGAGGCTGTAGTCGAACAATCCAAGTTTGTCAAGACAAAAAATTGGATGGGCCCTGTTTTGAAGTTCTCGGCGGGATCGTCTGAAGCCCAGTTCTCAAACCCTTTCAATTTTTCTTCTCCCTTTGTGGAGAAGGTCGTTCCAAAACCCAAAATCAACGAACTACCTTTTCTTTCTCCTTCACCTCTCAAACCTAATCCCAAAAATTCATATGTGTTGAAGAAGAATCTGTCAAAATCAAAATCTCATAAGAAGACTCAAACTCCGCTCATTCCTAATCCTAGTGATCCCCTTCAGAAAGTGTTAGAAGCTGATTCAATGAGTAAACTTCTCAACTTTGAAGACAATGATTGGGAGAAAATCAAGCCATTTAACTTGACAAAAGAGACTAAAGCAAAATTGAAGTCGGGTCATTGGAGTAGATTGAAATTGGTTAATAGTCCAAATCAAGAATTTAAAGAAGATGACTCTTTCATGGATAAACTGGAAAAGAGAAAGAAAAATGAAAATTGGGAATTGGTAGAGCTACAAAAAAATAGTAAATCTTTTGATATGATCTGGGATATGAATAATATAGAGAGTAGTAATCTGGTGGAGGCTGTAGTATCTCAATATAATCCTTTCAAAAGATTTCAATCAGAAATCCTAGAGACAGAGAAAAAGGAAATGAGAAGGCGCCAGGAAAATTTATCAGCTATAAAGGATGTGGAGGGTATAGAAATGGAGATAATGGTGAACGTGGAGGTTATGGAGTCTGTCCCTGATTCAAAGAGTCTCTAGTCGATATCTGTGGAGTCTGCTGAGTTCAATTCCCCCATGGAGAAAAGTCTGGAAAATGATACCACGGCGGAGATTATGGAACCAAATGAGACACACATCCACACAGAGGTAAGTCAACCATTACACTACACAAAATTTAATAGAAGCATGAACACTAAAACTAACTCAGGAATACAACACATCTATCATTTCAAATGCTGGCTCTTTATGTATGTTTTTCATAATCTAGATCATTTCAAATGCTTGCTCTTTATGTATGTTTTTCATAATCTAGAGTATCCTATGGTTTTTTAGTTCTGGCAATTTGTTAAAATGATATCTTGGAATTGTCAAGGATTAGGTAATATCCCAACTATAAATAGTATAAATGATATCCTTAACCATGAAAATCCAGACATATTATTCCTATCGGAAACCAAACAACAAAACCATGAAATGATAAACATAATGCGAAAAGTGAATGTGTTAAACTTTTGGCTTGTTCTTCCTAGAGGAACAGCCGGGTGGTCTTTGTCTAATTTGGAAAAATACGTTAAACATTAATATCCTCGACCACGCCTACAACCATATAAATGTTGAAATAATAAATTCTAATAACAATATAAATTTGGATCTTAACGTGCTTCTATGGCAGTCCGTATGCTCCCCTTAAAGAAGAGTCACGGAATATTATAAAGAAAATGTCGACTAGGATTACATATCCTGGATTGTTATCGATGATTTGTAATGTGGTCTTACATGAAGAGAAAAAAAATAGCATCCATTCTTTTAACCAAGGAGAAGCTAAAAAATTTAGAAACTTAATAAATAATTGTGGTCTTCTTGATCTAGGATTCACAGGGTATACTTACACTTGGAACAATCATAGAACAGGTGTTGAGTTCACAGAAGAGATATTGGATAGGGCTTTCGTGAATAATGAATGGAATGTTAACTTTCCTGACTTTAGCATTAAACATTTGAATCCCTTAGCCTCTGACCATGTTCCAATATGCTTAAATACTCATAATATTTGGAATGATGGTCCTACTCCTTTAAATTCTTTGGAGAGTGGATGAAACATGAACAATGCAAACCTCTTATCCTTGATTTATTGGAACAACTCTGTTCAAGGATCGCATGCTTTTCTCTTGTCAAGGAAAGTTAAGAATGTGAAATATACTATCAAACCATGGAACAAACACATCTTTGGTAACATTAGAACTAATATAGAGAACACCAGGAAAATGTTGTATGAAACCAACGAGAAAACCCAACTACTAGAGAAAGCTACTGATTTATCTAGATTGAATTCGATCTCAAAAGCGGTATATTACCCTGGAAAAATTGGATGGATAAAAGTAGGGACCAAAATCTAGCCCTAGGTAGCAGAAATACGAAATTTTTCCATAGTAAAGCGAAACAACGTTTTAGAAGAAATAGAATTGAAACCACGAAAAATAAAAATGGTGAATGGTTAAACAATAGAGTTGACATTGCTGACTGTATTACTACACATTTTAAAGATATTGCCACTACAATCCAAATATAGACATAAAAATGATTGCCTTAATTCCTGAAACTATATCTGCTAGTGACAATGAAAAACTTCAAGAAACTCCTACCACTTCTGAGATTAAGAAAACACTGTTTAGTATGGAACCAAACACTAGTCCGGGTCCAGATGGTTTCCCACCATTCTTTTCAGCAAACGGGATATTATAGGATAAGACCTAACCAAAATGATCCAATCTTTCTTGAACATGCCACCTCTTAAAAGGAAATTAACGCAACCTCTATCTCTCTTATCCCTAAGATGTTAAATCCCACTACTAAATTTGAATTTAGATCAATAGCTTTAGGAAACACCATTTAAAAAGTCATTTCTAAATTGTTGGCGAATAGAATGAAAGGAATGCTTTGTAAAATCATCTCTCCCTTTCAATCAGCTTTCGTTCCAGGGAGACAAATTTCAGACAACATAACAATTGCGCATGAAATAATTCATACTATGAGAAGAAAAGATGGAGAAAATGGTTTAATGGGTATAAAAATCGATATGTCTAAAGCATTCGATAGAGTCGAATGGAAATTTGTCATTCCCATTATGACAAAAATGGGATTTCTAAAATTTGGTGCAATCTAGTGTTTGAATGTATTTCTACGACTTCTTTGTCTATCCTTCTATTTGTGGGTGAAAACAGTTTCTGCCGATTTCGGTAATTTCGGGTGTGTGGGTGAGAAACGAGTCTAAACCCTAAACAATGTACTGCATGGGAGTACTTTAGATTCGAGAGATCAATCTGTACAAGTCCGTCCTAAACCAAGAAATGGTCGTTCCAGACTTGCTTCGGTCACAAAGTGAAGGAGAATGGGTTGGTTTTGGGGAGGGAAGCAAGGAAAGTGATGAGACCGAGGAATAGTTGATTTCGGAAGAGTAGTTGTGTATTCCCGAATGAACTTTGTTGTTCGGTGGAAATAGGTAAGACCTATTTATACAAGTCAAAGTGAAACGTACTCGGTCTCATTAAGGAATGAAAAAATGGGTAAGTAAATGGGAGGAGGTGGTAACGCATGGAATTGATGTTCCACAAAACCGTTAACGCATGGAATTGATGTTCCGTGAAACCGTTAACGCATGGAATTGATGTAAAAAGCATTTCACCATTAACTCCCTGTATTTACTAATCGCCTCACCCTTATGACACTTCCTTATGATGGGCGTAGTGTACGCCGCACGCTGTAAACCTCCAAACCAATACCCAAAGAGGATCCCCCAGTTTGTGATATGTGTTGATGTCTCGAATATTTTTTGGAAAACATGTAGCATGTTGTTCTTGCACGGCAAGTCGTACTTGGGAGACTTGCTAGCTTGGTGACCTTCGACGGTCGAGATTTTGCATCTCAAGAGGAAAGATAGCCGTTGATCGTTGCCCTTTTCGTTTTGGTAGCCATGTAGGGAAGGCCGGCATGGTGGCGCGGCTAGGTTGGCATGATGTTGGCATGGCATGGTTTGGCGTGGCCAAACTTAGGTTTTAGGGCCAAAGGTTACCATCGTTGTCCGGTAACCTTGGATGGCTAGGATTTGCTCACGGGATTTAAGGGGGACCGTTGATTGTCGCACGCCCGTTTTGGTAGCCGCGTAGGGAAGGCCAACATGGTGGCGCGGCTAGGTTGGCATGGCATGGTTTGGCGTGGCCAAACTTAGGATGTCGGGCCAAAGGTTACCATGCGTTGTCTGGTAACCTTGGATGGCTAGGATTTGCTCCTGGGATTGAAGGGCAACCGTTGATTGTTGCACGCCTTCGCTTGGGTAGTCGTGTAGGGAAGGCCAGCATGGTGGCGCGGCTATGTTGGCTAGGGCCAAGGCAGGGTGTGGCTTGGCTTGGCATGCCGGGGCCAAGGGTTTGCCATGGGCATATGGTGCGGCTAGCTTGGCTAAGTGCGATTTGGCTTGGCATGTGGGGCCAAGGGTTTTGCCACGGGCGCATGGCGTGGCTAGCTTGGTTAGGTGCGGTTTGGCTTGGCATGTGGGGCCAAGGGTTTGCCATGGGCGCATGACGTGGCTAGCTTGGATAGGTGCGGTTTGGCTTGGCATGTGGGGCCAAGGGTTTGCCATGGGCGCATGGCGTGGCTAGCTTGGCTAGGTGCGGTTTGGCTTGGCATGTGGGGCCAAGGGTTTGCCATGGGCACATGGCGTGGCTAGCTTGGCTAGGTGCGGTTTGACTTGGCATGTGGGGCCAAGGGTTTGCCATGGGCGCATGGCGTGGCTAGCTTGGCTAGGTGCGGTTTGGATTGGCATGTGGGGCCAAGGGTTTGCCATGGGCGCATGGCGTGGCTAGCTTGGCTAGGTGCGGTTTGGCTTGGCATGTGGGGCCATGGCAAGGTGGGTTTGGCATGGCGTGGTAGGTGTGGCTGGCATGGTTTGCCATTGGCACTGGGGTGCGGCTAGCATGGTTGGCATGCCTTGGCGCGGTAGGTGTGGCTGGCATGGTTTGCCATTGGCACGGGGTGCGGCTAGCATGGTTTGCATGCTTTGGCGTGTAGGTGTGGGCGGCATGGTTTGCCATTGCAATCAGGGTGCGGCTAGCATGGTTGGCATGCCTTGGCGAGGTAGGTGTAGCTGGCATGGTTTGCCATTGGCACAAGGGTGCGGCTAGAATGGTTGGCATGCCTTGGCGCGATAGGTGTGGCTGGCATGGTTAGCCATTGGCACATGCGGTGTGAGAATTAGGGTTTTGGCCTGTCGAAACCATAATTAACATTAAAAAAGGTACCACGGGTAATTTTCATGAGACAAATTAAAGGGTTCAATAAATGTGCTTGGTTTGGACATTATTACTCAAGTTCGTAGCGTCATTGTTCGACTAGGGTTTTACGATTTTACCCCTAAGCTAAAACCACCATCAACATTAAATCCCCCGCTTAGCTCGGAGCAGGGTGCCTTGTTGCGAGGTAAGCATATGATGGTGACATACAAGGACGGAATCAAGATGTAAATCATTGCAAAGATGGTCAGGAAAATCCGACTAACCTTTTTGAGGGGTGAAGAGAGTTTTTGCTTCCCGTGTTGGCGGCCCTGCATAAGTTGTATTGGGGATGCAGATCGTGGAGTGGTGAGACGAAAGTTGCCGGCTTGGTCAGTTTGTACATCAGAGGCAAAGCGGGGCGCGGTCTTGGAAGGCAAAGCATAGCGGACGGCTTGGCACGTGGGGCCAAGAGGTGGCGTGGTCTTAGGGAAAATTTGTTGGTATTGGCGGGTTCACAAGTGCGGACTGACTTGGAGAGGCAAAGTGCGCGTGGATGACTTGGCATGATAGGGCCGCGATAATGGAGCGGGCGGCCTGGCATGGTGCGGCCATGGCAAGGCTAGGCGTACACGGATGACTAGGCGTGGTGGGGTCGCGGAAAATGGAGCGGAACAGAAGAAGATGAGCGATCTTAAGAAAGTCCCTTGTGCTCGTGGTACTGCAGGTTAGGCTGGAACGGAGCCAATAGTGTAGATTTGGTGTGAAGTGAAGCTGCTAGCACTGGTCGGCTTGGACTAGGAGCCGTTAGCACTGGATCGGCTTGGAATGGGAGACGCATGTATCGTGCGGCTTGGAAAGGATCCGTTAGCACTGGATCGTCTTTGAATGGGAGACGTTAGCATAAATTTGGCGCGGGCGCTGATCCGTTAGCCTGGCATGGCGTGAGCGTTGGCTTCGGGAAGACAACAACTTGCTTCAGTTCCGTGGGAAGGTGACGACTTTTTCGAGAGGTAAGGAGAGTTCATGATCCCGTGTTTGGAAGCCTTGTATAGATTTTATTTGTGGTGTAGACCGTGAAGCGGTGAGATGAAGATCGTCGGCTTAGTACGGCTATGCATCATCTTGGTCGGGTTAGGGAACATCATGACGCTGGCTCGGCGAGTTGTTGGTGTTGGCGCATTAGCATGAAAGGCGCGGATTGTTGCAAAAACTGAACGTGGAGCGCTGGCAAGACTGGCACTGGCAAAGAAAGCGCGGATGTCTTGGGAGTGGCAAGGATTGCTCTTGTGGGACCGATTGCCTTTCTTCATGCGCGGCTTTAACAGTGAATTATTTCCTTATTCAAAAATCTGGAAGCGTTACACCCATAAGAGAGCGTTACTTCTCCTTTCCCCTTTTTAGGGTTTGTGCAATACATATATTCTTTGGTGAAATTGTATCATCTTCCTCTTTCCAGTTGTTCGTTGGTGAAGGTAGGGTAAAGCTCGTTCCACCTCCTGTTTTGGTATTGTGATGGAATCTCCTAACAACAATCGTACCTCCTTTTTCCGAGAGATAAGTAGAATCCGCGATCCTTGCGCCTTGCAGCTTTGCGTAAATCCTGGTATAGTTGTGCGTCTTCAGGGATAGGCTTTTGGAACGCGAGGCGGAGCTGCTAGCATAGACTTGGCATGAAAGGGACCCATTAGCACTGATTTGGCTTGGAATGGGTGTGGGCTACTTGACAAAGCGTTTCCCAAGCATGGCGTTGGCGAAGCAAAGGTGCGGACTATTTACACGGTGGTGGCTTGTCTTCGCGGGACCGATTGCCTTTCCTCCTTACTTAGCCAGAATAGGAAATCCTTTCCTTATCCAAATTCTGAGAGTGTTATGCTTTCGGATGGAAATTTTGCTACCCGAGAGATTGCTAGGGAAAGTCATTGAAGAAGCTCTGACAGAGGTGTTGGCAACTCGCTGTTGATGGTGGATTTTCGTTCAAGGTTAAATTTGTAAAAACCGGAAAAATCATGCGTGACATCTTGTAAAAGATAAAGCCATTTATAAGTGTTGGATATTCCCTCACTTAATTCACTAAGAATGGATCATGTAGCAACAATCCCTTCTTGTGAATTTCATATCGACCTTGTATTTCTGTACTCATTATCGTGTGGCATGATGAGCGAGTGTTACTCTTATAGAGTAACACGAACCTCAAGCACTATAATGAATCATTATCGGTGTGGCATGAGGCCCGAGTGTTACTCATATATAGAGTAACACGAACCTCAAGCACTATAATGAAACCATGTACGAAATACCCGTCTGGCTGATGCTCGGTGTGTTATATTAGCCCGAGCCCCTCTCGGTGTGTTATACTAGCCCGATTGAGCCCCTCTTGGTGTGTTATACTAGCCCGATTGAGCATCCAGGACTTATTTGTATAGTCTCGGATATGATCGATCATCATCCAACTCCATAAGCATGATTGGGTGACCACGGATCAATTCCATCACCCCAAGCATGGTATGGAATACCCACGGCCTTAGCTTGCCAAAAGAAAACCGTTATACCAAGCATTATGACGGAAAACCCTAAATAAGGGTTTGCGGCATATTACATATGTTGCAAAGTAGTCTCAACCATCCATCTTCGCGGTATAGATGGAGGGTCTAGATGTAGACTCAAAGGGCCCGAGCATGTCAACACGATCACCGTGAGGCCGCCTACACACTTGACCCGGTCGGTCGAGACCAACAATGTTTGGTGTGACAAAATCGTCACCCCAAACAAGAGGTGGCGCACGGCTTTGAAAGCCAAATTAGGGTTTCAAGCCATCACGCGCGTCCATCTTCTCCGGTGCACGAATGGAGGGTCACAGATTTGATTAAACAGGTCGGTCATACCGGCATGATCACCGTGGGCCCATCTATCTCCTCATGCGGTCGGCCAAGGCATATCATGCTCGGCTAATCAAAACGCCCGCCCAAACATGCGTGGTTACACTTCCCAAATTGCAAATTGATCTCGACCGCTCAACTTCACCGGATGATTTGAATGGCTTAGATCACGTTTTCATGGGATAATCGGGTATAGGTGTGAACATTAACCTACCACCTACACGCTGGAGTGATCGACCAAGACCGACCAAGGACGGTTGTCTTGGAACGCGTGCGGGAATATCACGCGGTTATCAACTCCTTTGCGGTAAGAAATTTTGCGCAAGCCGATCTCAACCACTGTTGTCCGGTCAATTTGAGTGGCCTAGATCGCGCCTTCTTGGGAAAGTGAGACATGGACGTGTACACCGGCATGCCATCAACATACATGACCGGTTGGTCCTCTCCAAAGCCCTTCCCATGCTTGGTTTCGACCAAGGCGAGAAGAGTGATGCTTGCGCACCTCTTCAAAAACCCTAGTATTCATTAACGGTCGCAGATGAGTGTCTCAAACATCATCTCATCCGTTAAACTTCACCAGCTTGGTTATACAACCCTGGTCAGGAGTTATTTGGTTAGTGAGGCGTCATTACCCATCACTTTACCACACCACAATACGATACCTGCATAAAATACACACGATACTTCACAAGTATCGACTTTACGAATAACGCGGTTATTCAATTGAAGATTACATGCTATCTTTCGTGGATCCACGATCCGCACATTCCGGAACATCAATCATGTCACAAACCGGGGGATACTTGCTTTGGGGTATTGGTGCGGCGGTTTCTGGCGTGCGGCGTGCAACGCGCCATCACAAAACGTGTTCGGAAGTCATGGACGGTTAGAGATGAACCGGAGAAGTGGGCAAGAGCTGGTCGTGTATCACCAACGCACAACTCCACTACTCCATCATTCCACTTCCTCCACTTCCCACGAGAGAGACGTGAATAAGGCTCAATGACTTGTATAAATAAGTTCTCCTCCTTATTAACAACACAAGTTCGGGCAGACAGAAAATCAAGTGTTAATACAAAAATCGTATTCAAACACCCGAGCCTCCTTACATTAACCGTAAGCTTTGCTCACTTTTCTTTGTCACAAGTCATAAGCAAGCCAACACCTTCACAATCTCAACACCTTCTTCGCTTCCCTCCCTAAGATCAACCCCATCTCCTTAACTTTGTGACCCGAAACAAGTGCGGAACGGCCATTTCTTGGTTTAGGTAGGACTTGCACAGATTGATCTCTCGAATCTACAAGCACTCATCGCGCCATTGTGCATTTGTTTAGGGTTTAGATTCATTCCTCATCCACACCCCAAATTACCAAATTCTGCGGGAGTAGTTTTCACCCATAAACAATTGGCGACCACGGTGGGAGGTTGATCTATCGGTTGCAAAAATTGAATTCTCAATTTTTCGGTTTTCGACTCACGATGCATCCTCATCGAAACCACGGGCGGTTCGAATACCATGGGGAGTGTAGCTAGAATCTTTGGAGGATGTCTTGGCAAATCAGCGGTATCACTAGAAGACGAGAGCGAGACATTTCGCCTTTTGAATGATATAGCAGCACAATTACAAGAAGGGTCGGCATGCATATACTCAGCGGTGCAAGAAATGCTAAATCCTTAGTCGAGTCACACCTTTACCGGCGGAGAGGCAAAAGAGCGCGTAACCGCTGGAGACTCGGGAAAGATGAACAACATGGTCAGTCGACAAGACTCGAGGCAACTCCACGAGAGGAAAAGACTTGTCCAGGGTACTACAAAGTCTACTAGGATAAAGAAATGGAGCCTGCGACTTACGGATCCTATTTGGAAGATTTATATCTCAAGACCCTTGTCGAAGCTCGGAAGACTTGTTCAATCATAGCGACCTTTCAACTAAGTGAAGAAATGCTTGAGGAAGGAGAGATCAATCAAGGAACACGTGAGTACGAGAGGATGGGAACGTTCAATTCGATCGCTCGGCGGTGATATTACAACACCTCCATCACGAGCCGGAGCGCGCAAATCCGACATCTCATCAAGTGTAACACCTCGGTAGTCACCAGAGCAACAACTTCTACTCCTTCATCGGGACGAGGAGTCGGAGGGGCGCCCGGGAGGAGGACCATCCCCATTACCATTGCGAGACTTGATGGAGAAGCGGGAAGTTCTTGCTAAGACTCAAACGGATATGGACGCAACTCGGAAAGAGGTACTCACTTTTCTTAAGACATTAAGCGATCGATTTCCACATGACCCGCAACAGCCGGAGCCAACAAGAAATGCATTCAACGCAGGAGAAGGTACTTCAACGGCACGGACCTACATGGACACGATCAAAGAAGCGACATCGGATATGGCGGTCTGTCATGGGAGACTTCTACACTGGGGATTGATCCTCACAACGATCCTCCTCAAGTCAATTAGTTTCACTATGAGCCGGAGGTAGGTGGATCGGGAAGCGGTTTCTCTAGTGGAAAGTTTATGCGAAATTTCACACCTCTCGAAGAATCAGCGCGCGGAGACGTTTTGTTGCAATCAACCAGAGGAAGGTCATGACCGTGCCCTACATGTCACCGCACGCATCAAGGATTCAGAGTTCAAGACGACCCTTATTTACACAGGATCGTCTTCATTACTCTCAATATTCTCGGGACATCAAGGTTCTCCCGGGCAAGGTCGTACGGAAGCCTACCACAATGACGGACTTCGAGGAAACCAAACCAGCACATACGGAGAAGCTCCGTGGAAAGAATCGAGACAAGTTCGTTGCATCCCACTCCCCATGTGGGCGTCAATTCGGGAAGAAGACCGACTTGCATCATTGAGGGCTAGTACCCACGATGCATCTTTCTTGTGAAGCATTCTTCTCCATCTTGTGAAGTCACAACCCACGTTCACACGAGGAGGAACGAACTTTTATGGCGAGTCGTGACCGAGAAAGGAAAACGGTATACCGACATCTTGCCATTATCAGCGGGGAGGCTGTACCCAGTCTCTCCACCTAATGGAATGCTACAACGACAACGAACCACAAGAGCAAGTGCTAGATGCTCATAATTGCAAGATGGCACCAACTCCACAACCGATGAAATTGAAATCGTTGAGGAATCTCCTAGGCCTATCTCCATCGGCTCAACCTTGTGTACGGATAAACGCGCGAAGCCCGTGGAACTTCTCAAGAGTATCGGGACATGTTCGCTTGGAGATATGAAGAAATGCGGATTTAGATGAAAATTGGTCATCCATCATCTACATGTCATACCGGATCAGTCGGTTAAATGGTTGCGGTTGGACACGAGGAAAATGGATAGATCGAGGTCTTTGCATAGACTTGAAACTTGAGCAGAGTCTGCTCAAAAAAAAAACAATCCTCCTCTACACGACATCGACATGTTAGTAGATGCAAACATCGGACACAACATGTTCTCCTCCATGGATGGATGCAATGAAACAACCGGATAAGAATGTATGAGCATGATGCAAGTAAGATATCTTTTCGAACTCCTCTCGGAAATTTTTATTATACCATACTTGCCATTTGGTTTAAGGAATACCGGTGCAACGTATCAACGCTCTATGACGGTAATCTTCCACTTTGGAGCCGATACCTCAAGGGAGCGGCCTCAGAAGATAACGATGTCCAACCGTCATATCGAGCAAGATCCGGGCGAGTTACCCTATCGCATAGTGGTTGAACAAGATCAAGGGGCATATATCTCACCAAGCGATACAACCTTCAACCCGGTATACAGAAGCGGTTCCTTGAAGCGGCAAGAGGAAAACCACCAAGATACAACATCTGCGCGTCCATCAAATCCAACTCCAGTACCACATGCATGACTCCCACAATGATGAAACAACGTCCAAAATATTCCATACCTGGCTCGACAACAACCACTACGAACAAACCATGTAAACCACGCTTGGGGACTGAGGCTCAGCATGGAGTTCCTTCACCGTTAGTCAAGGACTTCTTCAACACGAGAAAGATGGTCAGTCAAGAATCATGGAATTCGCAAGAGTAAATCGAACCGAAGAAGGAAGCCACTTCAACGCTCCCTCCAAGCGAAAGGCTGCTTCAATGGTCTATTCAAGAGCGCCTCAATGCTCTCTCCGGGACCCCTTTTCGCTTCATAATCCTACTTCAACACTCTCCAGGATCCACCTCAACGTTCGCTTTTGAAGCCACTTTAACATCCTCTCAAGTCGTTTCAACACTCAAGCTACATCAACAATCTGCGCTGCGGGTCAAGTTATCTTTGATGTACTCATTGCTCAACATACGTCTCATCCATCCTTCATGAGGACCCGGCGAGCATGAAAAACCCTGAAGTCGATAGGAGGAGGGCTATCCTGTGGAACGGATATTTTCATATAGTTGGAAGGGCGCGGTGAACAACTCACCATCAATGTTCGGCATATCCTTGAAGCTGCCAACACTTCCTGACTTGGCACCAGCATTATCTCCAGAAGACATATCGACAGGAGTTCTTTTCTTTCTACCGCAATGAAATAAAAGACAGGGGTTAGAACTTGTATGAAAGCACGGAAGAAATATAGTCACACACGGCAAGACACAACTCACATCGGAGCATACAATGGTAGGTCCAAACATCATTCAAGTCTGGGTATTGATCAAGCTTCGGTATAACTCAAGTTTTCAAGTCTGGCATAAATTTCAAATCCGGTACAAGTTTAAAGTTCGGTACAAATTTCAGTCAATCGTGTGTGGGTGAGACCCACAGTCAATCAAGCATGCACGGCGGACCCACGTTCATTCTCACGCATCATAACACGATTTTCCTTATTCATGAGAATCGTGTACGCGAGATTCAAGCCAAGGTTTTTCCTTTTCAAGATACAACCCAAAAGCTAGGTCTTGCATGCAATGGCGGAAAAGCTAAGCATATACATGTCTTACAAAAGGTATTTACCTAACAAACTAGGGTTTGACCGTTAAAAAAAAAAAAAAGGGAGCGAAACCTACCTTGGACGGCCGGACGGGAGCAACTCTAGCAATGGGCAGCGACGGCTCCGGCAACAAGATTGGCGGCAAGCAGGAAGATTGCGGCGTTAAAGCAAGGTTGCGGACGAGAGCAAACAACAAAAAAATTCGTGGGAAAAGAAAGGGGTTTTTGTCTCTTTTATAGACAAAAATTAGAAGAATCCTAATAGAAGAAGAATTCTCTCTTATTTGGTTTCCTCTTTTGATTCAAATACCCAAAGAAAGAAACCGGCCCCGCCAAAGGATTCCATACAAGCGTGACGGCATGGGAAATTAGCGGTCGGCCAAAGACTCTTCGGGTAAACTCCTTTTATCTGTCTTTCTCACATATGTATGTCACCATCTCATGCCTACCACGCAATAGTGTAACCATTGTGTGCTAGGCAGGGGACTTAATGTTGATGGTGGATTTTCGTTCAAGGTTAAATTTGTAAAAAACCAGAAAAAATCATGCGCTGACATCTTGTAAAAGATAAAGCCATTTATAAGTGTTGGATATTCCCTCACTTAATTCACCAAGAATGGATCATGTAGCAACAATCCCTTCTTGTGAATTTCATATCGACCTTGTATTTCCGTACTCATTATCGGTGTGGCATGATGGTGAAAGTGTTACTCTTATAGAGTACACGAACCTCCAAGCATTATAATGAATCATTATCGGTGTGGCATGAGACCGAGTGTTACTCATATATAGAGTAACACGAACCTCCAAGCACTATAATGAAACCATGTACGAAATACCCGTGACATGATTCGATGCTCGGTGTGTTATATTAGCCCGAGCCCTCTCGGTGTGTTATACTAGCCCGATTGAGCCCCTCTCGGTGTGTTATACTAGCCCGATTGAGCATCCGAACTTGACTGTATAGTCTCCGGATATGATCTGATCGCAGTCATCCAACTCCATAAGCATGATTGGGTGACCACAGATCAATTCCATCACCCCAAGCATGTTATGGAATACCCACGGCCTTAGCTTGCCAAAAGAAAACCGTTCATACCAAGCATTATGATGGAAAACCCTAAATTAGGGTTTGCGGCATATTACATATGTTGCAAAGTAGTCTCAACCATCCATCTTCGCAGTATAGATGGAGTGGTCTAGATGTAGACTCAAAGGGCCCGAGCATGTCAACACGATCACCGTGAGACCGCCTACACACTTGACCGGTCGGTCAAGACCAACAATGTTTGGCCAGTGACAAAATCGTCACCCAAACAAGAGGTGGCGCACGGCTTTGAAAGCCAAATTAGGGTTTCAAGCCATCACGCGCGTCCATCTTCTCCGGCACGAATGGAGGGTCACAGATTAGATTAAACAGTCCGATCATACCAAGATGATCACCGTGGGCCCATCTATCTCCTCATGCGGTCGGCCAAGGCATATCATGCTCGGCTAATCCAAAACGCCCGCCCAAACATGCGTGGTTACACTTCCCAAATTGCAAATTGATCTCGACCGCTCAACTTCACCAGGATGATTTGAATGGCTTAGATCACGTTTTCATGGGATAATCGGGTATAGGTGTGAACATCAACCTACCACCTACATCACTGGAGTGATCGACCAAGACCGACCAAGGACGGTTGTCTTGGAACGCGTGCAAGGAATGTCACGTGGTTATCAACTCCTTTGCGGTAAGAAATTTTGCCGCAAACCGATCTCAACCACTGTTGTGCCAGGTCAATTTGAGTGGCCTAGATCGTGCCTTCTTGGGAAAGTGAGACATGGACGTGTACACCGGCATGCCATCAACATACATGACCGGTCGGTCCTCTCCAAAGCCCTTCCCATGCTTGGTTTCGACCAAGGCAAGAGTGATGCTTGCGCACCTCTTCAAAAACCCTAGTATTCATTAACGGCCGCAGATGAGTGTCTCAAACATCATCTCATCCGTTCAACTTCACCGACTTGGTTATACAACCTCGGTCGGGGAGTTATTTGGTTAAGTGAGCGTCATTACCCATCACTTTACCACACCACAATGCGCACTGCATAAAATACACACGATACTTCACAAGTATCGACTTTACAATAACGCAGATTATTCAATTCAAGATTACATGCTATCTTTCGTGGATCCACGATCCGCACATTCCGAACATCAATCATGTCACTGGCGGGGATACTTATCGGGGTATTGGTCCGGCGGTTTACGACGTGCGGCGTACAACGCGCCATCACAAGAACGTGTTAGGAAGTCATGGACGGTTAGAGATGAACCGGAGAAGTGGGCAAGACTGGTCGTGTATCACCAACGCACAACTCCACTACTCCATCATTCCACTTCCTCCACTTCCCACGAGAGACGTGAATAAGGCTCAATGACTTGTATAAATAAGTTCTCCTCCTTATTAACAACACAAGTTCAGACGAGACAGAAAATCAAGTGTTAATACAAAAATCGTATTCAAACACCCAGAGCCTCCTTACATTAACCGTAAGCCTGCTCACTTTTCTGTCACAAGTCATAAGCAAGCCAACACCTTCACAATCTCAACACCTTCTTCGCTTCCCTCCCTAAGATCAACCCCATCTCCTTAACTTTGTGACCGAAACAAGTCCGGAACGCCATTTCTTGGTTTAGTAGGACTTGCACGATTGATCTCTCGAATCTACAAGCACTCATCGCGCTTGATGCATTTGTTTAGGGTTTAGATTCATTCCTCATCCATACCCCAAATTACCAAATTCTGCAGGAGTAGTTTTCACCCATAAACACTCGCGCATCCGCTTTCTATGACCAGTTTCCCCTTTTTGCTATTTTTTGTTTGTTGTATAGACGTCTTGGTGCTTTTGCAAACTTATTGTTATCTTCTTGGTATTCATGGCGAAGTTAGGGTTTCGCCAATTAGCATCCCGCTTGCGGTTTCACATCTTTGAATAAAACTTCTTATTTGAAAGACTTCAATCTTCCATTAGAATATGTTGTTCGATCTTCCATTCCTTTCAGACCTCTTGAGTAATTGAATAAGGCACTTCCTGGTCGTGACCTGATGGTTGATCGTGTCTTCTGAGCTATGACAGTGAAAGGATTTCGTGTAGATCCCCAGTCCCCAAGTATGGTTTACATATTTACATCTTCGTAGTGATTGCTGCTGCGGTGAAGCTTTGGCTGGTATCAAAAAATGAGCGGCAACAGTTCTTGGTAGTAGATGTAATCAGAAGAGACTACATTGTCATGGGAACAAAGTAGGTTGGCTAGAATCGTATGGGCATCCATGGAAGTAAAAGGGCTGGCTGGATGCGTAAGCGAGCAAACTGTCCATGGTCACGAGTTTTGGCGGGATGGATCAAAAGGTGGCCATGACTACGAAGATTGGCCGTCTGCGATCATGATCCTTGACGTGGGGAGTGTGGTGGCATGATCCTTTGAAGGAAGGAGTGGTGTTGAAGCGGCTTCGTCTCTTGGAGAGGACGTTGAAACTTAAGGAGCCAAATCTTGCGGCTTATGGAGATAACGCCGAAGCGGAGCGAGTTGCACTGGAGCGAACGTTGAAGCGGAGCGGTTGCTGAAGCGAACGTTGAAGCGGAGCCTCTGCTGGAGAACATTGAAGTGGAGCCACTTCCGGAGAGAACGTCAAAACGGCGCCTTGAAACTCTCAGAGCCTTGACGGTTACAATACATTGGTTAGGAGTCCCCAGTTCCATCTATCGATCGTGCTTTCCAGGAGAGGTTGAGGTTTGGGAACAGCTTCCTCGGCTGGAAAAAGCTGCTTTCCCGATGCAGTGCGGTTGAGGGATGCAAATATATCTTGACGCTACGCCTTGGAGAAATATAGAATCTCATATAACTTTGCCTAAATTTTGGAGAAGTTGTTCCCGATCTTTACGTGTGATGAAATTGGATTGCTGATTCCCTTATACTGGGCGTTCAAGAGCAACGCGAGCCTCTTCATCTATAAACCGCGTCCTGCTGAAGTGCCTTTTATCTTTTCATCAAATAAACAACGGTAAAAGGAGGTCGGCCTCTTCCGGCTCTTCCAGTATCTTGCCCTGATGGTGGAGTAGCGTCTCAGTGGAATGTTTGGAGCTATCATGCTCTAAGAAACGTTGGGGTGGCGGAAGCGGCTCTGGTTCTGGTGATCGTAAGTGTATCGCGCAGAGATGGCACGGTTTTGATCACGGAGTGCTGGAGCCATGGTATTGTTTCGAAGGGTGACGATTGCGCTGCTTTGGCTGGTTGTGGAGTGGAGAAGATGGTGCGGGAAGGGTGCAAGATGTTAGCGCTGGAAGGATGCAAGCCGTTAGCGCAGGGTGTGGTATTGTGGCTGGCATGCGCGTGTGGCATGTGTGCCTGGTAAGCGCATCTGGTAAGAGCGTCTGGCATGCGCGTCTGGTAAGCGCGTATGGCATGCGTGTCTGGTATGCGCGTCTGGCATGTGCGTCTGGTAAGCGCGTCTGGCATACGCGTCTGGCATGGGCGTCTGGTAAGCGCGTCTGGCATGCGCGTCCGGCAAGCGCGTCCGGCAAGCGTCGTCCATGCGCCGCGTCACCGGGGAAGCGCGTCCGGCATGCGCGTCACGGCATGCGCGTCTGGCATGCGCGTCTGGCATGCGCGTCTGGCAAGCGCGTGGAGGAAGCTTTGTCTTCGATTGACGACATGTGCAAAGTGACTGGTCATACCGTTTCTGAGGATGTAATCTCGAGCTGGAGGTTCCATCGTGACATGTGTGTAAACTTTGAATTCAACATTCTTTGGTTCGTTGAAGGTTTCTCTGAGGTCGAGAAGTTTTTGGTCGAAACATTCGAAGGTCCTTGTGCGGATATGGTGAAGAAGCAGGAAGCAGAAATCGAAAAATTGTCCAGGAAGCTGAAGTTGAAAAGGGCGGCTCTTCAAAGCACGAAGGAGGCTCTTGCTAAGAAGAGTAAGCCATTGTTGAAAAAACTTTCCTTGAATGCATTAAAGGCAAATGAAACGCCCAGTTCATGGTTTTGATTTTCTGGATTTTTGGGTTGATAGACAAGTGTTAGCTATGAGGGTTTTGGATTATTATTCGGGATGAACCGTTTTAGGGTGAGGTTGTTTTTGGTTATGATTGAAAGTGTTGCAGGCATCCCAGGAAAACCATGGAATTGTGCGTTTGGTAGATGACATGGGATGAAACATAACATGGCTATTGGTTTTATCATTCCCGTGAAAACTCGAAAAAAAGCAAACCACGTATCTTGTCTAGGTAGGACTTACTTGGTTTTTTAGGTCTCTTGATGAAAAGGAAACCTTCCGGGTGTAAAACCAAGTTTTATGGGAAGCACCGCCGGGATTGTGAAAAGTCCCCGATCGTTCGAGTTATCGATAACCGAAGTCGTTGATTCTCGGGCGGATCGTTTGCTTCTACCCTCGGGAAGTCCCCAGTCATCCCTTGTCGTGTCATGACTATAATCGGGTCGCTTTGGTAACCGAGTCGTCGATCCATGAGCGGATCGCACATTTCTACCATCTTGATGTCCGGGTGAAGCATGAGATCGATGGTTGAAAATTGACATTGTAGAAAGATCAACCTCCCCCTTGTGGTCGCCAATTGTTTGTGGGTGAAATTCAGATTTCGGTAATTTCGGTGTGTGGGTGAGAAACGAGTCTAAACCCTAAACAATGTACTGTATGGGAGTACTTTAGATTCGAGAGATCAATCTGTACAAGTCCGGCCTAAACCAAGAAATGGCCATTCCAGACTTGCTTCGGTCACAAAGTGAAGGAGAATGGGTTGGTTTTGGGGAGGGAAGCAAGGAAAGTGATGAGATCAGAATAGTTGATTTCTGGAAGAGTAGTTGTGTATTCCCGAATGAACCTGTTGTTCGGTGGAAATAGGTAAGACCTATTTATACAAGTCGAAGTGAAACGTACTCTGGTCTCATTAAGGAATGGAAAAATGGGTAAGTAAATGGGAGGAGGTGGTAACGCATGGAATTGATGTTCCATAAAACCGTTAACGCATGAAATTGATGTTCCATGAAACCGTTAACGCATGGAATTGATGTAAAAATCGTTTCACCATTAACTCCCTGTATTTACTAACCGCCTCACCCTTATGACACTTCCTTATGACGGGCGTAGTGTACGCCGCACGCTGTAAACCGCCAAACCAATACCCAAAGAGGATCCCCCAGTTTGTGATATGTGTTGATGACTCGAATGTTTTTGTGGAAAACATGTATCATGTTGTTCTTGCCTGGCAAGTCGTACTTGGGAGACTTGCTAGCTTGGTGACCTTCGACGGTCGAGATTTTGCATCTCAAGAGGAAAGATAGCCGTTGATCGTTGCCCTCTTTCGTTTTGGCAGCCGTGTAGGGAAGGCCAGCATGGTGGCGCGGCTAGGTTGGCATGTCGTTGGCATGGCATGGTTTGGCGTGGCCAAACTTAGGTTTTCGAGCCAAAGGTTACCATGCGTTGTTTGGTAACCTTGGATGGCTAGGATTTGCTCCTGGGATTTAAGGGGGACCGTTGATTGTCGCACGCCTTTGTTTTGGTAGCCGCGTAGGGAAGGCCAGCATGGTGGCGCGGCTAGGTTGGCATGCCGTTGGCATGGCATTGGTTTGGCGTGGCCATACTTAGGATTTCGGGCCAAAGGTTACCATGCGTTGTCTGGTAACCTTGGATGGCTAGGATTTGCTCCTGGGATTGAAGGACAACCGTTGATTGTTGCACGCCTTTGCTTGGGTAGTCGTGTAGGGAAGGCCAGCATGGTGGCGCGCTATGTTGGATAGGGCCAAGGCAGGGTGTGGTTGGCTTGGCATGGCGGGGCCAAGGGTTTGCCATGGGCACATGGTGCGACTAGCTTGGCTAGGTGCGGTTTGGCTTGGCATATGGGGCCAATGGTTTTGCCATGGGCGCATGGCGTGGCTAGCTTGGCTAGGTGCGGTTTGGCTTGGCATGTGGGGCCAAGGGTTTGCCATGGGCGCATGGCGTGGCTAGCTTGGCTAGGTGCGGTTTGGCTTGGCATGTGGGGCCGAGGGTTTGCCATGGGCGCATGGTGTGGCTAGCTTGGCTAGGTGCGGTTTGGCTTGGCATGTGGGGCCAAGGGTTTGCCATGGGCGCATGGCGTGTCTAGCTTGGTAGGTGCGGTTTGGCTTGGCATGTGGGGCCAAGGGTTTGCCATGGGCGCATGGCGTGGCTAGCTTGGCTAGGTGCGGTTTGGCTTGGCATGTGGGGCCTAGGGTTTGCCATGGGCGCATGGCGTGGCTATCTTGGCTAGGTGCGGTTTGGCTTGGCATGTGGGGCCATGGAAAGGTGCGTTTGGCATGGCGCGGTAGGTGTGGCTGGCATGGTTTGCCATTGGCACTGGGGTGCGGCTAGCATGGTTGGCATGCCTTGGCGCGGTAAGTGTGGCTGGCATGGTTTGCCATTGGCACAGGGGTGCGGCTAGCATGGTTGGCATGCCTTGGCGCGGTAGGTGTGGCTGGCATGGTTTGCCATTAGCACTGGGGTGCGGCTAGCATGGTTGGCATGCCTTGGTGCGGTAGGTGTGGCTAGCATGGTTAGCCATTGGCACATGCGGTGTGAGAATTACGGTTTTGGCCTGTCGAAACCCTAATTAGCATTAAAAAGGTACCCTGGTATTTTTCATGAGACAAATTAAAGGGTTCAATAAATGTGCTTGGTTTGGACTTTATTACTCAAGTTTTGTGTCGTCATTGTCTGACTATGGTTTTACGATTTTACCCCTAAGCTAAAAACCACCATCAACACCTTCTCAATGGTTCCCTTACTGCTTTCTTCAAACCTACTAGGGGATTAAGACAGGGAGATCCATTATCTCCCTATCTCTTATTGTTTTGTATTGAAGCCCTGTCTAGGACTATTATTCATCTTTGAAACTAACTTGACCTTATTAAAGGTATAAAAATTTGTAAAAATGCCCCGTCGGTTAGTCACCTTCTATTTGCCGACAATTTCTTAATTTTCTGTGAGGCTAACATAACTACCAGTTTAAACTTAGTCAATTTGTTCTCTGATTTTCGAGATGCTTCTGGTCAACTAATAAATCTTAGCAAGTCAGGTGTCTTCTTTAGCCCTATAACTGACCCTAATTTGAAACTAGAGATACAACAAACTCTAGGCGTTAAGGCAATACCCCTGGATGATAGATACTTAGGAGCTCCTTTATTTACTAACAAATCAAAAGTGAAAAGTTTTGCTCCACTAATTGAAACAATTCTTAAAAGGCTAGTTGGTTGGAATGGAACAGGACTTAAACAACGATGGTAAATCGGTTATGATAAAAAATGTTACTTCATCGCTAGCTGTCTACCAAATGAGTTGTTTTAAAATTCCTAAGAAGATTTGTAAAAATCTGAATAATCTCCAAAGAGATTTTTGGTGGGGGAAAAATGATAAAGGGAAAAACGAACAAGGAAAAAAGGGGTCTTCCTAAAAGCCTGGGATTCTGTTTGTAAGCCTCTAGCTGAGGGGGGAATGTGGTTTCAAAACCTCTAAAAACTATAATCTTGCCATGCTGGCAAAAATGGGATGGAGGTTGAAAGAAAACCCCGATTCCTTATGTGCCAAATTGTTAAAAGCTAAATATTTCCCCAATACAAATATTCTCCATATGAAAACTAAACCAAACCAAACCAAAGAGACAGTTGGGTTTGGAAAGGCATCTTAAATGGTATCGAACAAATACAAAAGCATTGCCTATGGAAGGTAGGCAGAGGTACTTTGATAAATGTCTGGAACGACTACTGGATTCCAAAAATCAAACCTCCCATTCAGAAGCCAAGTAGGGGAGCTGAAGATATAACAATGGTAATTCAATTGATAACTGATGCGAATACGTGGGATATGGACAAACTGAGAGTCTGTTTTGATCAGAACTCTATAGTGAGTACTCTTAAAATAAAGCTAACAGCCCAGTATGAAGATTCAACTGAATGGCCACTAGGTTCTAAAGGTAAGTTTACGGTAAAATCTATGTACAACAAACTCAATTCAACGGAAGACAATAGTAGGGATTGGAACAAAATCTGGAATTTGAAAGTTCCACCATCAGTTAAAACGTTTGTGTGGAAAAGCAGCTAATGCTATCCTCCCAAACAGTTTAAGGGTGGCCTCAGTCCATCCCTATATAAATACTACTTGTACCCTTTGTAACAGTGGCGAGGAATCTCTGACTCACCTCTTCCTAACTTGCAATTTTGCTAAACAGGTTTGGTTGCATTTAAATTTTAGCATGGATTATGTGGCGGAAAATAGCTTGACTTTTCATGAATGGTTAAATTCTTGGTTCTCTAACACTTCTAGAATCACTACACCATATCCTGCATTTTGCAACATATCAGTTTCGGGGGTGTGCAACGGATATTCACGTTGCACCGTTTTGCAACTTCAATATCCGTTGCACACCCAAAAATACGTTGCGCAAAATAAGTAATATTGATTTATTTAAATGGAATTAATGGAACAACGTTTTGAAGCGTGTAAAACCGTTGGACACTAATGGCATTTATGTAATATTGACATTTCCACTTTTTTAATCTCATATTTTTTTCCAACTTTTAGAGATCTCTCTCGTATTTTCTCAATATTTTCATTTTTCATTTATTACTCTCTCTCTCTCTGTCATTCTCAGAGAGTTCTTCCGAGAAAAACCGAGACCTCTCTTTGGGTTTTTCTTTCAAAATCAAAACCTTCTCTTAGAATCAAACCCAGAGGTCTGCCTAGATTTCCTAACAAAATCAAAATCCATATTTCAGTAATCAAAACCGAGAAATCTCGATCTATTTTCTAAAATCTTAAAAAATTCCTAAACCTAGAAAATCCATTTTGTTCCTGAAATCCAAATTCAATACATCTGATAGTTAATCGGTTTGTTGATTATCATGAGGTATAAACCATTATCTACTATTATTGTTGTTTAATTTTGATTTTGTTGGTTATATTTTGGTCTATTGTTTGACCTACCTCTCGCGATGTTGGAGTCTTCTTTGCATGTATAGGTTTTGGTGTTCTTATTTTTGCATTATGTAATTTTAAACCATGGGTGTATTTAGATTTCAATTTAATGTGTTTATTGAAGGTTTTTGAGTAATATGGGGTATTCACATTGATAGTCGTCTGCCATATTTATTGTATTTTGTTTTGTTTATACATACTTCAATGGTGCTAACCCTCAACTGACAATTGTGGTTCCTTGTGCCCTATTGATAGGTTGAGGTGAATGATTTTGTGCAGTACAGAGAAAGCGAATTTGATGACAAATTATCTTTATTCCCATTTTCTGTAAACGGAAAGTGTTCACAGGAAGATGTAGATGTGATTCACTCACCTGATAAGGAAAGGACTCTTATTGTTGAGAAATCTAAGTACATTAAGATGCATATGGCTAATTGTGAGTAATTCTCCTCAAAACCCCAATCTCCTTACTTTAATCCAGTTTGAATTATGAAAGGCATCTTTTTGTTAATGGCTTTAGGGTGTTTATGAAGTTCTGTAATCTGAGGGTTTTTTTTTTTTAATAAAAACAGAATTTGGTTTCTTTATTTGCCCTAATTTGTGTCATTACTGTAAAATTGTGGAGTGCACCATAGGCACGCTGAATTCCGGAGCGGTGTATCAGTTTTTATAGGAATTCCTGGCTTGCTGACATTCTTTTTAGTCTTAGATTTCCCTTGGATTCTCCGTTCTTTCCTATTAGGTTTTGCACATTTTAGTAATTTGAGGTGTTGAACTGCATCTTTTTGCAAAATTTTTTAGGGTGTTATGATGTTCTATAATCTGGGTTTTTTTGGGTTTTTTTTTTTAATAAAATCAAAATTTCATTATTGTGTTTTGTGAATCTTATGTAAAATTGGTGCATCCAGAGTGAATGGCGCAGAGCATGCACACTAAATCCCAGAGTGTTGTATCAGTACAGTACTGCTATTCACATGTTATCATTAATATCATCAAAAATCCAAGGATAAGCCACGAAGATCAACCATTCCATTATTCTTGCAAGGGTTTTAGCATTATTACATTATTAAGGATGACATGCCGGCTTCTTCTTGTTTCATCATCATTATCATTGGCATACTCATTCACACACAATAATTATTATTTGGCACCAAAGTCGGATTCCAGTACTATTAACCGATCCAGATATTACTGTGAGGAAACTGTAAGGAGAGGTAGTACTCGAGTGAACCTTGAAAGAGAGATATCAATATCATCTCTGGCATGAGAAGTGAATTTACATGGTAACATGTTAAATAGACGCTATTTTGAGGTAACAAAAACTATAGGCATTATCATCTGAAATCAATTATTATACCTATGGTTGGGAAGTAAATAGTCTTAGCCTTTTAGAGGACCCTCCTCCAATGTGGAGATTGTGGTTAATTGGGAAGCTTTTGATGTGAGATACTGTCATTTGTCTTTTGATCAGTTGGTTCCTCTTGTATTATCTTGATATATACTACAGTAATTGACAATTGTCTGGAGTACTATTGTTGTAAATTGTCTTACTAAGATTTTAAAGTCCATATAACCATTCAATTTTTGATTTCAATCGATAACTAAGCTTCGTACTAAATTTCTAAACTACCAGCCAACTGTTCGTTAAAATGACAAAACAAGATTTGCATTTGGAACTCCATTGATAGCCGAAAGTTTGACAAGAACCTCATTCCTTCAACACTATCTATGTTCTTAACTTCCTTATTTTCTATTAAATTTTGTTGGTACAAATTTAATCTACTTTATTCTGCTTGGTTCTTTTCTTTCAAAAATTTTCTTTAGAATGGAAATGTCGTCTTAACTCTCTTATACTGTAGCTTAGTGGACTTGTTTACAGTCTTGAACTTTAGCACATGCTTTTGCTAAAATGAAGGAATGGGTATTTCAAAAATCCCTTAATTTACTTATATCAATGTAAATGTGCTGGCCATGATAGTCAACTGAGTAGTTCCCATTTTTTTTACTTGGAAAAACCATTTTTAATCAACTTCTCTGTAATTTAGTTTCAAATGCTCTTGCATGCTGTTTTGGATTTTAATAATTTAAATAGGATTGAAAGGATTGCCCATTTTGAAGTTTCACTAATTATGCAACTGTAGTTACTTGATTCACTTATCCTCTTGGATTTGTTTTCCATGTTAATTCTCTGAAAACTCTCTCGACAACTACTAGTACTGCAATGCGAGATTTTCCCTTGTTTATGTCAGATTTGTATCAATTGGTTTGATCCCTTCGGATCTGTGTTTTCTGTAACTTTATTAGCTTTCCGCGTTGTATTTTGCTTAATCGACTTTCTGGTGAGATTGAGACTACACAGGTACATTTGTATAAGTTAAGCTTTGGTTTTTGCAACTGTCTTTCTATCCAGAAATGTACTTGTGAATGTTAAGTTTATTCGTTTACGCATGATTGAAAGCTAGACGACTCTACTATAGGACCGCCAGGCCTTAATTGACACCCCATCTACGGATGGCAACCCGGAAGACCGTTTGTTTGATAACGGTGGCTGGTATCGGACTACCCTGACAATGACGTTCGCCAAAGTAATAGTAGAGTAACTTATTTGTTATTTACAGCTCCAAATCTTGGATTATAGATTGATTCTTTTAAGGATTTACATTTTGTAAAATATTATAGCTGCTGCTCTTGTCTGTGCTTCCAGATTTTTTTTTTGTCGACATTGCGTATTAAATTGTTGTCTCCCCTACTGAGTTGTGGCTCACCCAGTTTTGGTTTTGTTTTACCACAGAGTACGAGAGGAGCTTGCATCAGTAAGCCGGGCAGAGCTTACATCAGGCTTTTAGTGCGTCAAAAGTTAGTATTTGTTGTTCATGATATGTATATCACGGGATGGATCTGGGGTAGTTTTATATTGCTTATGAACCATGTTTTTGTCGTATTTTGATGTGTACATAAAAGGGAAATGCTAAGGTCTTATCTTGTTCTATAATAGTCTTCCTTCTGAATTTGGATCTAGATATATACATTACTGTCTGTAGCTATTTCTACTTATGAACTTCTCTTATATGTTCAACTGTTTTTGGGTAATGTTTTAAAATGATATGGTATGTGAAAGCCTGTTGGACTTAACTAAACTAGTCTCCTAGAACCTGTGAATGAAACAAATGCATGTGCTCCCACTATATTTAGTGAGATTTCTTTATACATAACTATGTATCAGTTTCTTTAGATGTCTACTTATCTATTTTCGACTTACAAAAATATATGGGATTGCTAATGAACCTCTTTATTTGCCGATAACTCCTTGCTATGGGGAAGCATTCTAAGTCTTTTTACTATATCACGCAAAACTGGTGCCCTAGCTACAATGAGATTTTTCATTTACAAATTATGTTTCTTTAACTTCTAAAATGAATGTATTTTTTTTTTATTTTAGCAATTTCTTTATATTGTTATTTATCTTTTCGAGTGACGTACCGTGAGTTTGGCCTTGCTGACGGGTTGAAATCCAACCCGTTAGAGGTTAAATTTGTTGTCTGTCACATATTTGCACTTGCATTGGTATATCTCCATCCCTATTTTTACCTGCCATTACAGGGATCATCATTTCACCAGCATAGGTGTTTTTTGTTGGAGCTTACAGACATGTACATCCTGCCATTGTTGCATGAATGTGTTAGTGATTGTTTGTTAGGTTGGATTACTAAAATATGTGAGTGAAATTACTAGATTGAATATTATACGTCGCTTTTATACCATTCATACTTTGCTTTCCTTAAAATGTTTTGAGGTGATATCTAATTTACCATTTCCTTATTTTTATCTATCATCTGTAACTGATGACATTGATATGTAAATTCCCGCTGGGTTGTACTCATGTTGATGTCATTTTTGGTGCCAGGTGAATCTACTACAGCCGAGAACGGAACAGGGGAAGGCGAGTACTACGTCTAGCACGAGTGAGTAATTTCAAGTTGGTACCTTGGAGTATCTTAGCAGTGTTCTTAAACATGTTTTGTGTGTACATTTTTTTTGAGGTGATGGCCATCTTAGATGCCACCTAGATTTTACCTTTGTATTGTATGATACACTTGTCAAGCAAACTTGATGAGTCCAGAACTGGAAATGTTTTAAATTAAGCATACCTAGGACATGCATTAGATTAACTATCTCCTTTTTGAATGGGGCGTGACAGCAACAAATAGTACCAGCTTTTGGATGATGAAAAACATAGAAAAATAGGATGAATAAGAAACAAAGAAAGGTTAAGATTGTGATTTGGTTAACAATAACATTGAAATCTTACCTAAATATTGTTTCTTGGTGGATGTTTTCGTTGTTTTGTTTTTAAGCTATGGATAGAAAACAAAGTCCTTATTGAGAAAGTAACTCACTATTTCTGCTCATCATTGTTGTCTATGTAGTTATCACATGGCAAATTCTAAAGTATGATTTCTATTTTGGTGTAGGTTTCGTAAAGTAAAATTGTTGTTCCAAGAACTTGAAAGGTCGGGTAACCTGTTCAGCTTTTGTTCAGCTGCTATAGTTATCATTAATTTTATAAGATTGTATGTTCAGCTTCTTACTGTCTTAGTGTTGGCTGCTCATTACTATACTTTTTTTCTTATGCACACAGCAAAGATATTATTTTGAATTATTCAGCTTTTTTATTTCCGTTTTTTTCTTTCACTTTTTTTCTTTCACTTTTATATACTTGACACTCTCAATCGCTCCTCGACAGAATGTTCACCTTGGAGGTCAGCCAAGGCCTGATGACAAGCAGGGTGATAACATTATAATGACCAGCACCTGACCAGCATTTTGAATATCATGTCCATAAAGTGGGAAGCTTATTATCAAGTACAGGATCCTGTGAGAGGTATTTATCCTCTAGTTTTACTTTTCAGATTTATTGTGTCCAGGGTAACCAGTATGAAAACTTGCATAAATCATGCCAATGAGTATTGCAACATTTGAATCTATCTGAAGCAACATCGAACAACACTTGATCAACCATTCCTATTTGATTTTATTTCTGAATTGATTTTTGTAGTTGATTAACCGCCTCAAACTACATCGAGCTTACTCGATTCTATCAGAATCTCAAGGACTAAGGTTTGTGTTTATTCTCCGCATCGTGTTTTATACGAGCGTGAAAATTATTGTTTTCAGTTAGTTTTTTTGTCTTCAAAGATTAGTAATTTCATAGCTGCTGGTGGTGGGATTGGGAGTGCACATCTATTTTGGTGGTTATAACAAACTTGTTTCTCTTTGATACTTATACAGATGTGCTCAGTCGATGATGGCGATGCCGGCAAGACATTATGGGAAGCAATTGCAGGTCATGTTTCCATATAAGGTGCCAGGTTCTGTGTTATCTCTCATTAACACATTGAATTTTACCATTAACCTTAACTTCCATATAATTCTGGGATATTGGTTTTAATGCTCTTAAACCATTGATACTTCTGATACAACGTGTATGTAAACAACTGAAGGTATTCTTATGAACTAATTCATATTGTCAAATTCAGAAACTTGGATTCGTGACCGTATTTATCTTTAAATCAACCAAATAATTATATGGTTTATTATATAGTTTATTTGTTACATGCTGATTCATATATTTATTACAAGCTGATATATATGAATATATCTTGATGGATTGTGATATATTGGGTCTTTTAGTTGATCTACAATGGTATATGAAGGTGCAAAATATATTTTCAGGTGCAGAAATCCGCCGGAATTCTATTTTTTACCTGGAATTATCGTCGGAAATTCTTTTTTTTTTATCTGTAAACTAGTTTGCAACGTATATAAGTGTTGCTCAAATTAGAGTAATACGTTGCCTAAATTATTGTAACCGTTGCACAAATTAAAGAATCCGTTGCTCAACAAACGTTGGTAATCTTTTTGACCAACGTTTTTATACGTTGCACAAATTAATTTTCCCAACGGATTTTGGCGTTGCACCAAAATTTGCTACGCCATATTCCCAACAGATATTTGCGTTGGTGAAATTCATTGCAACGCGTATATCCGTCCCAAATCGGATGTTTTGGTGTGGCTTGGTGTTGCAGTGGCCTGAATTTTGTAGCATTATCACCTGGCACATCTGGAAATCCAGATGCGATTGGGTTTTTAGAAAAGAGAAACAAAACAATGCGGTGATGGCAAATAAGATAGTTAAATATATAAACAACTTGGCTACTGTAACAGCCCAGGATAAGGTATATTTCAATCCCTATACTACAATCCTATGAAGTATGATTGTCTAAATATTTGTCTTGTGAAACTTAATTATAGAACCCAAAATTGTTTACAAATTCAAAGATAGCTCTAACTATGATGAATCCTATTTCTTGTTCTGGCATTGGTATAACTCTCACAGATTTTGCAGGCTACACAATTGAAGTTAGAGGAGCTGCCTGCGATTGCAACACTAGGGAGGAACTAGAGAGGAGAGGAGCGGAGATAGCTTTCCATTGGGCAACAGAATGGAGTGGACATGAGGTGGCTTTTCATAGTGACTTTACGCCAACTTCTATTTCTTGAAAGGAATGTCTCATTGAAGTTAGGAATCACGAGATACTCTATTAGCAATGACTTTCGTAAGAACAATGTGGAAGTCATAAACTTTAAAATTTTAACTTGTGTTATCTTCTAGATTAAACTTAATGTGGGGGTAATCTGCAGTTTATTGTCATATTTTCAATCTCCAAAACACTTGGATAAGAGAAGATCTAGGAAATCTTTTGAACTTTTCAATTCCCAAGATTACTTGATGAAAATATTTCTTGGTCGAATCCAGGTTCAATCGTGACAAGAAATATAAATATGTAATATTAGAGGGACCTTCCTCTTCTTTTATGAATTTTTTTTTGATTATTTGGTAAAGGTTTTACCTATTTCCCATCCCCACTTTCCCTAAATCCCATCCCCATTTCATGTATTCATTTTGTAGGACTCTCTCTAGATTGGGTAAACAAAACTCAAAATCAAATTCATCAACCACCGTCATTCTTCATCCTTCTCGTCAAAGCTCCACTTAATTTTTGTTGCAACGAGTTAAACTCATGCTACCGTGAGTGCCGTCTATAAGGTAGTATTAATTACTAAAGGATTCATCGCAAAACGAGAAGCATTGATAGCTAAAGGATTCATCGCAATGTCCAGTAGTGTTTTAAGGTATGATTTAGTAAAGGATTCATCGCAAAACGAGAAGCATCGATCACACAATTGATTATTTAATCTTTCGTTTCTTACTGGACCTTTTAAGTTTTTGTATCCATTGAAACTAAGGGTAGGAGACCTCGAATGATTACATACCATTTTCATCATATTTTCTTTACAATTAGGTTTTGATTGGATTTAATTACCCTTAAATACAACATTTTTTATACTAATCATCTTTTACGGTTTTCACAACAGTAAGAAAAATGAAATAATCGCAATTCGATCTTATTACTAGATTAAGATGATGATTTGTTAATCAATTTTTAAATCCGATTAATTTGGTGGTGGTGTGGAAGTTTAGGCTAGTTCCGGAGATTAAGCATATCATGAGTTTTGTATACCCACAATATAAGGAGTTAACAAAATATGATTTTTGTAGCTGAAATGGGATTTAGGAAAACCATGGATGAGAAATAGGTAAAACCTTGGTAAATCTCCTAAAACTCAAGGTTGGATTTCAAATAATTATGAATTAGCAACAAAAAATCAAGCATGCGTCTTCTGTACTAACAGTATAATAATTATGGATTAATGAAAACATTCAGCAGGCATGGGAGCGAAGATTATTTCATAAAAGTCCAAAGAGTACAAAACCATCGACTTGGGTTCACACATATTCATTGAGCTTTTTTGCTGAGGCATATTCATATTAATTAAGCTATTGCCCCAAAACATGTCCTTAACCGTCATCATGCTCCGATATTCAAGAACTATGTATGTAGCTTCTTGTATGAATATGGAGCCATGGAGGGAACAAGAAAACAAATGAGAAATGTTTGTGGAAACCCCGATCAGAGTGGGACCAATATGTTGCATTTTGAACATACTACCACTGTAATTGGTGGGTCATATTCTCCACTCACTTAGATTTTACCTACCAATATTGCTACAGTCAATAAGAAACAAACAAAATCGAAGGTGGAGGAGAGAGAGATGAAACACATGAGACATGAAAAGACTCTCTAATGCTGGAATTACTGCGGCAATGTAAGGCCATCACCCCCCTATGATCTTCTTTTTGGCATCTCACGCGTGTCTTTTTTATCTGCGTGTCACGCGTTCCTGCTCATCATCACCTTTTTTTCGTGTCTTTTAGTACAACTCTTACGATTTTTTGTTAGGTTCCGTAAAACAATGTTTCGCTCGCCGGTGACCAGGGGTCTGTATCAACCCTGTAAGACTGGTACACAAAGGGGTCAATACTTATAGATACAAATACATATTGGCCGGTTAATCATGGGTAGGACAATCCATGGCGACACAGATTAATTTTTCAAACTTATCTTTTCAAGTGCGACTCCTTAGTCCATACTGTGGAAGAAAGAGTGAATGGGTTATTCAATCTTGGGAAATTTCAAAAAATCCACTAAAAATGTACGAAAACCACGAAGAAAACCAATTAAGTACACTTTCATGAAAAGAAAAATACAACACACTACTCATAGCTCAACAACATCTAAACCCCACATCTATCAAATGGTGAATCCTTTTATCCATCCTTGGACCCTTCCTTAACAACCTTGAACCAAACCTCTCAACCCTAGCATCTATCTAAATAGAGGTGAATCCTTTTATCCATCCAATAAGACTCCCTTCCCACATATATAACAACCTAAATGAACCAATAATTTTTCATACACCCATATTTATAGTTATTAGGTAATTGTATTTGGAGATAAGACGAAAGGGTAAAACAAGTGAATATAAAATTATTGAATCCCATGCAAAAATAAGTGCCATATATGTGGGACTACTTTTTTCAATTATTTAACGTTGGAAAATGTGAAGAGAAAGATATCTAGACACGTTATTTTACTAAGGATTCGCAAAATTAATGGGGGTTTTAATGGTCTCTGCCTCTGGGCTTAGCTTTTCATTTCCTTCTCTCTGACCAATGAATCATGGGAACCGTATATTCTGTTCAAAATTTTAGAACCCTCGTTTGGGGCATACTCAACAATTTTGGGGCATACATAATAGGATAAACGAGGTCATTAGATAGTATTTGTGTGCACCCCTTATCCAGCCATTTTTATTAATGACAATAATGCCTTTACATATCTTTTTTAATTTGTAATTTTTCAATTAAATAATTTATTTTCGAATAAATTTCATCTTTTTACTATTTTTTTTTTTTTTTAATTTTTTTTTTTTTACAAACCTAATTTATCAGCCGAATCTAAGTTTTGTCAAAACATATATATGTTCGGATGATAACTTGTCAGCCGAACTTGGGCTTTATGAAAACATACCTAGGTTCGGCTCATAAGTTATCAGCCGTATTTAGGTTCGACAAATTCGAACAAAAGATAGGACATCCAAATTTAGTATTGTTATTCATAAAGTGAAGTTCGGCTAAAATTTTCGTGTTTACCGAACTGTTCATCATTGATTTCTGAATGAATAAGAGCGTAGGTATCATGTGAAGCATGACACACAACTCTAGAAAAGAATGATTGGAAGTCAATTCGGTGGAACAAGTTGAGATTGTAGAGGTTCATGATGGACATTATGGATTCAGGGTTCAACAATGATGGTGGAGGAAGCGGCGACAACGTTCATGGTAAAACATGAATAAATCAAGGGTTAATCATCTCATGGATTATTTTGATATCTCGTTCCAAATTAATTTGATCGAATGGTGAAAATAAAGGGGTACCAAATATATCACTAACTTTTTTTTGAGATAATCGATGAACAAGATTCCAATCTACAAAATAATATATTACTTGCAAATAGTTTAATAATATAAAAGAACACGAAATTGGGGGATATGAATTACTTCCCCCGACCAATAGTGTCTGCTAAGGGGTGGTTTTGAGGTGTAAAAATACTAAAATATCCTCCCTTCAAAATAAAAATCAAAAAACTTAAAATCAAAAAACAAAATCATATCCCATATTTCCATCTCCACTTCTTATTAATCTCTTTCAGGGTTAGAGCTTTGAAACCCAAATATTCCACATTCCCTTTCAAATTCTAAACTCTCCCCACTCTCTTTTAAATTCTCTTCTCCTTCTCTCGTCGGCTCCTCACTTTGGAAACGAATTATTTATTTTTAATTCGGAAGTGATGAAGATCATCGCAAGTGATGAAGACCATGCGGAATTGATGAAGACCATGCCGAAAACCGGTGCCGGCATGCTTGGTAACTAACATTCAATGCCGTAACTAAGTACCGGCATGCTCAATAGAAATCTATCAATGCCGGTAGTCAAGTGAAAAAAAATTCAACTTTCTGGATACTTTACATCATGTGCCGACATAAAAATTAAAGCAACATACTATGCCGGAAACCGATGCCGGCATGCTCGAGAATTAACTAACTATGCCGGAAGTGGACTGATTAAAACCAGAAAAAATTCAAAACGGAATATTTTTTTACATCGCCGGAATTGATGAAGACCATGCCGGAAACTGGTGCCGGCATGCTTGGTAACTAACATTCAATGCCGTAACTAAATAACGACATGCTCGATAGAAATCTATCAATGCCGGTAGTCAAGTGGAAAAAATATTTAAGTTTATGGATACTTTACATCATGTGCCAGCAAAGAAATTCAAGCAACATACCCATGGGTTAGCTTAGAAGCATGCTCGAGAATTAACTATATGTGCCGGCGGTGGATCGAAAACCGAAAAAAAATTCAAAACGGAATAGGTTTTGAATTTGAACCAAAAAATTTCTACGAGACATTTTGTCTCGCACTGCGCTAGGGGGCGACCTAGAGGGGCTACGCCCGGACCCCCTGCACCCCGCATAGCGTTCGAAAAAATAACTTTCCGTATTCTTAGGCATAATTTTTGGGTTGAATACTATGCCGACTTGAATCAAAATGGGGGATAGGCTCGGTGCCGACATGGTACATGGTATGAATACCATGCCGGTACGAATGGTTTCGGCATTGTATTCATACCACGTCCATGCCGGTACCTAGCTTTTTCAACTACAAAAATGGTGGATTCAAAGAAAAAAAAAAATCAAATTTTCAACCTCTCAGCAACAATTCTCTCTTCACAATCATCCTCCATTTTCCCCCAAAAAAGTTCCCTCTCAAATACTTTTTCTCTCCTTCTACTCTCACCTCACTCACCCAAAATCAAATAAAAACACACACTATTCATTTATCAAAAATCTTATGATTTTACTAATTATTATTAATCACTAATCCTGATTAGTGAGGGGTAGATTAGGTATTACGTAAAATACTTAGATAAGGGGTGGCCAGAATTGATATCTCGGATCCAGTTTTTGTCCTTTTCTTATATCCCCCAATTCCTTTTTATACCCCCAATTTCGCGTAAAATATGTAAACATAATGCGGAAATAAAAGTAGAGCAACACCATAAATTTTGTTAACAAGGAAACCTGCAAGTGCAGAAAAATTTCGGGACCTCGTCCAGTTTACATACTCCAAATTAAGTCGTTATTCCACTAACCTATTATGATGTTTAGACTGGATGTAATTGAGATGGATATTTCCTTCAAGGTACCCCGTTGGATTGTGTCCCTACGCCTACAACTTTAACATACCACCCATATGAATCCCCTAGTTGACATCCTTTATAGTCTTAACCTAGTCCTTCGTGAATATTATCACTACCTTGCTTCTAACATGACGACTAATTTGATATCCTTTTAGATTTTAATCAAGGGGATGTATATCTTCTTAAACTTATAATATCAAAGCCAAATATTCAATTAATTAGGGTTATCCTCTTCAGAACCTATATATAAAGATACCTAATCGGATCTACTTTACAAGAAAAATCAACCTTGGAACGATCCATAGGCGAATTCTCATGGAACTTCGTAGACGATAAGAAAATGCCAAGTATGAAGTTGTATTTCTAATCGAGATTTTGATCAACTGGCCTTGGTATACGATCTTGCATTGAAGTTCCATCAAATTTTGATTTTGATCAATATTTCTTGTATGACATTATATAACATAAGAGAATACCCATGCTTCACAACAAGTGAAGTTTTTCAAAGCCTCGACCTTGTTTTAACTACAAGAACATTCGGTTAGAGGAAGACCTCTTATGCAACATATACATATTGTGTAATGGATTCAGATTTGTGTAGTTGATGTCTCATATTTATAGTGAATGATCAAGACTAGGTTACTTGATATTGAAGTAAAGTTTTTCTTACAATTCAAGTACTCTCAATGGGCTCAAGATAAGTTCTTTCATTGGGTACAAAACTTGTTTGTTTCCTTAGTTAAAATTTAACCCGCACCTAATGTCTTTGTTAAGCTTAGAAGCATGTAAAGTTGAGTGCTAAATAATTACCACAAGTAAGTACTCTTGATATGGTCGGGTTCATGCAACAATTTGCAACTAACTAAATTAAAATACAATTTTTTTTTATAAAGTTTGATTTATTCTTACAGGGAAAGATTGAACACAATTCGAGATACCAAACCTCACCATCTACCGATTTTAATTTCGACCGTTAATTTTCGATGGTTAATTTTCAAAGTGGTAGATGGTGGTATTATACGTCTGGGATTGTGTTCATTTTTGGTAAGAATCTAGAGTTTCATAAGAAGAAAGTATCCCCAAAATATTAGCTTCAAATTCTTTGTTGTTTGGACTCTAATTTTTTTTAATGCAAATCTTGCATGTCCATATAATATTGTCCATGGGTCCTCCCTCTTGATTAAAATGTAATATTATTTCTTTTTATGTATAATTCAAAAAGAATCCTTAATGGTTTGCGAATTATCGGTGACGGTATCACCCATTTAACACAAAAATTTACGAGACCAACAAATATCTTAGAATATAACAAATGTAAAAAACCTTATGCTTTTGAGTCTCAAATTTTTGAATACACCCAAATCATGAGTACGAATGCTTGTGAAGTCATAAAGCTAAAAAAAATATATACATTAGAAATTTAAGCTTTCACTAAATTTCACACCACATTTTTTAGCATCTTTATCTCTTGTTTAAAGGCCAAATAATATGTACGAAATAATCCTTAATTGGATGACCGAAGAGAGTTCTTATACATGCTCATTTGTGAGGTAAAAACACAAAAAAAAAATTCTTCCATTTAAACCTCGCGTTTCTCTTTACATGTCCAAATGTAAACTGTATGAAAATAATAAAATTAAATATTTAACTTGCCGTTTAGCACTTATATTTTGTTTGAACTTTTTTTTTTTTGTTTTTTTAATGAACAATCATACCACATTTCACTCAATCCAAAAAGATGATTACATGATTGTTTACAAGAAAAAGAACATCAAAATACAAGAAAATTAAAACCCAAATACAATAAAGATACCAATTACATGTAAATTGCCAAGAGAAAGAGCAATATATTGCAAAGGTACCCAATTTTTGTATGAGAAGTAGAGAGAAAAATTGGTATAACCCGGAATCAATTCCGACCATTTTGAATGTTTGTTTTCTCTAATAAGAGATGCTCCAAAAGAAATGGGTGTTTAGTCCTTAATCTTGTATATGTGAACGAAAAACCCGAATGCCCTAAATCCCTTTTGTTGAAGATGAACTCAAAGCGATGTCGTGTTGAATCGTCGATGTTATCGAATCTAGTATAACAAGCCACGAAACAATTAACCAAAAAAGATTGAACAAATCACCATCAAAGTGAAGAAATATTCGCTCTTCAAGCAAAGAAAGAATCGCCCAAAAACGAAGACAAAATCACCAAAATAGTGAAGAAATGTGTCAAAAGACACCAAAAAAGAAAAAAGAACATCTTATTCAAATTTTTTTCGAGAAAAAAGGATATATATTCAGGAAAAAAAAAGAAAACATCTTATTCAATTATGGAGTGTACTAAAACTAAAAGAAAACAATAATCTTTGCTCAGATATGGTCCAAAAGGACCAAATCTGAGTAAGTAATGGTGACGTCTACTAGAGGAAAGAGTTAAGAGAGGATTTTCGAGATACTAGAATAAAAAAAGTTTATCATAGTTGCAAAAAGTCGTGAAAGTGTTATAAAAATATTTCGTTAAACTCGATTTAGTTTAAAAGATACTAGAATAAAAAGAGTTTAGCATAATTACAAAAAGTTCTGAAAGTGTCGTAAAAACCTTTTAACAACTATTGTGAATTTCAATTTTCATTTTTCTTCAATCTAACTCGAATATTTTTATTAGAGTCCAAACATTTCAATTGCACTATAGAATAAGGGTAATATACTCATAATTGATTAGGATAACTTAAATGACCAAGAATTTGAAAAGAATTAAGAAAACAGCTGCAAAAAGTCTAATCTTTGGTTAATCACCCCTCCACTGCAGAAGATCATCTAGTTTTATCGGAGTCAGGATTAATAGAATATGCATAGAAAAGACGAGCGACACTCTTGGCTAATTTCGAGCACTATCTAGATAGTGTAGCAGATATATTGAAAAGAAAGAAAAAAGATAGTTTGTTCAGACCTCGAATTATTCCTAGGAATAACGACTATGAACATAGATAATTATTTAGACCTCGGTTTTCCGACTATAAATAAAAATCAGAATTAAACTTGAACAAGTTCAGTAAAATATTTATATTAATCAAATTCAAATATCTCGAATAATAACTTTGCAGACTCTTAAATAGACTTGGGAAAAAACCCTAACTTGTGCAACAAGAAAGGATGAAAACAACCCAAAACCGACTCAAACCCTGATTTGATATTTTTGGCAAATTTTAGGTTATCTAAAATAATGAAAGTACTCGCTAAATAAAACTATATGCCACAAACGGCGACCCAAACAGACTCCTAACGAAGAAGTTATTAAGAAAACAAAAACTTTAATAAAACGACAATTTGGATAAAATTCCAAGACCGTGATATAAAGATCGCGTCTTGATCGTTGGGCCATTTCCAATCAATTTAGACCTGTCTTGAGCTAAATTACGACACTCGGGTTTTTAGCTTCCAGATAGGCTATAACTTGCGCATCTGCATCACTAGATTAACTAAACCAGAAGGGATCCATCCCTTAATTAAATGGCAAGATTATTTAAGGCTTAGTCCTATGGGTGCTAATCCAGTAGCTAGATTAGCAGTCCACGTCATCCAGGACTACTTCCTAAGTCCTATGGGAGTGCTAATCTAGCAGCCCACGTCAGCTGGGACCATCGCCCACCGCTGTTTGGTTCAGCGCAACCAATTTAGTAAATCAAATCAAATTTTGTGATTTTTTGAGCTGAACCATTCAACAGTAAAGGTGATTTTCGTGGCCCCGAACCATTCAACGCTTCAATGTCATTGCTACTTCACATGCGAGCACATGTTAGGAGAGAGAATTAGTGTTAACTTTTAGGCCACACTTTTTGTTGAGTTGCAACACTTAACTGCTAATCTAGCAGCTCAATATAGCCCATAGGTTTTAGTCTAAATACCCTTTATTTTTTCTTTGTTTGTAAAAATACCCCTGAAGGTATATTTTAAATGGATAATGAAAATAAACTATTGATATTGATCAAACTGAACTATTATGTTCCTGACTCGTGAAATCATCAACCCAACCTCCTTTGATGTTTGAATTGACTTAATATAATTTTAGATGTGCCAAAAACTAGACCTTAAAAACTTAATATATACTCATTACGGATCTCGAAAGCTGAGGGGTATTTATCTATACGGGTATACAAGTTAACAAAAGCCTAGAATGCTATCATTTTGAGATTTCGATAGAAAGAGACACATAAACATTATTAGCGATCAAATTACTTAATAATTAGACATGATTTATAAAGAAAAAATCATTCAGATTGGTCATCTGACTAATTGGTTATATGACTAATTGGCTTTGGACATATCCAATTTTAAAACCAATAAAATAATTTACCTTTTTATAAAAAAAAAATTCTTTAGTGAGCACCTTTTATTTTTCTAACACTGCATGTACAATATACATGCATATAATCGGATATAATCGGATACATTCATACAGGCCCGGTTCCTATATGCAATCATGAAAACTGGTTTTTAGTGGCATGAAGTAATCAAGACTCATGAGTGACCATGGCCTTGCTCTTCCTCTGGACTCCAATAGTAATCCAACGGTTAACAGCAAATATAAATATGTATGTAAAATCTCGATATTGATCTGAGAGAATCTTTAATGCAATGTATTTTGTTTTCTTTAATGCTGTGTTTGAGTGTACACTTCGATTCTGATGAGAGTAGTTAGCTTTTTTAATTCATTGGCTGCAGACTGAAAGCAGTAGTCCTGCCACTGTTGTTCTTTTTTTTTCCTCTTTCTCAGTCTATTTCTCTCTCCATAAAAAGTGAGGATTCTTTTCCGAATTCTTTTTTCTTCCCACAAACAAAAGCTTTTTCTTTCAAGAAACTACAGCGGCTCTGCTTTTTTTTATTTTTCTTGTCTGCCATTAATATCTCCATAAATACTAGCCTTCAGCCTTTCAAGTGCCCCCTTCTCCTCCCTGTTAACCTCAAAGTTTTCTCCTCTCTCTCGTTTTCTCCTCTCTCTCGTTTTCACTGTTGTAGTAATCAAAACACACTACAGCTGGAAAATATGAATTGAACCCTGTTTTCTCCTTCACTTTCACTGTTTCTTTGTGTTCATCATTCTTGCTTTAAAGTACGACTCACCTGTAAAAAAATCTCTGTTTTTATCTGAGTAGGAAAAAAGAAAGAAAGAATCGGATATTTTGTTTACTGACTTCTCATTAGGATCTCTGTACACTTTATCCAGCTAAAACCCAGTGACTCTCTTCTTGTTTTAAGCTCACATCAGACTTGTAGCTATCAAACATAAAACCCATTCAAACAAGTAAAACCAAAAGGGAATCTATCTCCACACATTTCCTCAACCCATCTATAAAAACCCTCATCTGGGTTTTGTGTTCAATCAGATTCTCTAACCCGGGTTCCTTTCAAACTATTCAAAATGATTACAGGAACTGATCTCTACCATGTTTTCACTGCTGTGGTTCCTCTTTATGTAGCTATGGTTCTAGCTTATGGTTCAGTGAAATGGTGGAAAATCTTTACTCCTGATCAATGTTCTGGTATCAATAGATTTGTTGCACTCTTTGCTGTTCCTTTACTATCATTTCACTTCATATCAAGCAACAATCCTTACACAATGAACCTGAGATTCATAGCTGCTGATTCTCTTCAAAAGATTATAGTCTTGGTTGTTCTAGCCTTTTGGTCTAGATGCAGTGCAAATGGTTCTCTTGAATGGTCTATTACATTATTTTCACTCTCTACACTTCCTAATACACTTGTTATGGGTATCCCTCTTTTGAAAGGAATGTACGGAGAGTTCTCTGGAAGTTTAATGGTTCAGATAGTTGTTCTTCAATGTATCATTTGGTATACTCTCATGTTATTCCTGTTTGAGTACAGAGGAGCTAAACTTCTTATTGTTGAACAGTTTCCTGATACTGCTGGTTCTATCATATCATTTAGAGTAGATTCTGATATTCTCTCTCTGGATGGTAAAGAACCATTACAAACTGAGGCTGAAGTTGGTGAAGATGGTAAACTTCATGTTACTGTTAGGAAATCTACTAGTTCTCGTTCTGAAGTGTTTTCTAGGAGATCTAATAATGGTCCACATTCAGGGGTTTCTTTAACTCCCAGAGCTTCAAACCTAACTAATGCTGAGATTTATTCACTTCAATCTTCCAGAAACCCAACTCCTAGAGGATCAAGTTTTAATCATACTGATTTTTACTCAATGGTTAATGGAAGAAATGTGAGCAGTACTAGTCCTAGACAGTCTAATTTTGGGAACATGGGTTTTGATGAAGAGAATGGAAATGCAGGAGGGTTTCCAAGGAATACTACACAGCAAGGTAGTGGTTATCCTGCACCTAATACTGGTATGTTTTCTCCTGTTGGGAAGAAGAAAAATGATGGAGCGAAAGATCTTCATATGTTTGTTTGGAGTTCTAGTGCTTCACCTGTTTCTGAAGGAGGGCTTCATGTCTTTAGAGGAGGTGCTGATTATGGTCATGAAAATGGTGGGATTGGAGCTCATCAGATTGAACCTAACCCAAAAGGTATACATCTTTTAGTTCCTGCAGTTCTATTTATAAATGCATGATTGGTTTTGTTTCTTGATGTTAGTTAGCACAACAGTATGGAATAAAATCTTGCTTGATCTATGCTCATTTGTTGTTTTAGAAAGAAGCTGTTTTATTTCCTTTTATTGTTACCGATTCTTAGCAAATGTTGAGTCAATATACATTGTGAAACCTAATATTTTGATTCCAGAGTCTAAACTTCCAGTTTTTGGCAGGTATCTTTACATTGCCTTATTTTCATCTGTGTAGTATGTATACTCACTTGTGAATGCTTGGGTTTTTCTATTTGTGATGTTAATTGCTTTTAGGTATGACTAGTTGGCATGTTCTTGTATCTAATGTTTTATTTTTGGCAACAGACTTCAATACCTTATTTTGTTTGGTAATGCATTTGTGTTATCTGAATGTGGCAACTTGTAATGAATTTCAGAGTTTGAAGAATACCGCCGAGATGATCAGTTCAGCTTTGGAAACAGACAAGCCATAAATGGTGGTGAACGAGAAGCACCAAATCTGACAAAGCTTGGTTCTAGCTCAACTACTGAGCTTCACCCTAAAGCTGCTTATGGTGAAACCAAAGCCACAACTATGCCACCTGCTAGTGTTATGACTAGGCTCATCTTGATCATGGTATGGCGAAAACTCATCAGAAATCCCAACACCTACTCGAGTCTCATTGGTCTCACCTGGTCTCTAGTATCTTTCAGGTATAAGCAAATCATTGGTCAAAAGAACATATAACTTCAATTCTGAGAACTGCATTTTTACTTTCTTTATTTGTAATCTCTAATTTTATATTCGTGGACAGGTGGAATATCATTATGCCTGCAATCATAGCTAAGTCGATATCGATTCTATCTGACGCTGGTCTTGGAATGGCTATGTTCAGTCTTGGTACGATTTTCAGCCTTTATGTTTTGGGCCTTATGGCATACATCCTTATTCATGAAATTCTATAAATGCTTGAAAACTTGAGGATTAGCTTGTGTAAATTGTCTTTGTTTTGTTGATTTGATTTACTATAGCAAGATCATAACTGTTCTCTTTGTAGGCTTGTTTATGGCGTTACAACCACGTATGATTGCTTGTGGAAACAAAGTTGCTACATTTTCTATGGGTGTTCGCTTCCTAACTGGTCCTGCAGTCATGGCTGCGGCCTCTTTTATTGTTGGATTACGTGGTGATCTTCTGCGCATTGCCATTGTACAGGTAACCCTCTTTTAATCCTATTAGATTAAAGACATGGCCTTTGATATATTTGCATATGGTTGTTGATTTCTTCTGTATTCTAACTGCAGGCTGCTCTTCCTCAAGGAATAGTTCCCTTTGTCTTTGCCAAGGAATACAATGTCCATCCTAAAATCTTAAGCACTGGGTATGCATTCTACATTCCTCCTGACATTCCTTTGGAAGCTACTGTGTTATGTTGGTACTTAGATTTTTGGAATGTCCATTGTCTTGAGTTGCTATGTATAGATTCAACTTCAGAATTCAAGTTAAGATTGTGACATGCAATTCTAATCTGGAGACCATTTCTTTCATTGTCTCTGTGGTGCAGGGTTATCTTTGGAATGCTGATAGCTCTTCCCATCACACTAGTTTACTACATCTTACTTGGGCTCTGAAGGGAACAAGCTCGCCATGCCTTTTTTTGGGAACATACTGTACATTTTTTGCCCCTTGTTGCTGATAGGGAATTTTGCTAGCAGCTGATAATATTTCATGAAGTAGTCACCACCACCAGTGTAGAAGGAGAAAGAAAGAACAGAATCTGGAATATGCTTACATCAACTGACTTAGATTACAGAGAATGAAGAGAGAAAAAATTTGACCATTGGGTAGATCTTTTTTTGTTTATTTTGAAATATCAATTCTCTCTTTTAAATTGTAAAACAGCTATTAGCTTGTGTTAGTTTAGTTGGGATCAAAACAGATGTTACTAGTTTTGCTGCAAGCTTTAAAGGAATTAGGGGTTAGCTTTATGGTCATCATTCATATTTTGGTGCATATTCCTTTTATTTCCTTGTGGTATACAGTATGCTGCTTGGATAGCATGACACTCCTTGGTCTTATCTTAGTTGGAGATATCTTTCTTGTCAGGCATTCGTTTTTTTAAGGATTAGGCAGAATCTTGTCGTATAAAATGTGGATCATCTGGTGTGATATGCCAAGATGCAGCTGAATTGACATAACCGAGCGACAAAGTGTAGGATCTTCTAAGATGCTACTACCTTAAACACCTTTCATGTGCAAGGATCTAAAAAAGGGTGCAAACTTGAGCGCTATAGAATATGTGTATCTTGTAGTCCTTTTGTTAATGAGAATCCAGATTTGGCTCTGATCTCCAGAAAATTGCGAAGTAAGATAAACAATCTCACTGCATCTAGGTTAGGAAAACTGCATTCAGAGTCAACCTGCCGGCATTTAAAGTTGCACAGAGATTTAGCACCAGAAAATTGTTCAATTTTGTAGTGATATTTTATGTGTCGCGGAACACAAGAAATACCTAACCAGTAGACACAGAAAAGAAAAAGAAAACCACAATGTTGGATAATAGGATTGGCAACGCTACCTATCTATCTAGGGAAGGAAGCCACAAGTCTCCTGCTTCATTTATTGGGACGGACAGACAAACCGACAGACATGTTGAATATCTATCCATCTATACACGCTTAGTCTAAGCGTGCTCTTGGGGATGCTCAAGCTCTAAACCTAACATCTCCTATTATCACTTATGCGTCTAAACAGAAGCTGTATTCTTTTTAGGAAGAGGAATGATTAAAATCGTCTCACTGTCCGGCACAACGCTTATGAGTCCAGGAGGAGCATTTCTAACCAAGCTATCCGTGTATCCAAAAAGTAAGATGCTCAAAATTATTTCTTATACTGACATGTCCCGACTACTTAAAAAGTTAATTTGGACATCAACCAAACATATGATTTTGGTTCATTTTGGTAATCTCAAAGGTTGTTCTATAGTAATTCATGGTAGTAGAGCAGATGCTTTACAAAAGAATAAAAGAAACAAAATACAAACACTATTTAAGAATGTTTTAACACTGTCCTTTTCAAAACCTGGCTGAATCAGGGCCTATACCACTTAATTGGGGCCTATAGCTAGATGACAAAAAAGGACACTAGAAATCACTTCACACCACTCCTTATCGAAATAATTATCAAACTACCTATTTTACCCCTGATTAATTAGCACTAATTAATCATATAAGGGGTTAATTTTGTTTTGGATGTGAGATTAACTAATGTTAGAGAGTTCATCAAAACATCAACATTTTGATTTTTTTTTCATAAAAGTTACACAAACCGATTCTGGATTGGTGTTTAGAATTACCAGAGGACATCCAGAATCGGTTTACTTTGGCATGTTTTATAATCGGATTATGGGAATCGGATTTTTCTAATGACATATATAAACCGATTGTTTCCTTTCATTACCAATTTTCATTCATCGCATTATTATTGTAGGATGCATTTAGCACATGATTATAATTAAAGCTTCAAATTCATCAAGTTCAACACAAATATCATCCAAAATAAAAACCTTAAAATAACCACAAGTCTTGTAAACTTAAACTTTTAATATGTAAAACTTAAACAGCAGGAGCACCGTCACCAACATCACCACCATCGCATTTCATTTCCTTTGATATCAGGCTAGAATTGTAGAGCAACACATAATTATAATTAAAGCTTCAAGTTCATCAAGTTCAACACATATATCATCCAAAATAAAAACCTTAAAATAACCACAAGTCTTGTAAACTTAAACTTTTAATATGTAAAACTTAAACAGCAGGAGCACCGACACCAGCATCACCACCATCAGCAGGAGCACCAGCACCAGCATCACCATCATCAGCAGGAGCAGCATTGATAGGGTGTAGAATACATCCTATTTACTATCTAGTAGTTTATGCTTTCTTTGCTATTTTTGTTGCAAATTATGTATTTTACGTGTGTTTTTGAGCTATCAGATACTTTGGAGTCGCACGGACGAAAAGAAGGAGAAATCACCAAAATTGAGCAAAAAGGGCAAATCTGTCATTTATGGGCGATCACTATCTGGAGCCCGGTTAATGTTAAGGGACAAGTCTTTTGGAGGAGCGCTATAGACAAACCAGCAGAGGTTAAGGGGGGCTGTAAACTTGGTTACCCCTTATCGGGTAAAATGAGTACCAATATCCCGCCCCATTTATAACCCTAAAATCGAGAGGATTATCTTCTCAATCATTTCACATCTGAAATAGAGAAAGCAGCGCAGCTTCTATTGAAATTGCTTTGTCCGAGAGATTTAGAGATGTAATTGAAGTGTGAAATCGAAAGAGAAAGACGATTTCGTTCGAGCTACAATTGGTGATAGGGATGATGGCTGTCTTGGTATGAGTTAATGGATTTCAGTGGCTGAGTTAGATGAAGAACATAAGAATGGGTTGATTCAAATAGAGATTATGGTGCTGTTGAATTGAATGAAGAACAGCTACTGCTGCTATCAAGAACAGACCGATAGACCAAATCGAGAGCTAAATGATGAAGTATGAACTTCAGTGGATGAGTAAGGGGTCGGTTGTAGTCTGAGAAATCGAGACCGATTGAAATCGAGGAGAATAAATTGAAGATGGGGATGATACAGAGAAAGGGTTCGATCTGTAATTGAAGCAGATTTGGGTTTGGTGCTGTTGAATCTACGAACAGATGGAAGTGTTGGTGGCTGTTGTCTGGATGTTCTTGGGTTTGTAATAATGGAATTGTACTGTTGTCTGTGGTTTTGTTGCACTGAGAATGGGTTAGTGAGCAACTGGTGTGGTGGTTCTGGTGGTACTGGGATTGTGAAAATTGAAGTTATAGGAGTAGCAGAGGAGCTGTGGGTATTGTTAGTATGGCACTGAAGAACTGTGCTGTGAGATGGGTTTGGAATTAAAGCTGTTGCAGTTTAGATGAGATTGCAGGAGAAAACGAATGGGTTGCGATTGATGGAATGAATTGCTTTAGATGTATGCTAGGAATGTCACAGGTATGGAGCTGAAAATTGAGGCCTGAAAATGGCCGGGAAGTCCTATAAATAAACGAAACTCCTACGGATATTTCTTCCGGCGAGTCAACTCGATCGCCACGGCGATGACCGATCCAGACGAGTCCGATGACCGTTCCAGAACGATCCCGATGAGCCGATCTGACCCAACTCAGACCACTCAGCCGACTAAGACTGCTGACTCGTTGTCTAACTCACTCTCCCCTTGACCTTTGACTAACAGTTGACCCGTTTGACCGTTAGTCCTAACGGTGGACTGACGGAATATTCCGTCGAATATTCCCGTGACGGAGAAATTTTCGTGTGGCGGCGATGACTATTCCCACGGATTCCGCCACAATCCCGCTTTTTTTCCTAGCGAGCAAAAATTTTAATTTTCTATGGACTCTCTCATGGGTGTGAAGACTTGGGCTAGGAATTGGATGGAGAATTGGACTCAAACTTGGAAAGAGAAGATGGAAGTTGAGAAAAGCTTGGATTTGGAAGTTGAATTGCTAAAGGAAAAGGATTCTAATCCTTGGAAGAGTTGGAGAATATTGAAGCCTATAAATAGAGAAGTTTTCTACATCTTTTACACACCTCTCTACACACACAACACTTGTGTTTTTGCTTGCTTTTCTAAGATTCTTCTTTTTAATTATTTGTGTGAACTTGAAAATTCTCCTTTTAATTATTATTATTTGTGTGAATTTCAAAAACATGAGTAGCTAATTTTATTATTGATTGAGGATGAATTCCTAGTTCTTAATACATGATTTGAGTTTTGTTTCGATTCTATCTTGAGATTTTTTTACATGATTATCGTTTGTTTTTACTAATAGGAATGTTTATTCATTCATGATTGATTGATAGATTGTTTAGAGTGCACGCTAAATTGATTTGTTAGTTTAATCTAATTCTAGTACAAGTTAGGGAATACGTAATCGTTCTCGACACTTTACACAAGTAGAAAACACAAGACCTTGCGGAGGGATTCCGTGGAGCAATTGTGTGTAGAAACAACGCTAGAAAGTGAACCAAGCGAACCGAGTTTAACTACTAGTACTAAACCTAAATTCATAAATCTTAATGCATTCCGGGGAATTACATCTTGTAAGCGGACCTCAAGGTGGTTCTTTTGAATAGAATCGATAACTAAGCGGACTTGTTACTCAAAGTGAAATAAGGGATTTTGGGGCTAGCTAGCGGACCTGCTATCCTACGGTTGGTGATAATCTGGGACTTATAACAAGTAGAAAAGAACATAACTTTAATCATTGTTTTGCAACGAAGAAGGATTCCTTGATCTTGTCTCTCTTATTGCTTTCAACTTTATCTTTTAATTGCTTTGTTTATTTTTCTTTTGCTTTTTACACCCCCCTTTTGTGACAATTTTTACAACTAGAATCTCTTGCTCCTCGTGGGAACGAACTTGACTTCCATTATATTATTTTTAATTGAGTGGAAACATTAATTAATTTGATTGCACCTACGACACGCATCAAGCATCACCACCATCAGGAGCAACAGCTTGTGCTTCAGCCATTAGTTCCCACATATCTTGCATTTCTGCATGGACCTCCCTCCCAGATGAAATCATGTTTCTCCTCATCCTGGCGAAGGTGATGACCTCAATAAGCTCTTCAAGTGAAAGCTTATCAATCAATGTCAGGGCTTGTTCAAGCCGGGTTTCAGCTCCGAATGCAAACTTGTATAGGCTCCTCACCGGCACTCTTTATGGTTGCCTCAAGATATCCTCCACGGTTAAATCGCGATGGTAGAATGGTAGGTGTCCGAAGTCCATTCTACACAAAAAATAAACAAAAATCAAGTTAAAAATCGGTACATAAAGAAATATTGTAACCCGATTCTGAAAGAAAGATGAAAAGACTATATTAATCGGATTATACATATTGCATATATAAACCGATTCTGGCATATAAACACAATTGGATAATGTTAACCCTAGTGTAAACCGATTACTGTGCATGATCTTCATGGTCGTAAAAAATACAGAATCGGTTTATTCGATAGGTCAATAAAAACCGATTATGGGTATAATCAGAGTTTTGATTTGTCAAAAACGCTGATTTAAAGATGTAAATCAATAAGATAAGAAGATGGGTTGATGGAGATTTACCTTCTTCTTGGTTGGATCGAAGATCGTCAGAGTAGAGGATGAAAAAAAAAATTTGATTAGGGTTTTGAGAATTTGGAAAGTTTTGATAGGGTGTAGAATACATCCTATTTACTATCTATTGTTTATGCTTTCTTTGCTATTTTTCTTGTGAATTTTGTATTTTACGCTTGTTTTGAGTTTTGTAGCTACTTTGGAGTCACACGGAGGAAAAGAAGAAGAAATCACCCAATTTGAGCCAAAAGGGCAAAAAGGTCATTTTACAGGCGATTGATATATGGAGCCCGGTTGAGGTTAAGGGGCATCTCTATTTTGGAGGATTATTAAGGACAGACTAGTTGTGTGGTTAAGGGGCCGCCATCTGCTAGCCCTTATCGTAAGTGACATCCTATTATGGGCACCCAACCGGGGTGGTCCCCGTCCTGGGGGTGTACCATCCTACCCTATACTTATACCCTAAATCCATCGAGAAGATTATCTTCTCCTCTTTCTCACACAAGCAAAGCAAGTCATGGTGGCCATTACTATTGGCGAGATCGAGAAATGATGGCGATGACGCTACTGGCAGAGATGGTGGATGTTCTGGGTTCGATTCATCGAAAAGGAGGAGGAAGATGCAACGGTTGCTACTGATCTGTGTTGCTGTTTTACACACGAGAAGAATAAGCAGAGGGTTTGATCTGTGAAGATGGGTTGGTGGTGGAATCGATCGATTCAAGAGGTACAATTCGACAGAGGAAGAAAATGGGTGTGGTTTGATGTCACGTCTGTGACAGAGAAGAAGTAGAGAGGATGAATTGGAAGAAATCAGAGATGGTGTTGATGCCTCAGAGATGAAGCTACAGGTGGTACAGAGCTGAGAAGAATGTAATGATTTATGAAGGGTTTACTGGCTATAATTGAAGTGGCTCGAGCTGATCTGAGGACGATGTGTGTTAGCCATGGGTTTTGATTCAGGGAAGTGGTGCTGTTGGTGGCAGGGTCGCTGGTTGAGATCGAAGCAGTTATGAAGGATCAGAAGAATGGCTGGTGGGTATGTGACAAATTGCAGGAATGAAAGTGTTGAAGCAAACAATTGTGCTTGAATGAATGGCTAGGCGGTGAAGAGTTAGTGCTTGTGTTGAACTGAAATGGGGAGAGGAATGAGATTACAAAACGACATGGAGGTTGAACTAATAATGCGATTCTTTGGCATGGGATTTAAACTAAGTCACAATGAGCAGGTGGTTATGAAAATTGAACATTTCAGGTTCTGGAGGTGTAAATGGTTGTATTGAGAGTCATGGAAAGAATGGATGCCATGATGTGCAGCTGCAAAGTGAAATTGCAGAACTACAGCTGGGTTGATGGCGCAGGATCCAGCCATTATGGCTGATGTGCAATACTATAGCACAAGGATTGTGCATCACAAGAGTCTGGCCAGTGCAAATGGCTTATGGCCTGGCAACTCAGCCCAGTCAGCTAGATAGCTGACTCTGATTCAGCTCTGACATCTGACTCGGTCTGACTCTCACTGAGTTGACTCAGTGACCGACTTCACCTGGCTTGACTTTCTTAACTAACTGTTGACTGACGGTTTGACCCTTTTGACCTTTAGTCATAACGGTGGACTAACAGAAAGTGAACCAAGCGAACCGAGTTTAACTACTAGTACTAAACCTAAATTCATAAATCTTAATGCATTCGGGGAATTACATCTTGTAAGCGAACCTCAAGGTGGTTCTTTTGAATAGAATCTGATAACTAAGCGGACTGTTACTCGGTGAAATAAGGGATTTTGGGGCTAGCTAAGCGGACTGCTATCCTACGGTTGGTGATAATCTGTGACTAATAACAAGTAGAAAAGAACATAACTTGATTCATTGTTTCGTAACGAATAAGGATTCCTTGATCTTGTCTCTCTTATTGCTTTCAACTTTATCTTTTAATTGCTTTGCTTATTTTTCTTTTGCTTTTTACACCCCCCTTTCGTGACAATTTTTACAACTAGAATCTCTTGCTCCTCGTGGGAACGAACTTGACTTCCATTATATTATTTTTAATTGAGTGGAAACATTAATTAATTTGATTGCACCTACGACACGCATCAAGTTTATGATAGAAATGGAAAGATTTTTTAGATTTAGGTTTTTTTGATTTTGGATTTACTGAAAATAGAAAGATTAGAATTTATATTAGTGAGTTTTAAAAATTAATGTGGGGGTAAATTAGTATTTTTTATAAGGTTTGGGTGCCTAGAGTAATTTGGGGTGTGAGAAGGAAAAACCTATAGGCCCCAATTTAGCCAGGTTTTCAAAATAGAGTTTGATTGAGTTCGAGTGACTTGGACCCTCTGGTTTACGCCCATGGTAATTGGTAAGCATTAAATTTGTTCCAATTTGACACGATAACTCCCTTTGAAGCAGTAGTGTTCATTGCTGGATAACACTATTTTAGTGAGTATGTATGTATGAGGCTGGCAATGATAGAATCAGTTGGAGATTATCTTAAGTCCATCTCATCCATTGCAAGAATAACAAACGGAAATGAATACCTCCGACAGCAATTACATGGAGAAACCAAAATGCTGGGGCATATATTTAGATGGTCCAGACACATGTGCGCTAAACTTGTGAATTACAAAAAAAAGAAAAAAAGAAAAAAAGAAAAAAGAAAAAGAGCTTGTGAGTTGCTGTACATATATCAAGAGGTGTCTAAGGTTGGTTATATTTTCCGATCCAAAAATTAATATGGAATTTTTTTTGTGCTTGTTATCAGAATATGGTAGGCTTCCTGCATCAACCGCCGGTATGTTCTGGATGCATTAAACTAGGCATGTGCAAACTGCAAAGTCCGGTTTGGTTTGGACCTAGGCATATGCAGGAACAACGACAGTCAGCTTATGTTCACCTGTTTTTCAACTTTATTTCCCTTGAAATACCGAAGTTCGTCACACCACGGATGGTTCGGTCAGTGATGATGTAGTACTAAGGCTAAGTCCTATGGTCTTCTAATCTAGCAGCTAGATTAGCAGTTCACGTCAGCTAGGACAACCTCCTAAATCCTATGGGAGTGCTAAGAGCATCTCCAACAGAAGTGCAAAAAATCCTATGTGGATTTTTTATTTAGTCCTTTTATTTATGGGGTCTATACATAGAATAAATATAGGACCTCGTATCTAAAAAACCATCTCAAACAGTGAGAATTTTAACCCTTTAAAATTAAAAGAAAATTAGTTAAAAACATGACGTGGAGGTGTAGGAGGTGTAGATAACACTTTCTTGAACACCTTCGTATTTAGTAATTGGTCCCTCCTAACTTGTAGGACCCTACTATTGGAGATGGATTTATGCCAAATGGGGGTCTAAAATCCTATGTGTCACTAAAAATAAATAAATCCACCCTCTATTGGAGATGCTCTAATCTAGTGACTAGATTAGCGATCCACGTCATTTGGGACCCCTTTGTCAGTATTTGTTTGGTTCAGCGCTTTAAATTTCAGCCGTCAGATCGAATTTGTGATTTTTGTGAGCGCTGAACGGTTCAGCGCTAAGGTCACTTTTTCAGCGCTTTAAATTTCAGCCGTCAGATCGAATTTTGTGAGCGCTGAACGGTTCAGCGCTAAGGTCACTTTTCAGCGCTGTTTGGTTCAGCGCTTTAAATTTCAACCATCAGATCAAATTTTGTGATTTTTGTGAGCGCTGAACCGTTCAGCGCTAAGGTCACTTTTTCAAATTGAATCATTTAGCGTTTCAATCTCATTGCTAGTTGAGCCGCGAGCACTTGCTAGGAGAGAGAACTAGCAAGTATTAGTGTTAACTTTTAGACCACACTTTTTTTTTTTTTTGAACGCAACACTTAATGGCCAATCTAGCCCATAGGACTTAGCCTTAAACAACTTGCAGGATTTACCTTTTTCGCGTTCGCCACACACGCTCGAGTTCCTTCAAGCGTCTTAGTTTCCTCTCCTTCAAACGTCTTAGTTTGGAGTCAAACCAACGACAGCCATCACTCGGTAATATTTCCAGATTTTTTAATAATGAATGATTATCATTTTAACTTTTGAGGATTAGTATGAGTATGTGAGATAACTTCAAATCAAATACACCGGTGATAGTGAGAACACCGGTGTATTTGATTTGAATGATCTGTTTTGATAGTGAGAACACCGGTGATAGTCAACCTTTTAATTTTACTATGTGTCTATTACGTGTTTGATTCTATATTTCAATGATCTGTTTTGGTGTTGTTGGCATTTAAGTTTTCTATCTATCAATTTGCTTTAGTTCCCACACTGTGGTTTCACTATTTTGAGGTTCTGTCAAATCGATTTAGGGCCGGGTCTTTTTTTATCTTGTAGAATAGTTAACACCAAGTGGCTTGTGGTATTTGCGTTGATTTCTCGTACACTTTCATCCGATTAGTAACTATTTTGGGGTTTATGTTAGACATTTCTAGTCTGAGGTTGTTTTCTTTTTGTGGAATAGTTATCACCCAGTGATTTGTTGTACTTGTGTCGACCTTCTATTGATTCTACCACTGTTTAAGCTATTTTGAAGTTCTTTTGTCAGGCATTTCTTGTCTGGAGTTGTCGTTTTTTTCGTGGAATAGTTTACTTCCAGTGGTGCTCTTTTAACTTCCGCCAGCAACTCCTAGCAATCACTTTTACATATGTTTTTTTCCTCATTTATTTCAATCTCATATAGCTTTTTCCTCCTTTTTAGTGTTTCTTAGAATTTAAATCCCCTCTCCTCGGTTTTGTTCTGTTGAAAAGTCTAAATTTTGCCCGCAACATTCCCTTTGGTTTTGTTTAAGATGGTAGCCTTATCTAGAAGCAGCTTAGAAAATTTTAATTATATCCATACATCGGTTTCCCCTCATGTTTGATTTATGATGCCTCTCTATAGAAAATTTAACCTTCAGAGTCACAACATAGTCTTTGGTTATCCCTGGTCAGCTTTATGATTGGGTTTTCCCCCGCCCCTTTGGTCCCAGCAGATTCACTCTTTGGTCAGCACCTATTGATATCTCTCGTTCTCCTGTTAACAAATACTACACACTCTGATTCAATGGTTGTTTTTTTTTGTGGTTACACGGTTGGTAAGCTCTGTCATTTTGATATTTGATTATGTTGGCTATCTTTTTAAATCCTTCGTATTAAGTTTTGTCCTCTATCAGTTATTCTTTTCGCAGTTGTCTTCTAGTCTCTTCTTCAAAGCTTTCTTTAAATCTCTTAATAATTTGGTCTCCACCCTTTCATTTCTCTTATTTGTATTTTCTTATTATATTTTGTAGTGTCTTCCTGGTCTCTTTCTTGCCGAGACCCCTCTTATATTCCTCTTATCTTTTGAAGTATTAGTAATTGACTTGATCCGCCGTTTGCATATAGCTTACTCATTCTCTTTTTTCCTTCAAATTTTTGTAGCATATCTTTTAGTTTGCCTATAGTTTTCTCAACTATATGTGAAACTCAACACCATGAAATTGTTATCTTGGAACGTTCAGGGTATTGGCACCCCGCTTACTAAAGACCATTTCAATTACATTTGCCAATATTACAATCCTGACATTGTATTCCTAGCTGAGACAAAAGCTCCCCTGTCTCGGATGGACATTTTATTTAAAAACTCAAGTTTCCAGGACTAGTTCATCGTACCTTCCGTGGGAATAGCAAAAGGATTAGCAATAGCCTGGCACAACAATATTAATATGAAGTTAATATCGTCAAGATTTAATGTCTGCCATTTTGAATCAAAAGTAAATGACATTGAGACTCTAATCACGTGTGTCTACGGAGCCATTGATGTTGATGACAAAGTTGAACAATGGACTTATATCTCCGACATAGCACAACAAGTGGACAAACCGTGGATACTTATCGGAGACTTAAATGTCATTCTAGACCCAGATGAAAAGCAATGGGGGAATAAAGCAAGCTCGAGCAGTAAATCATTCATCATTCAGACAATTGATTCTATGGGACTACAAGATGCGGGTTACGATGGTGCTCCATTCACATGGTCAAACAATAGAAAAGGTGAAGCAAATATATGTGAAAGAATTGACAGAGCGCTGACCTCTTATCTCTAGTCTCAGCATTTCCCGGATTCCAAGGTAACTCACTTACCTAGAGTGGGGTCAGATCATACCCCAATTCTTCTTGATTCCAACCCTGAGAAACACAAAGTTCATAAACCTTTTAGATGTATTAGGTCGTGGCTATCTCATCCAACACTATCTTCAGTAGTAAAATCTGCATGGGACCTACACTCTAATAGCTCGACAGTCATGAATCTTGCCTTAAATCTTAAACTCCTATCTTCAGACCTTGCTCATTGGAATTAGAAATATTCGGTAACATTCATAAAAACATCAGAATTTAAATAATAAAATAGATAGTATTCAAAGAACGGGAACATTTCCAATGACATAGAAGTTGAAAAATCTTCAAGCGTAATTAGGAAGTGGTACGTAATTAAAAATGATTTTTATCATCAACTTTCTAGAGACAAATTCTTCAAAGAATATGACCAGAACACAGAGTATTTCCATGCCAATGCTTCCAATAGAAAAAGAATAAATTCCATCAACTCTCTTAGAGAACTATCTGGCATTTGGCTTTCTGATATGGATCAAATCAACTCTCTCTTAGTCAATCATTTTACCCAAATTGGTACATCCCAAATCAGCAACAACAACTTTGAATTTTCCAGCATCATTGAGCCTTGTATTTCCGAAGTAGAAAATCACACTCTACTACTTTTTTCCACAAAAGATGAAATTTGGCTTACCTTATCTAATATGAACCAATGAGGCACTCCGGGTCTTGATGGATACCAACCAGGATTCTTCAAAGCCAACTGGGAAACATTTGGTCCCGACATTATCAGCACAGTCCAGGATTTTTTAAATCCGGTATTCTCAATACATATCTTAATTATTCATTTATCACCCTCATACCGAAATTATCCACCCCGCAAACTCCGAGTGACTATAGGCCCATTATCCTAAGCAATACGGTATACAAATTAATCTCAAAAACCCTGGAGAATAGACTAAAACCCATCCTCAACAAATTAATTTCTCAAAATCAATATGCCTTTCTGCCGGGGAGGCAAATCACAGATAATATCATAATCGTACATGAACTTATCCACTCTATGAAAACTTCTAAAGCGAAAAAAGGATATCTGGCGCTTAAATTAGATCTCTCTAAGGCGTTTGACAGAGTGGAATGGGCCTTCATTTCAAAAGCCCTTCTTAGCTTTGGTTTTAATGAAAAATGGGTAAACCTCATCTTGCAATGCATATCCACAACATCCTTTTCTATTCTCCTTAACGGTTCTCCCGGTCAAAAATTCCATACCTCTAGAGGTTTAAGGCAAGGAGACCCCCTCTCTCCTTATGTTTTTCTCATCTGCATGGAAATCTTATCCAAGCTCCTTGACAAAGCGATTGTTGATAATAAAATTTCTGGTCTCAAAATCAACAAAAACGCGCCAAACATTTCCCACTTTTTCTTTGCTGACGGCTGTTTTCTATTCACAAGAGACAATTTAAAAGAGGCAAAGAATCTGCTAGATATTTTATCCTTATTTGGAGATATCACCGGTCAAATGATAAACCTCCAAAAATCCAGTGTCTATTTTAGCCCTCGGATACACCCCAAACATGGAAAAATCATAGTTAAAATTCTTAAAGTCCCTTTGATGACTAAAAATGATAGATATCTCGGTACCCCCTGTTTTTCGACAAAAATAGAAAAGCAAATTTTGAGCCGCTTCTTCAGAAATACTACTCCACTTTGCAAGGTTGGAAATCAAAACTCCTCTCCCAAGCAGGTGGGACGGTCTTAATAAAATCTATTATGCAAGCTTTCCCAATATATCAAATGCAAGTGATTGCGCTTCCAAAATATACCTTACATCAAATGGATCGAATCCATAGAAATTTCTGGTGGAAAAAGAAGGGCAAAAAAGACAGGGAGGGTTCATCAGAGCTTGGGCCAACATATGCAAGCCTATCTCGCAAGGAGGACTAGGAATAAAAAATCCCCACCAATTCAACATAGCTCTCCTCACCAAACTTGCCAGTCGCCTTATCTCAGATCAAGATCAATTATGGGTCAAACTCCTCAGAGCAAAATACTTTCCAAATTCTCACCCTTTAGAAGCCTCTAGAACCTCAAATTTATCGTGGATCTGGACAAGCATACAAAAAGGCTTAGACCTCATTAAAGGAAATTTTGTCTGGCAAGTTAAAAGATGGTAAATCAAAGAAAACTGGGAAGATGGTGGATTCCAAATGAGGAAATAATCACTCAACCAACCAACCTTTAAGAACATGCCCCAAAAATGGTTCAAGAGTTAATAAAGGTAGAAAATAAATGGGATTAGGAAAAACTGAACAAATTCTTCGGCGTAGAAGACAGAAGAAAAATACAAGCCATAACTCCATGGATACAGGAACAAGACAAAATGAGATGGAAACATCACCATTCTGGAAATTTCTCTGCCAAGAACATCTATAATTTCTTAATCAATCAAGTTCAAGATAACAATACCCCAATTGATTTCCCATGGGAAAAAATTTGGAAAATTCAGGCGATTCTAAGAATCAAATTATTTATTTGGAAATTAATTCAGAAAGCTCTACCTACCTCGGCGCGACTTGGAGCCCATAACACATATATTGATCCTCATTGTCAGATGTGTGGTGCACAAGTTCATGAAACATACAATCATCTTTTTAGATCATGCCCATTCGCTAGAGCTATCTGGTTTGGGTTCTCGCTTGACATGCTAAATTCGACAGGAAACACTGACGCGATGGATCATTGGATTAAAGGGTGTATTTTGGAAAAAGATTCAATTAACCTAGTGGAAAAAATAGATACCATTCTTTGGTTCATATGGAAATACAGATGCTCGGTAGTCTTCGAGAAAATATCTCCCGACCCAATTAAACTGATCGGCTATATAAACAGATTTCTGCATTCTATTCCCACAAAAACAATTCAAAAGGGAATTAGCAACCAAAAGGTGAAGCCGATCAATTATAAATGGTCTGGTCTAAATACAGATTGTGTAATATTTATAGATGCTTCTTTTAAGAAAGAAGAACTGTCTATTGGTTATGCTTTTATTCTTTACTCAGTGGACCACGAGTCATTTATGCACATTTCAGCGGGTTCGAAGAAGGCGTCATCGACTCTTCATGTGGAATCGATAGCCTTGTTAAAGGCAATAACTTGGCTGAAAGAAAATATATTGTCAAGCGTTTCAATAGTGTCCGATTGCAAAACTCTAGTTGACATTATAAACATGGTGAGCACGAGCTTCTCTTGGCCAGCCGAAAACACTTTACAGGATACCAAGGTAATTTTGAAAGAACTCCCTCAAGCATAGGTAAAGTTTATAATACGGAAGCACAACTCAGCAGCGTACTACTTACCTAAAGAAGCAAGGATAAAAAATCTGCAGCATATGTCTTCCAAATTGCAACAAAAAATCCAGAAAACTAGCATTCTCTCTAATGTTTTAGATAACAATGAAATTGTAAATCTCTTGTACTATATTTTCTAGTTAATAAAATTACTTTTACCATAAAAAAAAAAAACACCGGTGATAGGCTTCTCGAATCATTAGGTATTCCGCCTTGACATACCTAGGTTTGAACAAGTAAAAAGAATACTAGGCCTGGTAAAATTTGAGAACCAATAAATGACCCACCTAATTAATAACCCCAGCAAAGAAGAACCCTGTTTTAAGGCATACGTAAAACTTCCAGGGCATATTGAATAAAGACAAAAACGGGTTGGAAATAGTAAAATCAAAAGCCCATTAACCAAATATTTTTAGTAATGGCAAATCTGCCCTTTAGTATTAGTTTTAATAATATTGATTAGTGAATAATAATCTTGATTAGTGATTTAGATAATTTAGTTATAAAAGTTTGTGTAGATGAAAAATTTTGAGGAAGAAAAAAAAGTTAGTTTTTTTTTGAGAAAGAGAGGGTGAGTTTGAGAAAAAAATTTGTATCTTGATTCAATGGATGAGGAGGGTCATTCTTCATCTAAAAAACCTAGGAAAATACATATCAACTACAACAATGATCCGGAAATGGCTGATTTCTTAGATTATGAGAATGATTTTACACAAACCCAAAGTCAAGCACAAACTCAAACTCAAGATGATGATTTTTATGAGCCAAATCCAGATGATGAATACATAGATGAGGAACCCAATGCTTCTAATACACATGTACACTTCTATCTTATGTTTAATCTCACTTTTGTAGCTTGAAATCATCAAAAGATTGAATTTCTACACCATGGTTTGGCGAACCAGGAATATGTTCGTCTGATATTTATAAGCCGAACCCACCTGTTTCTGTACAAATGAAGAACAATTAGGCTAGCTGTAATTTTTTAAGTTAGTCGCCGAACCTCTTTTTTGTAACTTCACGCCTATTTGCTAGTTCATGGTTCGGCTTATTTGGAACAAGCCGAACATATTCTTGAGAGTTTTGGAAAAAAAATGTTAATGGTTTGGCTTATTTAGTGAATATCGTACGTGCCGAACCTCTTTGAAATATCTGGTTCGGCTTGTTACTTGAGTAGTATACATGCCGAACATTACCATTAATAAACCCGAGAATTGGTAGGTTCAGAATTTGTTCATGGTTGGGCACAAATTGTGAATATCGTAATAGCCGAACTTCTAAATTTATTAGGTTCGGTCTGTGTTTTAATTACAAAAATACTTTCAAGCCGAACTCATATACTTATACGATTTATGAAAATGAAACAACATATGTTCACAGCGTAAAATAGTTTTATCGAATAAATCGAACCCCCTATGCATCTCTAACTGTGACTAGTTTCGGCTTAAAATTTCTTGAACTTTTATGCCGAACTGTTCATATACACGTACATGAAGCTTTTGTGAAGAACAGTTCGGCTCAAAACGCAACTCAATTTCGAGCCGAACCCAGTACTGTAACCGTCAAAAACCCTAATTTTTTTGAAATTAAACCCATTTAATCGATGAAAAACAACAATTAAGAGACTGGGTTTGTAAAACTTACTTTCTTATCCTCATTTCCGGAGTTGGAGATGCAGTTGGTTCAATTTTTGGTTCGATTGGTGGTTGATTTTGAGTTTCTACACCTTCATCTTCAATTGGTTCTTCTTCTTCAATTGATGGATTAGAAGACGATTTGGTTTGCCTAGTCCTCGCTTTTTTTTTCTTTGTACGAGTCATTATGTAGTTGAGTTTAATCGACGATCAAATTTTTACGAATCGATGATTAATCACGGCAATGAATTTTTTTTTCGCGGGAGGGAAGAGTTCGGCTAGAGGAGGAAGAAGAAGAGATGTTAGGAAACTGATTTTGATTTTTTAAAAAAATGATTTTAGGTTTTTGTATTAAGGTAAGGGTAGATTAGTAATTGAAACGGTTTAAGGGTGTTGATGGTGGATTTTCATTTAAGGTTAAAATTGTAAAAAAACCAGAAAATCATGCGCTGACATCTTGTAAAAGATAAAGCCATTAATAAGTGTTGGATACTCCTTCACTTTACTAATTCACCTAGAATGGAGCATGTGGCAACAATCCCATTCTGTGAATACATGAAATTCATCCGAGGTTGGAGCATGTAGAAACAATCCCATATACCCTGTGAATTTATAGCATTATTAATTAATGCGTGAGAAGCCTTGTATTTCTGTACTCATTATCGGTGCGGCATGACGGCGAGTGTTGCTCTCAGCAGAGCAACACGAACCTCCAAGCATTATAATGAAAGCATGTACGAAATACCCGTACAGGTTGCAACTCTCGGTGTGTTATACTAGCTCGATTGAGCATCCGGACTGTCCGTATCAGTCTGGATATGATCTCGTTCATCCAACCTCACCAGCGTGATTGGATGGCCCAAATCAATTCCATAACCCCCAAGCAGGTATGGAATATTCACTATCGAACCAACGCGGACCCCGCATGGTCGGCCTCCCCAAAATATTGGCATAGCTTGCCAAAAACATCCAAACCAGAGCGTATGGACGGGAAAACCCTAAATTAGGGTTTGCGGCATATTACATGTGTCGCAAAACAGTCTTAACCATCCATCTTCGCAGGTATAGATGGAGGGTGTAGATGTAGATTCAAAGGGCCCAGAGCATGTCAACACAATCACCGTGGGCCCGCCTACATACTTGAGCAATCGGTCGGGACCAACCATGGTTGGTCGTCCCATTCGTGCGCCCAAATGGAGCATGGTTACACGGCCGTGAAAGCAAAAATTAGGGTTTCGAGCATCACGAGCGTCCATCTTCTCCGCAGCACGAATGGAGGGTCCCAGATCAGATTAAGCAGTCGGTCATACCAAAGATGACCACCGTGGGCCCGTCTATCCCCTCACCTGATCGGCCAAGGCATATCATGCCTGGCCATCCCAAAACGTGCGTCCAAACTTGCGTGGTTACACTTCCAAAATTGCAAATCGATCTCGACCACTCAACTTCATAGGACGATTTGAGTGGCTTAGATCACGTTTTCATGGGATAGTCAAGTATAGGCGTGAACACCATCTTACCACCTACACGCCAGACTAATCGACCAAGACCGACCAAGATTGGTCGTCTTGGAACGCGCGTCCAAACTAGGCATGTCACGCGGTTTCCAATTCCTTTGCGGCAATGGATTGGCCGCAAACCGATCTCAACCACCCCTCTTTGCCGGTCAAATCGAGTGGCCTAGATCACGCCTTTATGGGACAGAGAGGTACGGACGTGTACACCGGCATGTCGTTTACACGCATGCCCGTTCGGTCCTTTCCAAAACCCTTCCCATGCTTGGTTTCGACCAAGTCAAGAGTGATACTCGCGCACCTCTTCAAAACCCCGATTCCATCAACGGTCGCAGATGAGTGTCTCAAAGATCATCTCGTCCGTCCAGCTTCACCGGCTTGGTTATACAACCCTGGTCAGGAGTTAATTGGTCAATGAGGCGTCATGGAGATCACCACCCATCGCTTTACCACACCATGATGCAGTACCTGCATAAAAATACACACGATACTTCACAAGTATCAGTCTCCCGAATAACGCAATTATTCAATTTAGCATCACATGCTACCTTTTGTGGGTCCCACGATCCACACATTCCAGCATACATCAATCATGTCACAAACCGGGGGATACATACTGGGGTATTGGTGTGGGAGGTTTACTGACGTCTTTGCGTGCAACGCGCCATCGCAAGAACGTGTCGGGGAAGTCATGGACGGTTAGAGATGACGGGAGAAGTGGGCAAGACTGGTCGTGTAACACCAACACACACCTCCACTACTCCATCACTCCACTTCTCCACTTCCCAGAGAGAGACGTGAATAAGGCCCAAATGACTTGTATAAATAGGTTCTCCTCCCTATTTTCAACACAGGAGAAAAACAACACAAGTCCAGACGAGACAGAAACCAAGTGTTAATACAAAACGTATTCAAACACCCAGAGCCTACTTGCATCAATCGTAAGCCTGCTCACCTTTCTGTTACAAGTCATAAGCAATCCAACACCTTCACAATCTCAACACCTTCTTCGCTTCCCTCCCTAAGATCAACCCCATGATAGGTGTAGAATACACCGTATTTACTATATAGAGTTTATGCTTTCTTTGCTATTTTTCTTGTGAATTATGTACTTTACGCGTGCTTTTGAGTTTTATATGTGCAATGGAGTCACCGAGAACAAAAGGAGAAGAAATCACCCATTTAAAGCGAAAAGGAACGGAAAGATCAAAGCGCAGGCGAGTGACATGAGAATCGACATAGGGGCTGCCATTTGGTTAGCCCTTATCCTATTCTTGGGGTGTCTTAAGTTATCTTGATATCCCTTATCCACTTCACCTGAGTGGCTATATCCTCTTACATCTCTTACAACAAAACCAAAGTTTCAGAGAAGTATCATTTTCACCTGAAGTTCATAAACGAGAGAGAAATGGAGGCGACTGTGGTGATTTTCATGGGAGATCGAGAAGGGACGGTTGTCGCCGAGAGAGCAGATTGAGAGAGAAGACTAAGAACAGAGATGTTCAGAGAGGAATTTATTGAGGCCGAATTAGGGTTTAAGTTCATCTGAAGATGAAATTGAAATGGGTTAGAAGTTGCTGAGGATAATCGAGAAATTGGGTTGCAAACAGAGATGTATTGCTAGGAGTTCATGGTGGATTGAATTGTTAGGGTTGGCTTTGTTGTTGGTGTTGTTATTAGGGTTCGATTCGAGTTTGTGGTGAAGGAATTGAACCTAGAAGCAGACTAGTGGTGATTTTCAAGGAGAGATCGTGTTGGAGCCGTGGATGATGCTTGTCTTGTAATGGATGCAAGTGCGATTCGAGAGACTTGGGTCCGCTCGAGATTCAATGAGGAAGAAGAGATGAAATTGATTATGGGTCATTAACAGAATGCTGTCAATTTTGACAATGAAGAATCTGTGAAGCATAATGGGTCTGTGGTGAATTAAGTTCTTTGTGTTTGCCATGGGATTATCGACAAGGAATGGAAGAAATTGTTGTTTCTAATGGAGCCTATAGAATGATCTCAGGTGAGGGGTTCTGGTGGTGATGTTGTTGGTCTTGAGATGTGCAGGTGGAGCTGATGTTGGTGCTGCAGTGGTGGTTTGTGTGGGTATGAGCTGCAATTGAGCTGGAGCAGTGGCTAGCATTGAGTGGTAAGTGAGGCAATGGTGGTGTCAGGTGGTGGTAATGGTTAGGCCAAAGTAGAGATGGAGCTGTTGGTACAGGGCATGGCTTAGAATTTACAGGATGTAGTGAAGCTGAGAAGAAGTGCGGTGATAAGAGATGGAGCTGTCATGGTTAAAGGGTGCAAGTGATCAGCTGGAGTTGAATGAGCATCTGGAGATAGTGATGAACTGGTGGATCTGATGCCGCAGAAGCTACAGGGCATGGCTCAATATGGAGTTACAGGTTATGATGATGTTTTCAGGGAATGGCAGGCTCATGGAAATGGATGAGTTCAGGGAGGAATGGCTCAAAGGGTGATAAACTGGGAACTTAGATGGAAATGCTGTGTCAGGGTACTATGATGATGTAATTAGAAGGAGCTGGTGGCATTTTACATTGGAGCCATGGCATCGCAAGGTCGACGTTGACAGGGTATGCCCAAGTTTGAGCTTAGAACTGGAATTGATATTGAAATGCTTGACAATATAGATGTATGTTAGGAAATGGTGCAAGTGGAGATGGGCCTATGCTTGATGAGCAATAACAGCAGGATATGGAGAATAGCTCAGGTTGTGGCAGTGGTGGTTGAAACTCAGGTGAGAATGCAATCGAGTTTACAAGGAAGGGCTAATCTTTGTGATAGACATTGTGTGAAGCCGCATTTGAAGATGGTTCTTGAGACCCTTAAGTTGCGGCGCAGATGAGTAACGGTGGTAGTTCGGTGGTGCTATGTAATCACAAGGTGCAAGCTCGATGCGGTGAGGGTGATGTTTTTCAATATGTTGATATGGATTGAGTTGCGGTGAGTTATGATGGAACTAAGCCCGAGAATGGCGCTCGATGCAAGGCGGCCGCCATCGAACATGATGGAGCACTAGGTCCAGTGCGGTTTTTCGTGTGTTGTGTAGGTCTGAATTGAAATGTAGAAATTTAGTGAGATGGCCTGGTTTATTTGGTGCTTCAGAGGATAGTGTTGCAGACAAGTTGAAGCTGTAGAATCTGTAGGAAAGGGTGGAGTGAACTGTGAAGTTTGCAGCAGATTTGGGGATGGTTACAGGGCCAACATGGCTGGAAGCACAATGATTGTGCTACAGAGCTCTGGCCAGTGCAACTAGCCCAGGCCAAGGTCACTCAGCTCAGCTGAGTCTGACTTGGGTCTAACTCAGGATCTGACTCTTGACCCTGACTCGGTTTGAACCAGCTAACCCGGTTTGACTCGGTCCGACCGAGCTGACCCGTTGAACCCGACCGAGTTGACTCGTTGACCGGTGACCGGATTGACTTTGCCGGTCACCTGAACTTCTTTCCGGCGACTATTCCGGCCAAGTTCCGGCCATAATCCCAGTTTTCCGGCGACGTTTTTGGACATAATTTCACATGGGTATTTCTCACACATGGGCTTGGTGGACCACTTGGAGATGGGTTTTGAGAAGACCTAATATTGGAAGGAGTATCCTTTTGGAATGGGAGAAGCATATAAATAGAAAAGTCATTCTCAAAAAGAGATATCTCCATTAGGGAGACTTCTACTTGTTTTCTAGGGTTTCACATGATAGGTTCTTCTAAACTTTCTATGATGATTTCCAAAAACACAAGTAACTAAGTTTTTATTATTGGTTGAAGATGTAGTTGGATTTTTCAACCAAGTTATGATTTTTATGAATTAGTTTTCTCTCAATATTATCGTATGATTTCTACGGGTTATAATAATTGCATGATTGATGTATTGCAATATGATTGAATGTTTGTTTAGTTAAGTCTAGAATTGATTGAACTCACATCCATATCTATAGCTATTTTAGGGTTTTCATCGAGCGATAACCTTGAATACGAGTAGCATGATATGATTCTAGGTTGTAGTGATACATCCTTGTAATCATATGTAGAAATTGACCTTTGTCCGAATTGTTTGCGCAATGTATTTCAATTGCATTGATTAGCCTATTTCTGAAACTTAATGCTCCTAGGAATTGAACTTGATTAGCGCAAGGCGTTAGGTTATTCTTTAGGTAGAATTCACATACGCAGCTCTAATGTGTGTGTTGATGAACTTTGGAAATTTATGGAGTATTCTTGCAATAAGGTATTCTATGGCTTTTGATGATAGCGAGATTAAATACGAATTCTATTCATATATTCATAAACTTGTTTACAATTGAAGATGAAACCTTTATCCAATATTTCACATCCTTGATTTGCGTGTTTACTTTTATTTGTTTTGCTTTTATTTATTTCCGTTTATAAAAATCTGAAAATCCTCGGTGTTTTATATAGGAGACCATAACATATTGACAACCAAGACCTCTCTGTGGGAACGATCCTTTCTTGCCCTTGCTTCATTATATATTTTGAGTAGTAAGAAAGTGTAATTTATTTTTGACGCTTACGACCGCGATCAAATTTTGGCGCCGATGCCGGGAGGAGGCGGTTGTTAATTGTTTTTGGTTTCTTATTTTTGTTTTTAGGTTTGTTTTACTTTTTCTTATTCTTTGGTTTCTAACCGAGTTTTGAGAATCTCGTTTCAGGTACCAATTTCTATGGACGGAGCATATTGGAGCAATCAATACGGCTTTCAACCTCAACAACATGAAAACTATCACCCTTACGGGGAGTACAATCAAAATCAATCCTTTGATTATGATCCATACTCCACGTACCCTTTTAGTTACTCTCATACATTCCAACCTTCTTACGGTGGGTATGTAAGTGAGCAACCACAAAGAGGGGATGATACTTGTGCTCCTATCAATTTTTCCTCTAGTTTGGTAGGTGAAATGCAACAATTTATGGTCAGCATGGAGTCAATTCCGTGGAACCAATTTCATCGACCGAATGTGCTCATGGTATGTTTGGCCCAATTTCTGATCGTAGTTATGATCATCCACCCATTCAAAGGGAATATAATTGGCCTACCAATACTGAAGTAAGTAATTCTACTTTTTCTTTGTCGAACGAGCTTTACCAACAAATGGAACAATATATTCAGAATTTGGATGGAACACTCCAAGAGCTTCAAAAAGGTGTTTCCACTTTAAGACAAGGCATTGAAGAATACAAGGAGGAAATGAATAATTATGTTGAAAAAGGCGAACCTTTGGGGACTTTCTTTGATAATTGTGTAGTTAACTCAACTCTTGATCGTAATAATGATCATTCACCTATTCAAAAGGATGAGTTCGAGATTAGCAACACTAAATTCAGCGAGGAACAATCTTATGTTGACTATGATAGTGATGATGATTATTATGAAAATACATCGTTTGAACCAATTTATGGTAACATCCCCGAGGAGTGTACAATGGAGTCTTTTTGCGATCAAGGTGAAGACGAAGAGGAATATGTTGACACTTGTGTAAATTACTCAAGCATTGATCTTTATAATGATCAAGAACCTATTCAAAAGGTAGAGCTTGAGGATGACGCAAGGAGTGTTCTAAAGAAATTCCTTATGGACAATATTGCATCCGCAAAAGAGTATGTGCCTTACAACAAGGAGGAATATGTTGAGAATGAGACCGTTTTGACCAATATTGTGAAAGACCCAATTGAGCTTGCAAATGATTGTAATGAAGATGTTGATGTCGAGACTTTGGTTAAGGCAGAAACGGACGAAGAATGGTTGCAAGGTTTGATAGAGGACCATGATATACAAGAGGTGAACAATTCACTTGAGTTTTTCAAGGATGAAGAGGATTCCGTGATACAAGAGATTGTGCAAGGTTTATCTAACCCTTTGCATATTGTTTCTTCTCCTTTACCTCTTATTGGTTTGAATGTATGTGCTTCGAGAATATTGTTGAATGACTTTGTTTCTCGTTTTCCGCCATTAGAGATACTTGATTCTCATACTATGCAGGTTATGGAACAAGAAACCGTGGAAGTACCCGACTTCTATATTCTTTATACACTTCCAAGTGTGGACAAGAATAAGTGTGGGGGAAGCTTTTATCGGTTAATAGCTTCACTTTTGCTTTATTGTACTAATATTTGTGTGAAGCTAGTGTTTGCAAAACAGGTTTTATGGAAGGATCCCCAACTTTTCAGATTGTTGGTATATGGGGAATGAATCTTGCAAGGATATAGTCGGGCTGACGACTTTAAACCAAGCGCTTCATGGGAGGCAACCCATCGGTTTTGTATCTCTTTTCTTTTCTTTTTTTTTCTTGTCATGTTTTTATTTTTATTTTTTCTGTTTTTTTGTTTCCGTTAGGATTTCCCACCTTGACTTTCTTTGGACGATTCAATTACATTGAGGACAATGTAAAGTTTAAGTGTGGGGGAGTGGTTTATGTTGTAAATTTTTGCAATTTTTCAACTTTTTTGTGAATTAGTGAATAAGAAAACTCCAACTTGTAGTTAGTTTAGAGTCACATAGTATAAATGTCGCTAAGATTACATCGAGAATCTCATAATAGTGACTGAACTTAGAGATGACAGAGAACATGATCGGGTTTCTTAATTGTATGAGAGTTAAAGTTGGATTTAACCATGCCACTGGCAAATAAGGTGCAGACTAAATTCGTTATTAGAACAGTGATCCCCTATAGTGGAGACTACCCATGTTACATAACGTGAGGCACCAACCTTCAATTCTTTGTACCTGTCTAAATTTGTGCTTTTAGAGTGTGTGTCACCGTACGTAAATTCCGGGCAGAATGGTGAGCTGTCCAACCTCCCACCATAGAAGCACTATTTTGATCTCTTGAGTGCTATTTTTTTTATCAATCATGATGGTGACATCGAATTGCTAACTTACATACCACTTGTAATCTTGTTCGCAGTTAGCACCATCCACCTTATCTCTCTCTACACCAACAGGTCCATAGAAACACCATCATCATCAACAAGAGGAGCATCACAAATCTACAAGGAAAGTTGAAGACGTTTGAGGTTTACAAGCAACAATACAAAAAAGAGTGAAAATTATCAAGATGAGAGTTCGAGAAGTTTATGATATCGAGACATACAAGTTGTGAAGAATCAAGCGGTACAATACTTATACCATGGCCTTTGTACTTACATTTTTATTGTTTTTTGTATTTTATTTTTCTCTTGTCTCCAAAAAAAAAAAAAAAAAAAGAAAAAAAAAAAGAGACAAGAGAAAATTTTTAGGTTCGTTAATAGTTTTATTATTATTTTGTTTTGTTTTGTTTTTATTTTGTATTTATTTTTCTTGAATAATCAACAGCTTTACTACGAACCAGAGGCCAGCGGATCAGGAAGCGGCATCTCTAGTGGAAAGCTTGTGTGAACTCTTGCACCTCTCGAAGAATTAACGGGCAGAGACGTTTGCTGCAGTTAATAAAATAGCTCTGGACGTACATCCGACTCCTTCTCGTCCGTAAGTCTTAAATGCATCGGAAACATCTCGTAAATAATGTTACATTCACGAGAGGACGACATGATGGCAGAGGAAGGTCACAACCGGCCCTACATGTTACCGCTCACATCAAGGGTTCGAGTTCGGGGAGGGCCCTCGTCGACACAGGAGCATCTTCGAATGTAATTACTCTCAAGACTCTCAAGACATCCAAGGTTAGCCCATGCAAGATTGTACGACAGCCCACCATGATGACGGACTTCGAAGGAAATCAGACTAGCACATACGGGTACGTCAATCTGAATTTATCAGTAGGACCCGTTCAGTCAAGAGCAAAGTTTGAAGTCATAGAAAAGGAGCCGGACTACCATATGATACTGGGGAGACCGTGGATTCACCACAACAAGGTCATTCCTTCAACGTATCACCAGTTCCTGAAGACCATGCTAAATGAGAAAGTCATCCGTATTCCTGCATCATTGTCTTCGTACGCACCAATATGCGGAGTGGATCTGTTCGAGCCAAAAGATACTTCACAGGGAAAATCAGACAAAGTCCTGTGCACCCTACTACCCACGTGGGATTCAATCCAGGAAGAAGATCGACTTGCATCACTGAGGGCCAAGCACCACGACACGCCTTCTCTGACGAGACGTCCATCTTTATCCAGTGAAGCTTCAACCCACGTTCACACCAAAAGGGAACGCACTTTTGAAGCGAAACGTGACCAGAAGGGGAAGACAATATACCCAAGACTGCTGTTAGCAATTAGCAGAGAGACCGACACCAGTCTCTCCGCCCAATTGAATCTTTGCAAGAACGACGGAATACAAGAGGAGGTATTGGACGCCCGCGACAACTACAAGATGGAACCAATTCCACGACCGACGAGCTCGAGACTCGTTAACATCGGGAATGAAGAATCTCCTGTGCCGGTCTTTATCGGTTCGACTCGTCACGATTTAACGTACGAGTCTTGTTCAACTACTCAAGGAATACCAAGATGTGTTCGCCTGGACATACGAGGAAATGCCTGGTCCGGATGAAAAATTGGTCACCCATCACTTACATGTCATACCGGATCCAAGCCAATCAAGCAATCTCCGAGGCAATTCGGACATGAGGTAGAAGAACAAATCAAGAACGAAATTCAGAAGTTACTAGCTATTGGCTTCATCAGACCTATTCATCATCCGACCTGGTTAGCTAATGTGGTCCCATTAAAGAAGAAAAACGGACAGATTCGGTGCTGCGTGGATTTCAGAGACTTGAACAAGTGCTGCCCCAAGGACGACTTCCCCCTGCCTAACATCGACATGTTAGTAGATGCCACTAGCGGACACGGACATGGTTTCCTTCATGGATGGTTACAGCGGCTACAATCAGATAAGGATGTATGAGCACGATGCAAGTAAGACAGCCTTCCGAACCCCTCTTAGCAATTTTTACTATACTGTTATGCCATTCGGTTTAAAGAACGCCGGCGCAACGTATCAACGTGCTATGACGGCAATCTTCCATGACATGATGCATAAACAAGTAGAAGACTACGTAGATGATATTGTGGTCAAGTCAAGGACTCGAGCAGATCACACCAATGTCTTACGGCAAGTGTTCGAGAGGTGTCGAGAATACAAGTTGAAGATGAATCCTTTAAAATGCGCTTTCGGTGTCTCTTCAGGCAAATTTCTAGGATTCCAAGTAACCGCGGAAGGGATCAAGGTAGACCCGTCCAAGACTCAAGCTATCCTCACAATGCCACCTCCACGAACTGTGAAGGAACTCCAAAGTTTCATGGGCAAGGTAAACTACATCCGACGTTTTATACCGGGTCTAGCCCAACTTGCCGCCTCATTCACTCCCTTGCTAAAGAAAGGAGCTAGCTTCATTTGGACCACAACCTAGCAAGAGGCTTTTCGAAAGATTCAACGAATATTGTCATCTCCAGCCATTATGAAGTCTCCTGCACAAGGAAAGCCGCTACATCTCTACACCGCTTCGGTGACACCGCGAAGGAGCTCTACTCGCTCAGGAAGACGACGAGGGAATCGAACATCCCATATACTACTTCAGCCGAATATTGAGAGATGCTGAACTCAGATACCCTAGAGAGGAAAAAGCATGTTTAGCCTTGATCCATTCCATTCAAAAGTTCAGGCATTACCTCTTGTCTAATAGGGTGATACTCGTGTCTAAATCGATCCCCGCAAAGTTTTTACTTTCAAAGTCTGGGTCTGACCGGAAGGACAGCAAGTGGCTTCTCCAAATGTCGAGCTGGACATAACATGTGCGTCACCTAGAGCTATCAAAGGTCAAGCGGTTGCGAGTTGCGGCAGCATTTCCGGATAAGGCACTACGGGGCTACACGAAGATCTCCTGGAGAATTTCCGACGTCTCTGTTTTGGAAGAAGAAGTGTGGCTCTTGTATTTTGATGGCTCGCTACCCTTAGCGATAATATTGGAGGAGCGGGCATGGTATTAGTATCTCCAACCGGGAAGTATTCTCACACTCCTTCAAAAGTGGACTTCGAATGCACCAACAACTCACAGAGTATGAAGCCTTCCTCATAGGGTCACAATAGCCAAGCAAGTGGGAGTCACGCGCCCGGAGATAAGAGCGACTCAAGTTACCGGTGAATCGATGAATGGGGTATACGCACTAAAGGAAGTAACGCTAGATCCATATCGATCGAAGCACGAGAGGTTATCGAATTATTTTCTTCGATGCAACCATAACCCATGTCGATCGCAAAGAACAACAAACACGCCGATTGTCTAGCAACACCGGCTTCCAAATTGAAGTTCGAAGGTTTGGAAGAAACCACGACACTAAAGAGGAGAACCATAGAATCGACATGGTTATCACAATACAAAGACACCAAGACCGATGATTGGCGAACTCCGATCATTCAAGAGCTCAACACTCACTCTCCCAAGGAAAGGTCGGTCTTAAAACCTGTGTAACTTCTTCATGCTTCATGGTATGTTGTATTATCGGAACCCGGATGGTTCCTTGTCAAGATGTCTTGGGGATGACGAAGCACAACTACAGCTAAATCATGTTCACAACGAAATTTGTGGACAATCACTGGTGGTAACGCTTTACCGACGACTCCAACGTCTCACATCGGCCGGGATGGAGACTCAATCAGGACTACTTGTAAGTCCCGCTCAAATTTCCAAGCACCGCCACATCAATTGGAATTTTTAACGTGAATCACACCTGGGACCGGAGAGAGCCATACATTAGTTATCTCCGTGACTGAACGACTCCTGCCAATCAAAAGGATGCTATCAAGATAAAACAGAAGGCCAAGCGGCTCGTATTGCACGAAGGGATCCTGTATCGCAAGAGCTTTGGAGGTGATCTACTACGATGGCTGGCTGGGGAAGAAGTCCCAGTCATGCTGAAGGAGACACACGAAGGAGAACATCAAGGGAAGAGGAAACTGTTTCTCCAGATACACGAGAAATACTATTGGCCGACCATGGAGGATGACGCAGCCGCCTTCGTTCAAAGCTGTCACAAATGCCAAATTCATGGGAACCTTGTTCATGAGCCTTCCACCCCTCTACACTCGATAAGCAGTCCATGGCCATTTTACAGCTGGGGACTGGACATTATCGGTAAAATCAACCCTCCGTCATCAAAGCAACACGAGTACATCATAACTGTGACAAAGTACTTCACCAAATGGGTAGAAGCCATTCCCCTGCGAGGGACTATAAGAGCAACGATTGCGGCTTTCATTAAAGAACATATCATTTGTCGTTTTGGTGTGCCTAAGCATATCATCACTGATAATGGCACTACCTTCGCCAATAAACAGGTACGAGAGTTACTTGAAGAGTATGTCATTAAACAGGTCTTCTCCACCATCTACTACCCTCAAGGGAACGGACAAGATGAAATTACCAACAAGACATTGATCCGGATCATCAGTCGAACAGTACACGATAACCCTAGGGAATGGCATGACCAGTTACCAATGGCGCTATGGGCATACCGGACATCACCCAGAAGCTCCATTGGAGTTTCCCCATACTCACTTGTTTACGGAGCGGATGCAATTCCGCCAAATAGAGATCAAAATCCCATCGGCCCAGATTGCGGCGGCAACCGGATCTACCGGAACGAAGCTGAAACCTCTAACTCTAGAGTAGCGGAGTTAGACACTGGATTTCAGAAGAAGCAAAGCGTAAGAACGCACTCGGTGTGTATAGGAATAGAATTTCCGGGGCATACAACAAAACCGTGAAATCACGTGTTTTCAAAGTGGGAGATTTGGTTTTAAAACGGCCAAACACATCCAACAAGACATGTCCGCACCAAAGTTCTCACCGAAATGGGAAGGTCCTTACACAGTCACCAAGGCTTACAACATCGGCTACTACAAGATCATTAAGGTGGACGGAGGCAAATTGGAAGCACTCATCAATGGAAAGTGGCTCAAGGCATATCATGCCTGACCACTATCTGATCTGTCAACAATACATGCATTTATTTTCATTACATGTTTGAATCACCAATTATATTCAGAGATGCATCAATGAAAAAACCCGTTTCACCAATCAAAAACCAATACAATTTATTCCACAAAGATGTTCAAATATACGGAATATACTCGGAAAACGGAAAAAGAAGAAATGAGGTTTTAGTCGCCAAGAGGGTCGACATCGCCTGCACAACCGTTAGGTTTCGTCACGCCATCACCGTTGATGCTCCTCCCTTCGGATCTACCTCAACTTCTTCATCATACATCTCCACAGCAGCACACTCCATCCCAACATTCTCAGCGGGAGCATCAAAGGACACAACAACATTAGGAGTCGTGCCGATTGCTTTCAAATGTTCAGGTTCGTCTGTGTCGGAATCAAGAATTATCACGCCGTCTTGGATTGGGTAATCACACTTATCTTCATTCAGAGGTCGTTCATGCTCAACCCTCCGCCTCTTCAACCGCGCTGCATATCTCTCTGTCCTTGCACTTACTAGTGCTTGCAACGTCTCCTCGCGCCTCCACCGCTCCTCCATGTCAATCGCAGTTGAAAGAGCACAGATGCGTCCCCTGAAAATACGCAGGTGCAGAATAGACATCCCCTGTATAGCACGGCCGACTTCACGAAGTGGAAGATCGATCTTAGCCATTACTTCTTCATGCGCATGGGTTTCAGGCTTGTCAACTTCGAAGCTTCTTTCTGGAGAAGCGGCAGAATGATCGTCCACCGCTTCCATGATAAACTGCAAAGGAGAAGAGATTATGAGCACATAAAAAAAAATAAAAAATAATCAACCAATCGATCAGTCAATCAGGAGATCAGATAAGTGCGGAGCAGTACCTGACATATAGAATAAACGACTGCGTGAGATGATTCTTTATAATCTCGCAAGTCGACAGAATCCCAGGAGAAAAGAAGTCTTTACTTACCACATATAAAGGCTACCAATTCGGGATAGCAATCAACGATGCTTATCAAATACATCCGAGGAAAGCTGTGCGTGACGAAAGGGAGTACACCTGACCCAAGGAAGGGACCAAGCTCGGATATATACAAGGGGAACCAAAGCGACTCACCAGGTCAAGTCCTGCTTCCTTCACAACCTTGATCAGGACCAACCAGTTCCAGGGCAACGCCTGACGATGTCGGTCTATCCGGTAAATATATATTCACTTTAGCTTGGTCATTTCAATATACAAATTTGTCACCATCTCATGCCTACCCCACAATAGTGTAACCATTATGTGCTAGGCAGGGGACTTAATGTTGATGGTGAATTTTCATTTAAGGTTAAAATTGTAAAAAAACCAGAAAATCATGCTACCGACATCTTGTAAAAGATAAAGCCATTAATAAGTGTTGGATACTCCTTCACTTTACTAATTCACCTAGAATGGAGCATGTGGCAACAATCCCATTTTGTGAATACATGAAATTCATCCAGGTTGGAGCATGTAGCAACAATCCCATATACCCCTGTGAATTTATAGCATTATTAATTAATGCGTGAGCAGCCTTGTATTTCCTATACTCATTATCAGTGCGGCATGACGACTGAGTGTTGCTCTCAGCAGAGCAACACGAACCTCCAAGCATTATAATGAAAGCATGTACGAAATACCCGTACGGGTTGTAACTCTCGGTGTGTTATACTAGCACGATTGAGAACTCTCGGTGTGTTATACTAGCCCGATTGAGCATCCGGACTGTCCGTATCAGTCTGGATATGATCTCGTTCATCCAACCTCACCAGCGTGATTGGATGGCCCAGATCAATTCCATAACCCCCAAGCAGGTATGAAATATTCACTGTCGAACCAACGCGGACCCCGCATGGTCGGCCTCCCAAAATATTGGCATAGCTTGCCAAAAACGTCCAAACCAGAGCGTATGGACGGAAACCCTAAATTAGGGTTTGCGGCACATTACATGTGTCGCAAAAACGGTCTTTAACCATCCATCTTCGCAGGTATAGATGGAGGGTGTAGATGTAGATTCAAAGGGCCCAGAGCATGTCAACACAATCACCGTGGGCCCGCCTACATAATTGACCAATCGGTCAGGACCAACCATGGTTGGTCGTCCCAATTCGTGCGCCCAAATGGAGCATGGTTACACGGCCGTGAAAGCCAAAATTAGGGTTTCGAGCATCACGAGCGTCCATCTTCTCCGACACGAATGGAGGGTCCCAGCATTAGATTAAGGTGTCCGGTCATACCAAAGCATGACCACCGTGGGCCCGTCTATCCCCTCACTGACGATCGGCCAAGGCATATCATGCCTGGCCATCCCAAAACGCGTCCAAACTTGCGTGGTTACACTTCCCAAATTGCAAATCGATCTCACCACTCAACTTCACCGGACGATTTGAGTGGCTTAGATCACGTTTTCATGGGATAGTCAGTATAGGCGTGAACACCGGCTTACCACCTACACGCCAGACTGATCGACCAAGACCGACCAAGATTGGTCGTCTTGGAACGCGCGTCCAAACTAGGCATGTCACGCGGTTTCCAATTCCTTTGCGACAATGGATTTCTACCGCAAACCGATCTCAACCACCCATCTTTGCCGGTCAAATCGAGTGGCCTAGATCGCGCCTTTATGGGACAGAGGTACGGAGTGTACACCGGCATGCCGTTTACACGCATGCCCGGTCGGTCCTTTCCAAAACCCTTCCCATGCTTGGTTACGACCAAGTCAAGAGTGATGCTCAATCATGTCACAAACCTGGGGGATACATACTGGGGTATTGGTCTGGCGGTTTACAGCGTGCAGCGTGCAACGCGCCATCACAAGAACGTGTCAGGAAGTCATGGACGGTTAGAGATGACAGGAAGAAGTGGGCAAGACTGGTCGTGTAACACCAACACACACCTCCACTACTCCATCACTCCACTTCCTCCACTTCCCACGAGAGACGTGAATAAGGCTCAAATGACTTGTAT
>JAJJWW010010879.1:0-14642 GCA_023531295.1 Papaver armeniacum
CTTTCCAAAATGGTAGAAAACTTTACACTAAAGAGAACGATGAACTGCTGAAAAGTGAAAGCTAAGGAGAAAGAATTAGAGTCTACTAAAAATGTGTATCGAGATGAACGGATAACTTGTTATCTCAAAGGAGTCGACATTGCAAAAATTGTGGGTACAGTATCGGCCAAGTCTGGAGGAGAGGTAAGTGGAACTGGGAGTTTTATTAGATGTGTAATTTATTTTAAAAATTGGCGAAGAAAATATCCTGATTTTTCAAACAATGTGTTCAGCAGTCCCAAGGATCGGGACCCTAGGCAACGCCTCCAATCGATCTAAGAATAACATAAGTCCAGAATCGGTTAAAAACATCCAAAAACATGGGAAATCCGTCCGCAGAATCATCCGAAAAGCACCAAAGGGTCACAGCTGGGACTCTCTTGTACTAAAACGCCGAGTTTCTCATCAATCAAGGCCTTTAGTATCAAAAGAAGTATTCGTCTCCCCTCCATCCACAGGGAATCTCAGAATGTTCCATCTGGAAAAAGTTACCATTGATGTATGGTTTTCAACGCTGATTTAAATTTTAATCTTTCATTTACTATCTCTCATGCGCCTTGTGTGTTTCAAGTAGGGGCATAGGATGCAAACTTTGTTTGGAGAAAAGGACAACATTGTTACTTAGTTGGTAGAGCTTACTCTTCAAAGAAGGTATCTTATAAAATAATCGGTAATGACGGGGTGAGGTTACATGCTATAGCGTCCTGGTTAGGTGAAGTACTAAATGAAACCATCAAATTACCCTTTCACATCTTCCTGGGATAAAAACTTTAAAAGATGTTGGTGATCTTGAATTATTTGGCCATCAAATCAAACCATCTTGGATCAGGTTGGTTGCTATGCTTGTTTACTTTATTAACTCATTGGATATGTTTTTACACAAACTACAATTATATATATATATATATAACTTTGTTTGATATAAGAGACGAAATATGTTATAATTTATATGAATCCATGGTGTAGTGTATATTTTAGAAGAGCGAGATATGTGGGTTAGCTATTTGATTGTGAGGTAGTTGTCGTTGCTTAAATGGTTTCTTTGAAAATAAGGTACGCTTTCATTTCAATTTTACGATGCAGTAAGTCAACCAAAACATCTCCGGTATTGTGAAATCATTTGAATCTACTCACCGGAAGCCAATATCATGTCAGAATATCTGGAAAAAGTTCAGGTATGTGTTTTAAACCAATTACATGATCTTAAGACCATATCTGAAATATGCTGTCAACTATATGAATCCACGGACGCTAGGGGTGTATTTTGAGAACCTTGTATATTTTCTACCTATTCAATTAAACCGGTGTCTTAGCATTCTTTTTGGTAGAATTTGGTATATTTGTTAGCCTAATATGAATATTACTGCTGCTGCGGGTAACTTTAACAAAATTCGGAAACATACTTTGGATGTGACATCAAAGCTACATCTCACCGGAAACCGTCTGAGATCATGACAAGCTATGACGAGTTCATCCGTATCTGCTTTTATTTTTTACATGCATTTTAAATCTCAATTGCTTTGAAGTTTTCGCTGAATATGTTCATATGCCATATATTTCAAGTAGGTAGAAGGTGCTACACTTTTTCTGAGTTGTCTAAGGCGAATGTGCTTTCTAGAGGTAGAGTCAAGTAGCGTGAAAACAATAAATTATGGAAAGGATGGGGTGGAGGTTGATTGCCACAAAATCTCGATTGATGAAGTAATAAAACCGATTTCTGTCTACCCGCATTTATTTGATGGTATGGAAACATTAGGATAAACTCTTGGAAAAAGAGATTCCTTGGCCAAAGTATGGTGTTAAGCTTACCGAGCATGCTAAGAAGGTTAGTTGCTTGTCTTGTTTGATTTGTAAGTAGAATATACATAAACCAGTCTATCAATTATATGAATCAACGATCCAACCTAGAAAAAATAGAAATATGTGTAACTTTCAAAAGTAACTAATAACTCTTTTAATCTTATGCAAAACCTTTACCAGGTGAATTCACAACCAACTACTTCTCTGGAAGTCTCCTTCACGTAGCAACCCTTCCGATGGATCTAAGAAGCGATCTCCTCTAATCTTATGAACTCTACCAAGAATTCCCCAACCTAATCCTTCAATATCCGTAGAGAAGTCGCAACATCTACTAAAGAACCTCTGGCTGAACATCTAATGGAGTATGTTTTTGTTGATTTTTTTCTTCATAAATCTATATTGCTAATTCTAGCATCTTGTTTTTATACGATGTTCTATATGCCGTATCTCCAAAAGCAAAATACGAATTTTTGGAATGGATCTAGGGGAAAACGTCGTTGTTAGAGGCGATATTTTACTTGTTTGCCTAACCAAAAATATATGGACAGATCTTCTAAAAATCATATGTTGTCAATATTCGTGAGGGTTATGGTTCATCGTTCGTTAATCGAACCAAGTGGTGAGTTTAAGTTAATAGGGAAGCTAAAGATGGTTTGTGGCATGGCCAGAAAAGATAAGTGTTCCATCTACATGACAAGGCTAGTTTCTTAGCTCTTTTGCTTTGTTAATCAAGTATATAAATTGTTTTACATAAATCGTGTATTCAGTTTGATTAAAGAATAAGTACGAGATATAAATATATTAACACCTAAATGGAACATGAATACCAGTGTAAATTAGAAAATTAATATTTGGTTACGGATTTTATTATGGGCGTCATCATGAAAAATGTCACGTGCCTTGAGTGAAGTTGGCTTTATTACATTTCTTGGAAAAATGACTTTGTGTCTGTCTCTTGTTGAGAATTCACATGATGATTAATTCGCTTTGGATTTAGAAAATATGTATATATATATATATAAAATACATTTAATCTCTTGTTGCAGTGAAACTCCATAAACATGGAAAACCTCATAAGCAACGAGAACGATTTTAGATTCTCGAGAAGAAATTGACGGTGACTCCAAGAACAACAAGCATCCTTACGAGGAAAGATAAACGAATGAGGAGCACCTAGCATCAATCCACATTCAGAGTCATCAAATTTCTACGACAAGCTTCCAAAGAAGATTAAAAAGGCAGATAAAGTTATATGTACAAAGTGTAGATCAGGCATACCAACTTCCGTGATGGGAAACATAGGATGACAAGGTTTGCCGCATCGAGAATGTCACAACCCGATCAATTGCTTGAAGAGACACCACCATCAAAAAAGTTGAAGAAAAAGCGATGATTTTTGGATAAATGCTCTTAATATTTTCTTTTTCAAATCAAGTAGACCAAATCTCAAACATTTTTTACCGTGTTATTAAAAATAATATAAATTTTTGGCATATATGAATTTGATTTAATACAATTTATATAAAGTATAAGAGAAATTGATAGTGCCAGTTGGATGGTTTAGATCGTGATATCCGAACGGCTTAGAGGCGTCACACGCGTAATACACATCGTCAATAGATTAATTGCGTGGCTAAACATAACATAAAGACACATTAAACGAATATAAATTGGCGTGGCTAAATATCACATAAAGCCACACTATATGGCGGTCTATAGGTTCTCGATGAACGGCTCCCAACGTTACATGTGGACGGTCAACGTTACATTTGAACGGTCGATATTGCATCATCTTAAACGAGATCCAATGGTTCCTAATACAACCACGTGGATGAAAGTAACTGTAAATTGGCGTGGAAAAATATCACATATATACGCCTATGGCGTGTCTATAGGTTCTTCAATGAACGCTCAAAACGTTACATGTGGACGGTGAAGGATGCATATAATTTAAATGTCAATATTGCATCATCTTAAATGAGATACAACGATTCCTAATACGCTCCACGGGATCACAATCGGAAATTGGCGTGTATCACATTATCCACGCTCTATGGGGCGTGTCTATAGGATATTCAATGAAAGGCTCACAACGTTACATGTGGATGGTATTCAACGGTTCCTAATACACCACGTGGATGAAGGCAAGGAATTTGGCGTGGCTAAAACATAACATATAACCACGTTAAACCTATATGGCGTGTCTATCGGATAACCAATGGCTACACCAAAAGCAATTTGCGTGTATAAAGTGAACCAAATAGCCACAAAAGCAACGTGTCTAAAGTGAACCAGATAGCCACGCCAAAAAGCAATTTGGGTGTCTATAGTGAATCAAATAGCCACGCCAAAACACAATTACGGTGTCTAAAGTGAACAAATATCACGCCAAAAAGCAATTTGTGTGTCTATATTGAATCAAATAGCACGCATGAGAATCACTTTTAGCGTGTCATAGGGAACCAAAGAGCCACGCCAAAAACAATAAATCGTGTGTCTATAGAGTACCGGTATTTAAGTTTTTGGGACACTATATAGCAATGCCTATATGGCTCGGGGCGTGGCTATAAGCTACCTAAAACCATGCCGTGTTACCTAAAACCACGCAAGGTAATAAGTCACGCCAAGTCCAAACCAAATTGGCGTGTCAAAACCCCTATGGACACGCCAATTTGGCGTGGCAAAAGCGTCTGTCTGTACTAGTGACAAGAATTTTCTATGCAAACATTCATGATGTTGATCTCGAAAAAATGGAATTCAAAACCATGATAAATAGAGAAAGGTTTCATTCAGAGAGTTGATTTCGAAGATTACCAAAATTCCATTGGGTAATATTCGTCTACCTAGGCCAAGTGATGAACGACCATCGTATGAAGACATCTCTCATGGTCTTTGTGGTAAGAAAGTTGCTTGGAATCAAGGGAAGTTCCATACTAATGTCCTTAGTGTGACCTTGATGGCTTTCGGAAAACTTGGTATCTCTAATCTTTGTCCCTCCACAATTGAGAATTTCTGTGGAGTCACGAGTTTGCATGGAATTGGTCTATTTCCTTGAATTGGGTGTTCCGAGTCTTGATATTTGTGGTTTCATCATTTTTCAAATGACTTCGATGACTTTACCCAACAAGAAGTTAGGTTTCCCTTGCTTGATTAGTCAAATTTGTCGTGTACGTGGTTTTGACCCAATTGGAAACTCCCTTGGAGCTCCCAAAGTTGTTCGTCCTTGTACTTTCAGAAATATAAGGGAGAATGTGTGCAAAATACAAAGAGATGATTCCCTTGACAATTCTTGTGATCCTACCACCTTGAGTCTTCTTCAAAAAATTCACAAGGGTGTGTGTAAGGTCAATTCAAGGGTGAAGTGCGTGCAAGAACAATTGTTGTTGGTCGCAACTAAGTATCTCGAGACCAAGGAAGACTTGAACATGATTCAAGCATCTTGGATTGTTTCCGATGATGAAGATGATGAGTAAATGTTTAGCTCTTTGATTTTATTTTGTCTAGTAAATCTTCTTGTGAGAATTTTATTTCTTGTGTTCTAGGAAGAATAACTAGTTTTTGGAATAGCCATTATTGTGATTTCACATAGCTATGTCCAATGTTTTCATCTTCATTGTTTTAGGTTTATTTGTTTAAATTCTAAAATTGTTTGGAAGATGATTTTTGCAGTATTAATCTTTATGGTTTTATATATTGCAATTTGTTATGGGATATGTGTGTTTGCGTCCGTGAACTATGATTGTCCCATACTTTATCAAAAGTTAAGTCTTTCGTATGTCGATATGCATGTATTGATAAAAGAATGAATGAACTTTTGACATTACAAAAGTTAAAGCCTTTTATGTCATATTTTGATGGAAGAAAGGATAGAACTTTTGTTTACGAGGATTACGTCTATTGTATGTCATTGTGCAAATAGTGATGGAAAATAGGAAGAATCCTTGTCTTTTCCGCAGTATAGATCTTCCCTAATCCATATTTTTTATGTATATACTGTGCGGCTCTGTAAGTTCTCTTATGTTGAGCATTTCCGATTAAATTAGTCATGAGTTTTCTTGTGGTTAATTTAATTGAGTATTTTTGGATTCAAATTCATATTCGTATGTGATTTTTTATGTCCAAAGAAATCCTTCTTTTTCTTAGAAATTAAGGTTTTTAACTTGTTGTTCTTTTCGGGAATGACATTTTATGGGGAGAGTTCTTAATTGAACTTTGCTTAATTGCCAATCTTTGTGGGGAGGCAATGTGGAATATTATAGGGGTTATCTTGTATCTTTACAAACTCCTGATGAAGCATTTAGCTTGACTATATGATTGCATCTAAAAAGTTGATATGTGCTTTTTTGGTCATGAAATGTCTCTATGGAAATTTCATTAGGATCCCCACTAGTTTTCGTGACCTTTGCCAATTTTATTGACAAAAGGGAAGATTTAAATGTGTAGTTCACACTACAAATACATATGGCTTTCTTGATCATTATGTAAGGGGAGTGTTTCCATGTGAGATGGAGTATCAATAAGGGGAGTGGATACATTATCACCATAGTATTGTTGTCGAAGTTGTGATACAATTGAACTTTGATGTTGTGTAATAATACTATGACACTGTGTAACAATGATTGAGAATTATTGTTTTCTCATTGTTATAGATACGGATTTTCAACAACGATAATACTAAACTTACAACATTTGGAATCATTGGAGTACCTGGAAGTGACGAAGATTTCGAGTAATGTTGAAGAACCAAGGAGATCAGACATGTGGAAGAGAAGCTACAAAGTTTATTTATTTATTTTCTATTCCATATGTATTGATAGTTTTGTCACTAAAATTGACAAAGGGGCAGATTGTTAGAGCAGTGCTCGGTCGAACTCGCATGCGTTGCTATCTCAAGCATGTTTGGCAATGTTAGTGATCAAAACTATAAGTCTTGATTTCTAGTCTACTTATAGCTAAGTCTTGATTATAAAGTTCATGAATTGATTCGAGTGAATCAAATCGTTTTTGCATCGATTGTGTCTTGTATACTTCTATAAGATCTAAGAAATTGAACAACTCTCTAACTAGTTCATTTGAGTCATTTGAACTAATTTTGGTAAAGAAGAATATGGGTTGATATGGAAGTGCTCATATGGCTAACCATTTGGTTAACTTTCATTGAACCAACTAAGTGTACATGTTTGGGTACGGTTACACAAACCAAAATAAACGTGCATTTCATTTGTGTGTAACAAGCTAAGTTCAATCTAACGGTTGAAAGATATTAGCTTGAATCTAATCAGGTTTTCATCTAACGGTGAATATTGAATGCTTTGTTACCAAGGTAACTTAGATTGCAAACCCTGATTTGAAAACTATATAAGGAGAACTCTAGCAACCCGGGAAACCTAATCCCCACCTCCCGTATGATACCAGTTGCATAAGCCAGAGTGATTCTCCTTTAACCTTAGGTTTTCATGAAACTATGTAGGTTAACGACTTGAAGACTCTCATTGGGATTGTGAAGGCCGAGACCCAACTATTTTTTCTGTAGTTGCGTGTTACATCTTCTTTTTACTATCGTATTATGTACTATCTTATCTAAGATTTGCTCGAGATTTTATCTCCGATAGGTAAGATTAAAAGTAGTCACAAACATCTTCGTCACATCGTTTGTGATTCCACAATATCTTGTTTCGCTACCATACGATTATGATTATTGTGAGGTGATTGATATTTTTAGGATGTTCTTCGGGAATATAAGTCAGGTATATTAGTTGGTTCCCTTTCACCTTGATTTATCAAAATATGGAACAAAACTCATAGTTATTTCTGTGGGAGACAGATTTATCTATTCCAATAGAATTTTTTGTGTGACACAGATTTGTTTATCAAATCTTCGACTTTTGGTTGTAGCAACTCTTGGTTGTGGGTGAGATCATCTAAGGGAATTAAGTGCATAGTATCCTACTGGGATCAGAGCGTAAGGAGCGCAACTGTACCTTGAATCAGTTTGAGATTGATTAGGGTTCAACTACAGTCCAGTCCGAAGTTTATTGGTAGTAGGCTAGTGTCTGTAGCGGCTTAATACAGTGTGGTGTTCAAACGGGACTAGGTCACGGGGTTTTTCGCATTTGCGGTTTCCTCGTTAACAAAACTTTTGGTATCTGTGTTATTTCTTTTCTGCATTATATTTTGTTATATAATTGAAATATCACAGGTTGTGCGTTGAATCGATCGATTGGGAAATACAACCTTTGGTTGTTGATTGAAATTGATTGATCCTGAACATCGGTATTTGGTACTTAGTTCAAGTTATTTCTCTTGTATTCTATCGGCTCGCAAATTCTATTTGCCGATTAAATTGATTTAAGAGATAGAGATATAAAACCCTTTAATATAATTTTCTCTGGATTGAGTCTGACTATCTCGTTGATTCTCTTGAAAGTATATTGGAGTTTGTATGTTCATATTGTTGAGTGTGGTTGTTGTACCCCCACTTTTTCTCTTTTAATTATTGAGCTATGAAAAAAATGAGATATATGAAAACAGAGTGTATTTCCTTATTATTGGATCTTTTTTGATCCATTAACCTTCCATAACTGGTCCACGAACGTTCATGTCTTTTGCTTGGGAGTTTTTAGGGTTTCCATAACAAGGGTGTCCCTCTCTTGTTCATAAACATATATATATTATATTATTTTCCCATCCCTAATTAAAAAAAAATGGAGAACTCTTCAAGGCCTCAGGAAGTGGTGAATCTGTCAAATATTTAAATTTTTCCAGAAAGACTCAAGGGTCGAATTTGCAAATCTTCAACTGCAGATAAATCATCTCACTGATGGTCGGACCAAAATCCTTGAAAATCAATAGGTCTTGATACGGAATCAGAAGAAACTCATCGTGGACTGCATCAAAGCTAGGCATCTTTACCGTGATATTATTTTGTCTAGGAAACTTCTCATGAGAATTTATTCTTGTATTTTTAAGAAGAATAACTAGGGTTTGGAATAACATATATTGTGATTACACATAGTTATTGCTAACGATTTTCATCTTGCAATGTTTTTAGATTTATTTATTTAAATTCTAAGTTATTTGGAAGAGTTATTTTCCTCGCCTAATTCCCCTAACATATATTGTGATTACACATAGTTATCGCTCTTTTGTTCCTGGCAAAGCTATTTCTAATATCTTTGTTACTAAAACGCACTAAATACTTGGATAAGTGTGTTTCACTTGGATATGGTCTTGGCATTTTAGCTTTATCTACCTTAGGGAATTAGGCGAGGATACTTTATGTTTTTTTAAGCGTACGAAGAGAGCGCTTAGTTTGTAATGATGCTAGTAGTGGTGTTGGTAGCTTTATTTTTCATAGATTAGGCATTGCTATTCAAAAAGGTGTTGGAGCCCAGCTTGTTGCGAGGTTGCCAACCAAAAGTATGTAATATTACATTTTATAATTTATTTGGAAGATGATTTTGCAGTATTAATCTTTATTGGTTTTATATATTGCAAAAAACGTTATGGGATATGTGTGTTTACGTCCGTGAACTATGATTGTCCCATATATGTCAAAATTTAAGTATATTATGTCATTATGCAAATATTGATAAAAGATAAAATGAACTTTGAATATTCCGCAGTATTGATCTTTCCATGATCCACTTCTATGTGAAAGTACTGTACGGTTTAGTAAGTTTTCTTATGTTGAGCATTTCCGATTAAATTAATCATTAAGGTTCCTTTGCGGTTAATTTAATTGAGTTTTTGGATACAAATTCATGTTTCATGTGATTTATTAATGTCCAAAGAAATCCTTATTTTCTTGTAAAAGTAAGGTAACTTTTGTTTTTGTTTCGGGAATGACATTTTATGGGAGAGAGTTATTAATTGAACTTGTGATTAATTGCCAAATCTTTGTGGGGAGTGCGGCTGTAGAATATCGTAGGAGTTATCTTGTATCTTTATAAACTCCTAGATGAATACACTAAGTTTCGACTATGTGAAATCATCGAAACAAAGTTGATACGTTCTCTTTTAGTCATGAAGTATCTCATTGATAATTTTATTATGATCCCGCTAGTTTTCATACCTTGGCCAATTTATATTGACAAAATGGGGGAGAATTGTTTTGTAGTTCATGTTAGAGCACTGCTCGGTCGAACTCGCATGTGTTGCTATCTCAAGCATGTTTGTCAATGTTAGTGATCAAAATTATAAGTCTTGATTTCTAGACTATTTATAGATGCCTCGGACTAGGACATAGATTGTGTAGTTGAGCTTAGACTTCATGGTGTTCATCATTTGAAGACGAAAAACTACTTAGGGGAGCTTGTGGAACTTCATCGACAAAAGGTATGTGAAGAATGAAACTCATCTATCACTTGGAAAGTCTATTGTATATACACATTTAAGATTTCCTGAGTGAGTTTATCTAATACATATTTCGAAATATGTGTTGTAAGCATTTCGTCTACCAAGTTCATCTTATATCATGAGAAAATTTCACGAGTAACATCTATATGGTTTGTCTGATACAATCATTTGGTGTAGTCTTAGAATGTTTCGTTATGATTATTTTAATATCTTAAAAGTTGATTTGATGCTAATAGTGCGGATATTGTCATCCTCTAGGAAAGTTTCAATGATTTAAATAAAGAGTTTAGAATCAGGTAACGATGTTTGGATATAAACATATATCTTGAAAATTGCTTTGATGCTAATAGTGTGTGAAAACAGCTATTATCATTATAGAAGAATGTTTCAATGATTGAAATAAAGAGTTTAGAATCCAGGAACCATCTTTGGATATAAGCATAGTGTGTTTGCAAACCGTGGCTATAATGTTCATGTACTGATTCGAGTGAATCAAACCGATTTTGCTTCAATTATGTTCTTGTATAATTCTATGAGAATATATCAATTTAACAACTCTTTAACTAGTTTCATTTGAGTCATTTGAACTAGTTATGGTTAAGATGAATAAGGTTGATATGAGAGTAATCATATGGCTAACCTCGGTTAACTATTTGTGAACCAACATGGTGTACACGTTTAGGTACGGCTACATAAACCTAAATGAGGGTACATTTCATTTGTGTGTAACAAGCTAAGTTCGATCTAGCAGTTGAAAGATATTAGCTTGGTAGAATGGAGTTTTTCATATAACGGTGAATATTGAATGTTTTGTTACCAAGGTAACTTAGATTGCAAACCCTAATTTGAAAACTATATAAAGGAGAACTCTAGTAACCCGGGAAACCTAATCCCTATACCTCCCATGTGTTACTAGTTGCATAGCTAGAGTCTATTCTCCTTTAACCTTAGGTTTTCTTCTCTAGACTCCTGTGAGGTTAACGACTTGAAGACTTCATTGGGATTGGGCGGACAACTATTATCTTTGTAGTTGCGTGATCCGATCTTGTTGTTTCTATCGTGATTGAGTGCAATTGAAATAATTGGCTCGAGATTAATATCTCTGATAGGCAAGATAGAAAAGTAATCACAAACAACTTCGTCTCATCGTTTGTGATTCCATAATATCTTGTTTCGCTAGTCGATTAATATTATTTTGAGGTGATAATACTAGGTCAGTTTCTTCGGGAATATAAGCCTCGGTTTATCAATTGTTCCTATTCATCTTGATTTATCAAAAAGACGTGAATAAAACTCTTGGGTATTTCGTGGGAGACAGATTTGTTTATCAAGTCTTCGACTTTAGGTCGTAACAACTCTTGGTTTTGGGTGAGATCAGCTAAGGGAATCAAGTGCGTAGTATCCTTCTGGATCGAGAGACATAAGGAACGCAAGTGTACCTTGAATCAGTGTGAGATTAATTAGGGTTCAACTACGGTCCGGTCGAAGTTCAATTGGTAGTAATACTATGTCTCAGAGCGGCTTAATATGTGTGGTGTTCAAACTGCACTAGGTCCTGGGTTTTTCGCATTTGCGGTTTCCTTGTTAACAAAACCCATGTTTGTGTTATTTCTTTTCCACATTATATTTTTTATATAATTGAAATATCACAGGTTGTGCATTAAGATCAATCAATTAGATAATCCAACCTTTGTTGTTGATTTAAATTGATTGACACTTGAACATTGGTCTGCACCGTTAAGTTGTTTTACATAATAATCGTGCTCGATGGATTTCTATCTGTTTGATTTGCTTATTACACTGTGAAACAGAGATATTAAACTCTTTTATATACTTTTCTCTAGATTGAGTCTGATTGTCTTGTTGATTCTCTAGAAAGTAATTGGAGTAAGTCCTCTTAGATTTCCAAACGAATTGTTGGGTGTGGTTTTTAGACCCCGCGTTTTCAGTTTACACTACATACACATATGGTTTACGGATCATTATTTAAGGGGAAGTGGTTTTCATTATGAGATAAAGTATTGACTAAGGGGGAGGGATACATATCACCATAGTATTATTTTCAAAGTTGTGATACAATTGAACTTTGATGTTGTGTAATAATACTATCACTTTATAACAATAATTGAGAACATATGTTTTCTTATTGTTATGGTACTGGATCTTCAATGGGCCAAGCTGATCTTTGAGTTGAACACGTTCCTAATCCTTTGAGGTACTTGGAGGACGGCGAATTCAAGGAATGTTGAAAGACCAAGGAAATCAAGCATTTGGATGAGAAGCTACAAAGTTTATTTTCTTTGTAATCCATATGTATTGATAGTTTTGTCAGTATAATTGACAAAGAGGGAGATTGTTAGAGAATTACTCGGCCGAACTCGTAAGCGCTGATATCTCAAGCTTGTTTGTCAAGTTTAGTCTACTTATAGCTATGTCTCGGATTAGGATAAAATGTGTAGTTGATCTTTAGACTTCACAATGTTCATCGATTGAAGATGAAGAACTACTAAGGGGAGCTAGTGGAACTTCATCAACAAAAGGTATGTGGATACTTGAACTCATCTATCACTCAGAAGTTTATTATATTCTATCTCCTATTGAGACAAATTCGTATAGCTATATAGACTTTACATTATACACATTTGATATTTCAATCGTAGTTTAATCCCGCTTTATATATTTCGAAATATGTGTTGGAAAGCTTTTTGCTTTAACTACGTTCATTATTATTCTTGACGAAAGTCAAAAGATGATCATGTGAAAATCACCTGGTAACATCTTACATGATTTGTGTGTCATAGAAGACGACAATAAATGTCTTACACAAACTATTAGCTGTCTTACACAAACTATTAGCTTATAAGCAATTTTCAAGTGAGACGGTCATTTGATGTAGACTCGGAATGTTTCGTATTGAGCATTTGATCACTTGAAAATTGCTTATAGGCTAATAGTTTATGTAAGACAGCTATTGTCGTCTTCTAAGAATGTTTCAATGATTGAAATGGGAGTTAAGAGCTATAACCCATGTATGGATACATTATTGTTTGTGTACTAAGTAATACGAATCGTTTTGATGGAATTCGAACGAGGAAGTTAAGTTTGCATACTTGTCCAAACTGTTCAACTATTTAAGTCGGTGGTACTTAAGTTTGCATACCCGTTCGCAAACTGATTTAACTGTTTAAGTCAGGGTACTTAAGTTTGCATACCCGTTCGTAAACGTTTTTAACTGAGTTCGGTATGGAGCTAATGTTTGCGTACCCGTTTGCAAACTGTCGGCTTGTGACCAATGTCCGGAACTAAAGTTGCATACCCGTTTGCAAACTTAAGTGGTTCAAATTCTAAAATAGGTAAGTATGATTTCATAATCATGAACAAATACATTTATATAACAAGGAATGCAATCTTTGGAAACCGTGTCTAAAATGTTCATAAACTGATTCTTTTGAATCAATCCGATTTTGCTTCAATTGTGTCTTGTATACTTCTATGAGAATATAAACAATTGAACAACTCTATGAATAACACAATTAGATTCATTTGATTATCAATTGTCTGCACTGTTAAGATGAACATGGTTAATTCAAAAGTGTTCATATGGCTAACTTCGGTTAAATGTTATTGATCCAACTCAATATACACGTTTAGGTACGGTTACCCATATCTAAATGATTTGATAGTTTGTTTGGTTGAGTCCGGAATCAATCCGATTTGCTTTCGTCTCTAGAGCTATATTAGGGTTTTCAATACGAAAAAGTTGTTTATCCCCATTCTAAGTAGCATAATTGTGGGTAGTGCTTGTAGTGATATATCTACTAGTCACAAGTGAATCATAACTTTTGTTCGCGTTCGCTTTTATACATTCGTTTGCATTGATTAGTCTTATTCCATAGAACTTATTGCTTTTAGGAGTTAAATCTAATTGTGCTTTTACACTTTAGGTTGCTTTCTGAAGAATTCACATATGCATCTTTTAATGTGGTTGTGATGAAACAGGGGAATTAGCGGGTTATTCTTGCGATCAAGGTATCCCAGGACTTTTAGTAGATGAGAGATTAAATTACCAATTCTAACCATTGATGAAAATACATGTTTGTGAATGATACTATCCGGTGACCAATATCTTCTCCTTATTGATTATTCCAATTATTTACTTTGCTTTCTCAATTACTTTTTATTTAAATAAACAAACATCCCCTCTGGTTACCTTGTAAACCTAAAATTGCATAAATAACAATTGGCCTCTCTGTGGGATACGAACTCTTCCTTACCTTGTACTTCATTCATATTTAGTGAGTAAGAAAGGAAATTATTTTGGACGGATTGACACACGCATCATCAAGACACAACAAGATCAAGAGCTAGAAGTGGAAGAAGAGTTCTGACTAGAAGGGGAGAACAAGAGGTTCGATCAGCAGACGAACCACAAGTTGAAGAAGAAA
>JAJJWW010010880.1:0-33284 GCA_023531295.1 Papaver armeniacum
TGGGATGTAGTTGGGGAAGACACAATAGATATGGTTAAGAGTTTCTTTAACTGTGGTATATGCTTAAGCAATTAAACCACAACTTCGTGTCTTTAATTCCTAAAACCGATTGTCCTAAATCTCCGCAGACATAGACTCTATAAGTCTAAGCAATGTGACTTATAAGATTATATCTAAACTCCTAACTAGCAGACTAAAAACTCTAATGGATAAATTTATCACCCTTATCAAGTCGCCTTCCTTTCTTCCAAGGAAATAACTGACGACATTGTGATTGTGCATGAAATATGGTTGATACCATGAACAAAAATAAAACTAAATCTGGTCTTATGGAAGTTAAGTTAGACATGTCAAAGGATTTTTACAGAATTGAGTGGCATTTTGTTCTTGATATTTTGAAACAACTAGGATTTCATGATCACGGTGCAGTTGATTGAACAATGCATAACTACATTTTTTATGTCTGTCCTTCTGAATGGATCTCCAGGTGAAGTTTATTATCCTACAAGGGGCTTAGACAGGGAGACCCCTTGTCACCCTATCTGTTTATAATCTGTATGGATGTTTTATCTAAAATGCTTATTAATGCTGAAAACAAGAATGAGATTCAGGGAATTAGAGTAACTAATTAAAGAGGCCCCTTCTGTGAGTCACCTGTTTTTTGCAGACGACCTATTAGTTTTTACTAAGGCTAGTGTAAAAGGAGCTAGGAACCTTGAAAATATGTTAAGCATGTTTAGTAAGTACTCTGGTCATGCAATTAATTTCGAAAAATCTGGATTAGATTTTAGTCCGAAAAACCGAATCTTAGAACCAAGATGCAGATTGGGAACATTTTGAATATAAAGAGGTTAGGACTTCAAGATAAATACTTAGCAGCTTCCTCTCTTAATTCATAGGAATAAATGGAAACCTTCACCACATAAATGATAGATGTGATTTAAGACTAGCTTCATGGAAAGGGAAACATTTAAATCAACCAAGAAGAACTGTTCTCATACAATCTACTTTAGGTACACTAGCTTCTCATCATCTTGATGTTTTTCCAATGCCTAAAAGAATGACAGATAAACTTGATGCTATTCAAAGACGATTCTTTTGGAACAAAAAAATTGGTGATAAATGTGGGAACTTTAGGAAATGGGATAATGTAGCTAAGCCTATAGCTTTAGGAGGCCTAAACATTAAGAAAATCGAACACATGAATACATCCTTATTAGATAAGCTTGTTTGAGGCTCTTGACCGAACCCGATGCTTCGTGGGTTCGCATTTTATCTCATAAATACTTTCCTAGTAGTAATCCTCTTCATGTTGTGAATCAAAGGTGTATGTCTTGGATTTGGAGAGGTATTTGTAGAGGTCTAGAGACGGTTAGGAAATACCATAGGAAGTGACGCTTTTCTCTCCCACGTGTTTAGTCAAGAGTGATGACACGCCATCCGAGTGGTCAGTAGTGTGGTAAAAGGAGAGGCTAATAGCATTTACGGGAAATGCTATTAGCCTCTCCTTTTACCACTGTAATCACCACTCAGCCTGACGTGTCACCAAAACTGGATAAAACGTGGGAGAGAGAAAACGTCACTTCTACAAAAGTTTTTTTTTTTTTTTTTTAAGTTTTCCTCTCTCTGTCTTTTCTAATTAAAATCCGGAAATGCTATTAGCCTCTCCTTTTACCACTCTAATCACCACTCAGCCTGACGTGTCACCAAAACTGGATAAAACGTGGGAGAGAGAAAACGTCACTTCTACAAAAAAAAATAAAAAAAATAATTAAAGTTTTCCTCTCTCTGTCTTTTCTAATAAAACTGCAGAAAATTCAATTTTGGAATTTTGAAAATTGGGTTAAAATGAATTTCAGAGGAACTTTTGGGGGCACATCTTCATCAAAACACTATTGGTTATTTAAAAGGTTGGGAATTAGTACTGAGACCACAAGAAGATGCATATAAGCGAAGTAGAAGAAGAGTCCTCCAATGTAAAGGGCATGGTATGAAACCCATCTTAAACCCTTGATTCTTCTTTTTGTTTTGTTTGAAAATTAAATTAAATTTGGTTTTGGGGATTTTTGTGTTCAAGTTTAGTTTTAGTATCATAGAACAGAGTTATTCCCTACCAAACTATATGAAACAAATCATGCATAATACTCCCTCTGTCCGTTTTTATCTGTCCTAATTTCTACTTTGGTATGTCCATTTTTATCTGTCCGCTCTGTTTATAGACATACTTTTCCCTTAAACTATCAAATATACCCTTTATTTTAATAATCATAAAATCATTTTTAATATCAAAATCTTAAATAATATCACCATATTTATGGAAAAAAACTTACTCAATATCTTTGTATTAATTGTCATTCTTTTTTTAAATAAAAACATTTATGAATAGTTATAAAATTCCTAATAAACTTCTACTTATTTTAACACTAATAATTTAGTTTTGGTAATAATATAACATAAAATAGGCTAGTCAAGGGCTAGTCATGACAATTTATAGGATTTCCTTAATATCTTGACTTAGTCAAAGCGGACTCTTAATTTAGGACGGATGGAGTAGTTGTTTGATAAAAGTTCTCAGAATTAAGGCTTAGTTTGGTATTGTCGCAGCTTTTGTAAAAGCACTTTTTCGCTATGCGTTGTCTGGTCGTGGCCGTGAGAAAAAGCGCTAGACGTTTGGTAAAATATTAATTAAAGTTGAAGCCGATTAAAAGCAATCAAAATGTGTTTGGTAAAATTTCAGATTAAACCATTGTTGTTGTAACAAATGACAAAAACAGACATATCACTCATGATAGTTTTATTCAATTTTATTGGGTTTAAAAATAATTAATTTTTTCACTATACGATATTAATGTTCATACTAATTACCCCCTATCATTATGATTGTTAAAAAATTATTTTACTTAACAATTAAGTAATTATTTAATATTTGTTTTTATTTTTATTGTTGACAAATTAAGTAATTATTCAAGCAAAAAATGAAACTAAAATTAAGTAATTAACTAATATTTGTTTTTATTTCTACTATTGACAAATTAAATAAATGGATATAAAATAGTTCAAATAATAAAAATAACAATATTTAAAGAATGCAATATAAGAAATAATAAAAATTGATTGTATATAAATTTACAGAATTTTTGTCATTTATAAAATAAAGAGTGATAATAAAGATAAATCAAACATTAAATTTATGACCACAACTTACGCTAGAAATTTTTTAAAAACTCTTCCTCCCTATTTTATAGCTTTAACCATGTTATTGAAAGTGTATTTTATAGCTTTTGAAAGTGTATTTTAAAAGTGCTTTTGAAAAAAAATAAGCATATTTTTTATAATGCATTAATGCTGAATCCGGTAAACGGGTTGGTCTGTTTCGTTAAACCTTTTGAAGGTTCTGTTGTCATCGATAATCCTAACACCGGATGTAAAACATTTTGGTTGGAAACAAGGACAAGGAAATTACTTAGAGATCGTGATGGACAAGCAGTGGACACTTCTAGGATGAGGTGGAGTTTTGGATTCGGATTTGATCCAGCTACTAAGCAACACAAAGTGGTTTCTGTGTTTGAGACTATAGATACAGAACACAACATCTCTAATGAAAAAAAAAAAAAAATCTCTAATGAGAACCCATACGGTCTTGATATACAACAGTGTGTGGTTTTAACAGTAGGAGGAGTTGGGAAAATAGTTGGTGCATCTGTTTACGTTAATGGTGTTATCTATTGGTTGGATGAACACCAAAAGGTTCATGAAGTCATATGGCATTTGATGTTACAAGTGAAAAGTTTAACAAAGTCATTGTAATCCCTACTTTCATCAATAGTCGTTGGCGGGATTATCCGGTTAATGGAGGCATACAAACTATTTGGATATATGTAGATTTAGTAGAAGTTGATGGGCATATAGCTGTATGGGAAAGAGTGGATGCATGTTCTATTAATCTATGGATTTACAATGATATTAGTACCAGCGGCATAATCCATGGGAATTGGACTGAAGAGACAATTACTTTACCATTTAACTTGTGGGACTCGTGCAATGATTATGTAGCTTTTGAAGCCATTACCGGGATACATCTCATGATCATTAAAAACTTCAATCAAAAAACGAAGTTCGAAGCTCTTTATTATTACAACCGGAATAGCAAGAACATTGAAAAAGAAGTTGATATCAAAGGGATATGCCGGGATTATGATGCCATCGGCTTCAAATTTTCAACTTCGGTGGATAGTTTGATGCCTGTTCAGAGTATGTACCCGTGCTACACCCCTGAATCCAGGGTTTGACCAAAGTTAAAGACTGAAACGGCACCTTAGATCGCCAGCAGTTTTCAAGCTCTTGAAGTTTTTTGCTTCAAAAGCTTTTGTGTGCACTGCTCGTATCTTGGCTTTACATTATAGGTTATTTTATAAGTCTGTTTCTTATTTTACGCTAAACTTGTTTTACCTCGTTTGTTTTCTCTTCAGGATTGCCACTTTGCGTAATTTTACAGAGTTTTTTTAATCTATTTTACTCTTTTCGCGTAAAAAATAAAATGAACCCGCGCACTAAGAAATCGTGGCGATGAATGAAATGTCTTTGTAAATCTATTTCGTTTCTATTGTATACAACTTAGATCATTCCCGTTTAGACATGAACTCTATCTCACTAACATCACCTCTCTATTCTCTCACTAACATTACCACCCATGTAGAATTGTTTTAGAGTACACTGAGGAGCAAAGAGGGGTGCAGAGGGTGCTTAATCTTGGAGGTGCCAAGACGGCTTATAAGGTTCTCCTGTTTGGACCTTTTCTACGAGATACTGTATTTCTATGTACCATTTCCATTTAGTAATTTATGATGTTTTTCCTGTTAATTAATGAAAGTTGGTCTTTTAATTAGATATATTTTTGTATAATTAAAATAAAATTACTCCATATGTATTCTTGATTGGTCAATCCTGGTCAACAATGATTGACCAAGGTATCATCTTATAGAAATTTATGTTTCGGTTAAAAGATGAATTCCATGTCGGTGTTACATTCCAGAAGGTGGGGCGGTTAGTGCTTTCCTAATTCAGAACAAGGTACGTAGTTTGGAAAGAAAAGAAAGATATCAAATTTGGAAATCCAAGTTCAATATAAATAAAAATCTATGATGCAGTCATTCCCTCATTCAATTCTCTAGCTCTTTGTAGCAGGAGCAGCACAAGGTATAAGTAGATTTGTTTTTTTTCTTCTTTTCTTCTGTTGATTTGAAAAGCTTTTGGAAGGTGAGGTGGTTGATTTGGTAGATGGGGGTATGTTGATCAGTAGGATTAATAAGGTTTAAGGCTTACGGGTATAGCTGGTTGGGCGATCCAACCTTTTGACCTGCCATGTAAGTTTTGAATAGCTCATGTTACAAAGACAGCAGAGGGAGTGAGAGGAGCTGATATGCATGGTTAAAAGTGGTGGTGTTGGTGCTGACTTGACTGGCCGAGGAGGAAAGTCATTGTCAACACAACCACTTTTACTCCTTGATTTCAATACCTTTCCTCTTCTTTGCTGTCTTTCTAACATCTCTAATCAAATTTATACGGATAGGTTCAAATGGTTGAATCTAGAATCTTGCTGAACCCGTTTGGTTTCTTGAAAGGTGTTAATTCTGATTCAATTATTCCTGTATCAAACTTACCATTCCAGTTGATGGCCAGTCTATCTAAGGCACTAGGAAGAATCTAGCTATAACTGGTTCAATTGCACCAAAGCCTGAGGTAAACAACCACCTCATGCAAGCTATGGCTAGGGTTCAGGCAGATGGGTCCTGCAGGATGGGGCGTTTTACTATTCAATCAATCTCATGGATTTTGGTAACAAGAGTTGATCAATTGATAAGACAATGAAGGCGTTATGGACATATGGGAAGGTTGATACACTTATCTTGTCAATTGCAACAAACTCTTCTTGTCAAATTCATCGGGTTGGGGTGAATACTAGGACGGTGTTTCTTGCAGAACCCATCTGATTGATGTTGCATGCTATTGTTGGCCGACCCAACAGTAGTGCACTATCAGATTTAGTGAGTGTCATCTCCAGAATTACGTTAGATTCACAACTACTTAGCCTTGATAAATTTATAGGCAGGCTTCACTAAATTTATAGAAATCATATATTACAGACCCAACATTACAGGGTCTAATGAATGACATAATTTGACCAGCCGGATAAAAGGAAACAAATTTATATCAATGTGATCTGTCAATTCAATTATCCCCAACATTAAACAATGCAAAGGGACCTAAAGAAATTTATATCAATGTGATATCTGTCTATTCAATTATCCCCAACATTAAACAATGCAAAGGCACCTAAAGGAACAGAACTAACAAAAGAAAAAAATGATTATTACTTTTCTTTCAAACCTCTATAACAAGGCAAGTTACTCGGATCCACTCTTGTGAGGTACTCTGGGAAGTGATTCTCACCTTTGTTTGCCATCTAATCAGGTGCACATTTGTTTATCAGAGAAGTTTGCCATCTGATCATTCCCATATTAGATACTGAATAGATTTCTCAATGCTTTTGCAGCACATTGATACAGAGTTGGGATCTAATTGGCTTCAACTTATTTGAGTTGCACATTCCAGTCTTCTTTCTCAGCATTCCAATCTTCTCTTTCTCTTTCTCTTTCAAACGATACATTCCAGTTACCTGTTAGATGACAAAACTGATAAAGACACAATAATTCTGAAGAAATGGCATGAGACAGCATAGGTTTGGGGAGAGAAATATACTGACATTCCATAGCCAAACGCAGCTGCGATTTCATCAAGCTTTTGTATAGACCACATTCCTCCTATGCTTGTTCACAAATGAAACAAATACTGAGTCACTGACATTCAATAACACAAGAGAAGAACCATTTAGACGGAAACAAGGGTATATATAGTGATTATAATTGATTACTGCCACAGATAAGTGTTAAGTGCTGAAAACTATGATATTCAAACCCTATAATGTAAAATATTATACTAAAAGCTAATGATATAAATGACATCATTAGGGAACTTGTCAGCGTCAACACTAAACAAAAACAACGAAATAAAGGTAGATTGCAATTTAAGTTACTACCGGAATTATTCATAAGATTAGCAAGAAACAATATAAAAAAAATCCTTATATGTCAAAAAGGAATCACGAGAACAGGTACAAGACCTCAGAAGTTCTTATTATACTTGTACTTGTTTACTATTCTCAAGTTGTCTTGTAACCAATGCAAGGATAGCTTGATGAAACAAAGCTAATAGAATTAACAGGGGGAGCTAGGTAAGTATTCTAAACAATACCCATTCCAAGATGCAACCGAGTGTCGCAAAGTGCAAACCATATTCCAATATTAAGAAACTAATACATTGCTAAATCATTTTTCAGTAATTCAACCAACAAACAATCACTAACACACTCCGACACAGCAATACGAGGATGAATCATGTCTTTTAAACGAAGAAACATTTAATGATGATCTTAGTAAATGACAGGTAAATACGGATGATTTTGCAAGCAAGTACTAAATTCAACATCAAAAAGGCAAGGTTAATCATCCCAATTGACAAACATTCTCATCATTAAGCTTACTTAATCAGATAGTTTCTTAACATTACAGGCAGCATCATTTCTTATTCATTGCTAATTGATATTAATCGAAAGCCCAACAAAATAACAAACCCCAGATCAAATTTTAGTGTAAAATCTTTTTTTTCTTTTTTTCGCTAAATCACATTTTTTTATTGAATATAAGGCCTAAATTTAAGCCCAAAGTTTTACAGAACTAAAAAACAGAAGCTAAATCAATACGGACTTAGAAAGTTAAGTAGGGACACTACACTGAGCAAGGAGAGCTAGACTAGAATTCAACAATAGTAAAAGTAAGCCACTATTGGCTGTTCAATCCTCTTAAGAGAAGAGGGTCTTCCAATGTGAATATTTGTTTCTCCTGCTTTCAAACCTACTCCATTGGTTGCTAATGTGATTGCTGAAAAGTTTACTTTCTTTATGCAGTGTGTTACATTGCAAGTAGTTCTAAATTCAATAACAAAAAGGCAAGGAGACAAATTTAAGATGTAGAAAAACTTTGTAGTTGACAAACATTATAATCACCTATTGTTTCAAAATCGCATGTGGCTTATCAGAATCATGTATAAGAATAAACACAACAAAATCTCAACTTCGTTGCAGGTCTGTGACAGACTTTGCTACCACTGCAATTCTATGCTTGGTGATTGCACAATCCGCCTAGTGATAAGTTGCATACATGAACATGATACAGCTTCCCTGTTGAGTCATATTTCAAGGCAGATTGTGCAATCATCAAGCATCACTACCAAATAACTTTGTGCCATCTTCAATTTTACCGAAAGCACAATGTGAAATCTGGTTAAAAACTTGAATTCATCATTCATGACTAGTATCCCAACCCCAGATTCCAAAATTAAAACATAAAAAATAAAACTCAGAAACTGAAATGTGAAATTAGGAAAGATAATACCGTTGACGTCCAATCAATAATTTCTGGAGAAGAAGTAGTCGGCCGGTGCTTCTTGCGGCGCATTTCATCCTGCCTACGCGTGGGGTCCTTAGGAATCCTGTGGCTTGCAATGAACATCAAATCTGGGTTTTCAGCATTAAAGGATGGGTGTTCCCAGATTGGTTTACTGTTAACTTTAACAATCCTCTGCAAATTAAGAATCAGCGAGACCAACCTTTAGTTTCAAAATAATGCACTGCACATAATGAGACAGTAACAAATTCCATGTGCATACAAGAAATACATTAGCTATATAGCAAGCGCAATAAAGAGAGTTTAGGAATAAACAATATTATTATAACAATTAAGATGACCTTGCCATCCATCATGATATCATGATAATTACCAATACCAGAAAGACAAAACAAGTGTTGCAAAGAGAAGCAACCAAACTTGGTAGCTCATAGAAGATATCATGATAAGATCAAGTACCCAACAAAACTGAATCATTTTTAGTATTAAGATCTGAAACTGTTACTAAACTGAAACAATGAAATCTAATGCTGTGAAGGAGAGTATATAGTATAAAGAAGTGTCCTAACCTGTACAGAGCTGCATTAAGGCATTCCTTAATCTTTTTTATGGATGGAATTTGATCTTCCTTAACCACATCTAACCTTGTTTTTGAGAGGAAATATCATAATGCTGGTTTTTGATTGTTTGTGTAGATGGATGTGGGGATCATCATCCCAATCACCCATTTCTTGAACAGAAGAAAAATTCAAAATGAAAGATGTTCTTAGATTTCACGGAGTTTCATAAAACCAGAGAGAAACGAAGGCGGCGGCGATGTGTTAGATTTAGTTCATTGGGAGAGAGAAATGAACAACTTCTTCTCTATATAGTGCATCCCTAAACCCTAACGGCTGCCCTTTATCCACCAGAGCCAAGAGGCACTCAAAGTTAGCCCACTGAACATATATCCAAATGTGACATATAAGCCCACTAATTCATTTTTCTGAGTCAGACCAAACCTTTTTTTTTTCTGAGTCAGACCAATGCATACTAGCAAATTTATTTTGTTAAGCCAAAGTGAGCTAAACAATGCAACCATTATGACCCTCGGTTAATTTCGGCAATAGTATATTGTGCTCGTATGCTACACATAGGAGAAAATTTTCTCATTAGCTTTCCTAGGTCTTTTCTGGATCAGTTTTTGATAAAAATCTTATTAACGTTTTTAAATATTGGTTTGAAAAGAAAAAAAACAAAGGGGGAAAGGCCGCGGGCTGAGGGCAGTGCTTAATCTTGGAGGTGCCGAAATGGCTAATAAAATAACTCCATTATAGTATATTTTTTGCTTGGTCAATCTTGGTCAACTATACCTGACCAAGGTATCATCAAATAGAAATTTCTGTTTCGATCAATGTCGGTGGTCGGTGCTACATGTAACATATAGAGGAATCTCCAGAAGTTGAAGTCCGGCTTTCATGTTTCAATCATCTATCACGCATTCTCTTCTCTAGCTCTTTCTTTTTGATATGTTTTTTTGAAGCAAGAAACAGGTATGTTGATCAACAGGATTACTAAGGCTTAAGGATACAGCAGGTTGGGCGATCCAACGTTTTGACCTGCCATGTAAGTTTTGAGTAGATCAGGTTGAGTTCAGAAACAACCTCAAGTTGAGGATTGCCCTCTTTAAATGCAGGCAGTACAGATTTCATGAACTCCCCGCAACTATAATTTTCAGTTAGTGAAAATAAAAAATGAACTTCCAGAAACTATGATCACACTCAAATTATCAAACACTACACCATATTAAGGTTTTTGTTATACAATAAATCCATCACTTAAAATATTTGTTATGGATTATAAATGTGCTAAATGTGGTGTTATAATTTGTGTCACAGTTTTAATATGACGACTAATATCCATTACAGAAAATAATTAATATATAATTAATATTATAACTACAATCCATCACATTAAGTTTGTTATGGTTTAACCAAAAATGATATATTATGCTTAACATTAACTTTGTAATGGTTGTAAGTAGTAATAAAATATTTTATTACAGGTGTGACCGACCATTAAGGAGATGACACGTGTCTTTTTTTAATTATGGTTGTAATTGTTATAAATTTTGTAACAGATTTAATAAAATTTAATTGACCAATAAAATTATGACACGTGGATTCTTTTGTCATGGTTGTTATTGTCATAGAGTATTTTGTAACGATTTTAACACAATTTAACTGGCCATTAAGAAAATGACATGTGTCTTCTTATTTGTGTTATAAATTTTGTCATGCACATCTCAAGTTACAAAATACAAGATCTTAGGTAAATAAAAAAGTCGGATTTCGTGTGGCCATAACTGCAGATATGGTGCAATTTTAGGTCATCCTGATCCAACGACTAATAATGTTAACCTAACGGATTCGCATTAGGCCCGGCGGAAGGAAATGGTAGTGTCGTTGCGGCTCCTGGACAGGAGCATTCACAGCTGATGTTGTTGTTGGTGGTTGAGCCACAGGTGGAACTACTGCTTTCTCGAAAATAAACTGAGGTACAAAAGGAAACAAACACGATGTATTATGAAATGGAACTGTAAATACAAAGTTTTTCATGTGATCATGCAAGACATGAAATGAACTACGTATAGAGCAGTTGAAGGGAGAAGTAAATGCACCTTTGTAAACAAGACATCTCTGTCGTTCAAATGCACTACGCCATCCTTGAGAATACATTTCCATTTGCTCCTGTAAAAAATAACAGTATAATTTCTAAGCTTATTAACTAAAACTTGAAAAGCTAAAAGCTACATGAGATTCTAACATGACGACGTTACATTTCCAGTCTCATCCAATGATGGATTACAAAAACAGTGTACCTTTTCATTCTGAGCCAATACCAAATGACCTATGCTAGTCTCTTCATCTTCCTGGTCCAGATCATCCAAGTCGTCATCATCATCTTCATTCAGAGGTGACTCCTCATCCTCTTCTATTTCTGGTTTTCCATGCTTAGGGGTCCCCACATTTGGTGTGTCAACAGGATCTGCAACATGAGAATCTTAATGGGTTATACTTTTTATGATTTGAATTCTCGTTAAGACCCATAGTGCACGACTTCATATGGTATCACCACATAGCGAATTAAAAAGCAATACAGATAATAAATTAATACTCCTCCGATTTGATAAAATTCTCAATCATCGAAAGACCTTGTCAATAAAAATAATGTGAAACTACTTGTCAATGTAAAGTGAAATCACAATTGTCATCAGAGTCAAAGAAAAAATAAAAAAAAAAAAAGCAATTAATTTTTTTAAATTTATTTATAATTATTTAAGAAATAGTAAGTTTACCATAACTTGTTGGCATATTGTAGTTTTTAACACGTACACCCTATCCACCATACTAATTGGAAACGAAAAGATATCATTATTGAACGCACATACAATGACAAGTCTACTATAACATTAAACTAAAAACTATTCATACTCATGCTTGGTTGTTCACTAGACTGAACCTAGTAAAGATGAGAAAGTGAGAAAAGATGTTAAACTACCTCTACACATAAACCAGCAGATGGGGACTCAATTTTTCGATCCAAACGACCTAAACGCATGAGGGCAGGATTCAGGACATCAGCTCGATTTGTTGCTGCTATCACCTGCAGTTAACCATGACATATATTTGAGTACTACTCACTGGTACTAATGCTCCAATTGATCAAATGCACATATAGAGCAACGATATTTATCATCCCAATTAGGAGCCTCTAAAATCGTTTCCTACATACTCACTGAGACCATTCAACATTTCAAGTTTATCATGACAAAGCCAACAAACAGAATTTAAAAATAAACTTTTGCCACTTGCCCACTTCGCAACAGAACTTTAGTGAGAGGTTTGCTTTAACTAACTATCTAAACATCTAAAGTACCCTAAAGATGAAACTGCAGCCCGTACCTGTAGTGAACCAACAGTAAGTCCACAAGTAAGTCATTACCATAAAAAACCTGAGACATATCAAGGATAAGTAATTTACCTGTAAAGACACAATTGCATTTGTTGTAGTCATAGATTCATCCAGTGGAACTATATGTTAAAGAGATTAAATCCTCCGTCATCGCTGCATCAGATTCTATCACTCGTTTTAGCTGAACAATTAAGAAAAATTAGTAAGAAAATCTGTTCCTTCAATTGGGTCATCTAGTTCATACAACTATCAGTAGGAAACAGAGTTGGTATCACAGAATTACTGTATATAAATGGATGCATACCATAATACATCCATACATGTCTACCTTCCACTTTTGCCATTAAATGAATAGTAAATAACAAAGACCAGAAATCTAACCTCTTCAGAGATCAATCCATCTGCACCTAAAACCTTCAGAGTCCCAATAAACTTTTTTACAAACTGAAAATGGAGAAAATGTTAAATGCAAATGACCAGAAAAGGAAAATATCCCCTCTTCCCTCCTCCTTTACCCGGGCTTGGGACCGGCATTTTACAAATGGCGGAGTTAAAAGGTTGGTTGGCAAGAAAATTGAACACACCACAGAAGAAAAAATACTTTTATTAAAGATGAAAAATTGAAAAGGATCTAATTTCGAAGTTCACAAAAGAAATAGACTAAAATGCAGAGAAACCTAATAGATCAGGAATTGTTCATTCGTTCATGAACTCCATACGCGACACAGGCCAAATCAAAAATTCATTTGCAGTATATTCCCACAAGTGATTACGATCATCGGCTTGAGGAGCATCGGGTACTTGGCAGTCACCATCATAAATGGATTTCAGACGTATTTTCCTCTCGTCTGCCAAGACTTGAACTGTGTGACACATTTCTCCTTCTTGTCCATAAACTACATATCCTGTAGCAACTGTTAATCTCTTTTTTGTTGAAAAGATGCACGAATTGGACTCCGTCCTGCGGGTTTTCAACGCCAACAAGACCGGTGTTTGAGCCGTGATTGGGAACAGTGGTTCTCTGAACATTTGGAATTGGTTGATTGTTGCCAGCATGTTCGTTTTGTTGTTGCTCTCCCATAGCTTGATGTTGGTTATGTTGTTGTTCTGCCATAGCTACAGGGTGGTTTTCCGGCTTATCCGCCATAGCTTGGGGATGCTTGGTTTTTCTGCTGGTCTCGTATAGCTTGCAGCACAATCTATTCCAACGGGCAACACAACTCAGAGAACTCCTAGATTTTTCATGACATGTAAATGAAAACAAAACAGATAATTCAATAGTTCACCTTTGTAATTCTCTGGGTTGTCCTTTCCACTCAATCTCGTCCATCCCGGCACCTTTTTGCAGCCATGACAAAGGTTGCAAGATTTGCTTGTAACGTTTGTGCTTTAGATGTGTGCGAGGAATAACCTAATAAACCAGATTTGCCTTTGTCAGGGCCAAAAACTTCGGTTATTTCATCGTTATCGATATCCATGGGGTCTACCAATCCTTCATCAATTACTTTTTCTTTTTTCAGTAGCAGCCTTCACTTTCTCCTGTGATACATATTGACAAGGGTAAGTGATCATTCAAAAGTAAACAGATAAATTTGAAGTATTCCTAATAGACTTACATATGCCTCGACAGCTGAAGGGTGAACTTTTCCATCTTTTCCTACATGACCCTCCATCCATGAGACGCCCGCCTAACATTATCAATCCCACCTTCTTTTTGAGCCTGCATACAGTATGTACATGTTATTCTTACACAAGTATAACATGTGATGATTTAAAAGGGTGAAAAATTTGATAGCAGGTACTTACAAGATTATAACATTTGTTTGCATACGATAGTCGTCCAAGAGTGTGCTTAATGCTCTTCTTCTTATGATTTGATCCACACTTGGCATGCTTTTGCTTAACAGCAGGGGTCACTCTCGTGTAACACAAAAGTTTTCCAATGATCAAGGCTGTAATGCATAGGGCATGCAGCTATTTTTTTCAGCCATGGTGACTTTTCCCTTGAGAGGACCTCTTCGTAACTCATACTTGAATGACCTCAACTTCTGGGGGAAAGTTTTCATCACAAACTTCTTGGCCAAATGACTTGGAACGTTAAACTCATACTTTTGCTGAAATAAACAAGCTTTTACGTCAGAAAATCAAAGACAAGACAAATCAAGCCATCCTATCCTAAATCAAACACAAAACAACACATATATAAACTGAAATAAATCAAACATCATGGTAGCTAAGATTGTAAGTACAATGTATAAAATATATACCATCAACTTATTCCAGACATTCTCTTTCAAGATCCTTGGAACTATCCTCCAATCTAGGAATGACACCGGACAATGTGCCGGACAAGTTCTCCAAAGAAGAGTAGCAAATTGTTGTGAATTGGGACCTTTAAGTCTGCCACTTTCATCCATTTCTACCCTCATCTTTGGAGCAGTTTGAGCAGTGGGAACATTTGTTGCAATTTCAGCAGTTTGAGATGTAGGAACTGTTGTGGGTACACCATTAGAGATTGCAGTTGTTTCCATCTGCAATACAACAAAAAAGAAAAACTATAAAATCAAATAAAACATAAAAAAGTGATATATGGTACAATCGTGAACCTTTCAATTAACAGAAAAGTAAAACAACCAAAGAAACCTAACACCAGTTCCACAAACTACCAAGCTTATTCCAAGAAAAAACCAGGGATTTTAATCCAATTGAAGAAATAAAAAGACCCCTTCAATTGATTTTAATGTTCTATCAAAACCTAAAACAAACATTAAAACATCATTAAAATTTTCATCCATCTGATTATATATCAGAAGAAGAAAACCCCTTTCTCGATAATTGGTATTAGTCTATTGAACAGATTAAAACCAATCATCTTTTTCCATAACTGCACCCTAATAAAAACATTAGAAGAAAACCCCTTTCCATAAATTGGTTTTAGTCAATAAAACAGATTAAAACCAAATCATCTTTTCAATAAACAAACCCTAACAAAAAAATATCAGAAACCCTAAAATACAAAATCACAAATAAACTAAAGGTTTGATAAAAGTACCTTGACAAAAAAATAACTTGTTTTTCAAATACAATGAAAATCATTGTGTTGAAGGCCTCTTTTATAAGCAAACTGGATTTTGGAATTAAATTCTCAGTGAAAATTGGGAGCGGGAGATGAAAAAAAGAGAGGGAATTTTTGGATCTTAATTTGTTGAATTTTTTTCGAGTGATAAGTTTCTCGTTATTGAGACCTCGAATTCAGAAAGAAAATCTTTGTGTGAGCTGGAGATGAAAAAATTAGGGGGAATTTTTGAAGCTTGAGTAAATCTTCTGCAGATTTGGAGGAGGGAGAGCAAAAAAAGGGGGAGAATTTGTGAACTCGATCCGAAGAAATTTCCGTGTAAAGTTTATTTTTAGAAAACCCCGATTGTTAGGATTAATTGATATAAACTAGAAAGAGTTTCTACAGGTGGGTGGTCGGTAGTTTTTGGGCCTGATTGTGGTCTGCCAATGCAAACCGAGACTATAGTTTGCCAAATAACATGTGACTTCTCTTCAAAAAAAAAAATGCGACACTTTGTCAAGGCCCTAGTTCCTTGGATCTTTATTTATGCCAAATAATATGTTTTTTCACGTGTAAATGGACATTAAAAATTTGTATTTATCAAAAATGTAGTCGATAATAAAATTGGTGGATCTTTCCAGGAATTGATAAGCGGGAGTAAGAACCGAGTGATTTGGTTTTAAATGATTTCGCAAATATTGATTTTAAATAGAAAAATTCACAGTGTATTTTATCATTGTCGAGAATGATGATTGAAGAACCAATCGAGTGATTAATCACTTCCAAGCGTACAAATTAATCCAACATTTATTTGGATTCAAGAAACGGTGAATCATTACGATAATTTGTTACGAGATATTCGAATACAACAATCAATCTTGAAAATTCGAGATTTGGCATAAATTAACTTACCATTGTCGAGAACGATAACCAAGATTGATTTGGATTGAACCGATTGTATCCAATAATGCAATAATCATTTAGAAGCGTAAAAATTCACATCTTTTTTGTCAAAATTGAAGTTCAATAATAAATTTTGCAGATCTTTTCAGGAATGGTGAATCATTACAGTTATTTGTTACGAGATATTCGAATATAACCATCAATCTTCAAAATTTGAGATTTAGCACAAGTTAACTTACAATTGTCGAGAATGATAATCCAAGAGTGATTTGGATTGAACCGATTGTATCCAATTATACAATGGTCATTTAGAAGCGTACAAATTCCCATCTTTTTTGTCAAAATTTAAGTTGGTAATAAATTTCGCGTATCTTTTTCAAGAAACGGTGAATCATTACGGTAATTTTTACGAGATATTCGAATATAACAATCAATCTTGAAATTTGAGATTTAGCATAAGTTAACTTGCCATTGTCGAGAACGATAACCAAGAGTGATTTGGATTAAACCGATTGTATCCAATTATGCGGTGATCATTTCCAAGATCACAAATTCACATCTTTTTTGTCAAAATTTAAGTTCGACAATAAATTTTGCGGATCTTTTCAAGAAACAATGAATCATTAAGGTTATTTTGTCACAGGTCGTCCGAATACAACCATCAATCTTGAAAATTCGAGATCTAGCATATGTCTTCTTACCACTATCAAGAACGATAATCCAAGAGTGATTTGGATTGAACCGATTTTATCGAGCTATGCAATGGTCATTTCCAAGCGCACAAATTCACATCTTTTTTGTCAAAATTTAAGTTCCATAATAAATTTTGCGGATCTTTTCAAGAAACAATGAATCATTATGGTTATTTTGTTACAGGTCGTCCGAATACAACCATCAATCTTGAAAATTCGAGATCTAGCATATGTCTTCTTACCACTATCAGGAACGATAATCAAAGAGTTATTTGGATTGAACCGATTGTATCAAATTATGCAATGATCATTTCCAAGCGCACATATTCACATCTTTTTTGTCAAAATTTAAGTTCGATAATAAATTTTGCGGATCTTTTCAAGAAACAATGAATCATTAAGGTTATTTTTCTACAAATCGTCCAATACAAATCAAAAATCCGAACATAAAAGTAGGTAGCAACTAATTAACTAGTTTGTGTAATCAAGATCAAGTTTTTCGTTGCACCATCAGACGAGCTAAATGAGGTTCATCTGCAAATATGTTCGAAAATCGCCAGGACTAGGCTTCTCAAGTTTGTCTATTGTTGCCAATATTCGTTTTGGTGAATGAATAACAGCCCAGTGATCGAACTTTTCAAATCTTTGGAATAGAAGACTTGGCTAGCCTCTTCAACAAGAACTGCACGGCTCGTCATACAAATTAGGAACTCCTCATATTATTCAATTTAACTAAAACTAAATCAATCTTTGAAAACTTTGATTCCACTACCTGCCTTCACCCAATCACAGTAGAACACGGTCTCATGAAAAGTAGTATAGTCCAATTCAAGGATTTGATTGATCACTCCATACCACTTTGATAAGTGAGTTTCGTGGGATTTATCACTTTTATTTCTCCTAAACGTCGTGTATGCCTCTACGCAGATACCACTATCTTGAGTACAATGGTCTTCTTCATAAGATCTTGGAGCAAAAACAAAACCATTTACGCGGTATTTTTCAAACTCTACCGCTCCAACTGGACCCCATGCCAATCGCCATAAGTCTGAATCCGTTTTTCCCTCCTCCGTTAGCTATGCAAAACAATATGGACAACAGTCAACAAGTGATAAACTCACAACAACATGTATATTATAATTTTTCCATAAAGGGCTCTAAACCATCTGGGCTTCCATTAAGGCAAACTGAAGTGTAAGTTTGTGTGAATTTTCAGTTATCATCACTCAACCTAAATACGCTGATAAGGTAATAGATCATATTGAACTTCTCAAGTAATAACAAAAAGAGTGACATACCTTATCAGCCAACCAGGTAATGAAGCTAGTCTGTTTTTCTACCTCGTCCAATGTGATCTCTTTACCATTAGAATCTAAAATGGGTAATACGGTTTCGCCATACTCCCTAACAAGATAAAACATGTTGGAATAGTCGGAAATCAATTTCTTTATTTCCAAAATGTAAATTTGAAGAAAAGATAGTTATGAAGTATAAATACATACCTGTAATAGTCGTCGAGACCCGGAGGGTTTACTCGAAACAATACCCACCGACGTATTTGTACAAATTGTACGTTAGTCAGTTTTACTTTCTTCTCTTTTGATTGAGGACCCACATCACTGAACTCTGAATCCGGATGTAAAAATGCTTCCCAAGTGCGCTTGTGATTTCCGTCGCTACCATTTGGCATGAACTCCATCGCATTCACGACAAACTCTTGTGCACCGTAGGACACTGCAATAGACCCTTCTTTATATCTTTTATTACTTGGTATGTTTTTGCAGCTCTTCATTGCCCTGTTTCAGTACCCGCATATAAGTAAAACAAAAGACTGGTATAAAAAATAACAAACACCATACAAGTATAAGAACTATTTACCTCTCAAAAGGGTACATCCACCGATACATAACGGGTCCACAAATCAATGCTTCATCCGCCAAGTGAACCATATTGTGGACACTTATATCAAAAAAAGAAGCTGGAAAGTACTTTTCAAGAACACACATTGCCTCTGCAACCATGAGTTCAGCCTTCCGGAGATCACTTTTACACAGAACTTTTGAACACAGTATTCTGAAAAACAGGCTGATTTGATGAAGTGCAGTACGCAACTCTTTGTGTGGAAAAGCATGCTGAAGCAGAACCGGCAATAGATACTCCATAATCACATGGTAGTCGTGCGATTTCAAGTTAGTTATACTCAGCATTTGCATATTGACATTGTTGCTTATGTTGGATGAAAAACCAGAAGGAAATTTAAGATCTTTAAGAATCCTGCAAAAATCAGCCTTTTCACCTTTGCTCAAGACAAACACCGGCACTGGTTTTACATCAGCTCCACTATGAGGATTTTGTGTAGTCCACTGTCCACAATGGAGACCTAGCGCTTTTAATTCTTCTCGTGCATTCCACGAAGTTGTAGACTTATTTTGATTATCGAAGAGTGTCTCCATAATATGTTCCATGACATTTTTCGGTGTGCATCACATCAACACAATGCCGTAAACGAAGCATACAGTAGACTTCAAGATCCCACCAACCACACTTCTTATAAAATGCACCGGTTAGTTGATTTTCCACTTCAAGACCGTCATCATTATCCGGATCGTATCTCTTTCTCTTCACCGTTTTGCGTTTCACCAACTTTCCAGGTTTGTATTCGACCAAAGCTAATTTTTCTAGAGACTCCTTTCCAGTCAATCTCTTTGGAGCAGTTTTAAGCTCATCTGTTTTTAGACCCAAAAGTCCTCCCTTCTTTCTAAATGGGTGATTGGTCTTAAGGAATATCCGATAGTTCGGATACACGATCTTACTACCATAAGGCAAGTGAATACTCCGTGTCTTGTCTGCACAACAAACACAAGCAAAATACCCATGAGTAGTACATCCCGACAAAACACCTTGTGCTGGCAAGTCATGAATCCCCCACATCAGGCAAGCTCTAAGAAGAAATTTTTCCTTTCTGAGCGCATCATTAACTAAAATCCCGTTCTCCCAAAAGTCTTTAAATTCATCTAGTAGTGGCTGTGCAAACACACATATATCTTGTCCTGGTGATTTACGCCCAGGAATCAACAAGGACATCATTTGAAATTCTGATTTCATGCATAATGAAGGTGGAAGATTATACATCACCAAGATCACAGGCCAACAACTCCAATTCAAACTCTGCACACCATTAGGATTGAATCCATCGGTTGAAATACCAAACCAAACATTTCTTCCCTCCGCTGCAAACTCTGGAAATTTCTTTTTCACCGAAGCCCACTGAGGTGAATCGATCGGATGGCGCATGAACTCATTGGAAACTTCTGCTTGATGATGCCAATACATTTTATCCGATATCCAAGGTATACTATAAAATCTCTTCAGTCTTTCTCCAACGGGAAAATGTCTCAGTACCAGGCAAGGTTCTTTCGTCAACTTCGGCCCAAATTTCCCTTCTTTAACCTTATATCTTGAAGCGTCACATACCGGACATCTCGTTGCATTTTCATGCTCTTTATAGTACAGAATACAATGATTCGGGCACGCATGAATAGACTTACATTTCATTCCCAGATCTGTAACCATTGACTTAATCTCCGAATATTTACTGGGCAATGTGTTTTCCTTTGGTAGCCACCCTTTTATCATTGTCAACAAACTGTTCACGCAATTACCGGAAATTCCAAATTGTTTCTTTACATTAAGCAGCTCGATAATTGCAGAGAGTGTGCTGACCCCACCTTCACAAGTAGGATACAATTTCTGTTTGGCCAGTTTTTTGTACTTATCGTGACGCTTCTGCATATCTGGTTCAAGCTCAAAGGGTTCTTCATTACTAGTATATGTCTCATCATCATCATCCATATGAACGTCACCATCAACTTCAAATGCAGCATCAATAAAAGCACTCAAATCTGGAAATACATTTTCTCTGACTTGCTCCTTAGCCACATTCTCTGGTGGATTTCTCATTGCAATATGAACCGGCTGATGCTCACCATGCAAGACCCAAGTCACATACGACTGGTCAATACCGTGCTCGTTCAAATGTTGCTCCACTATCCCAATACTCAAACGATGCCTATTTTCACATTTAACACAAGGGCAGGCACAATTTGTTTTCCAAAAACCATTTGTAGATGCATACTGAATGAAGAACTTCACCCCATCTCTATATACTTTACCAAACCTATCTGATTCAAACATCCAAGATTTATCCACTTCTCCCGACATTCTGAAAGTTAAAAACAAGCAAATGCATCATTATACCATGAAGATTAAATAACCCATTACAACATACAAACAGGTGCATGAAAAGTAAAAAACATAAGAATTAACTGGCCATGACTCATGAGAAATGAGGTACAAATGGATACAAAAAGATTTAGTTGTGTTACAGATTATCAGTCCAATAGTTTGTGATTACTGGCACACTATCCTCAGAAATTTTTATGGCAATCATTTGCCAAATCCACAGTCATAATATTTGTGCAGACTGTACTAAACACTACCGGGCATTGGCCTCAACTAAATGAGGCTCGCATCCTCAATTAAGGCTCAATAACCCAATTAAACAAATGTCACTATACTGAAATAATTTATTGCAAAAAACTAACCTAGGGCAAGTCGATTCAAAATACAAGTAAAGATTAGGTGATATAAGTTAAGAATTTAGAGCAAACTCGTCGTTAGAAAGTAAGTACAGCTGATACAAAGCTACAGTTGAATGTTCAGAGTAGCACTTACTAAATAGTAGTAAGTGTCATGTCTAATTACGTCCCTTGCTACATTAGTACATTTCAAAGGGCCAAACTTGATTGATCCCTGTAAGAGACAATTTTCCGTTTGCTATTTCTGACTAGTGTGGTCTTATAGAAACCGTTAAGTTGTTCCCTCTAAGAAAACTATGTAGTAGCAACTAAATTTCCATCTCTTTTACTTGTTTTCGTTTTATAGGCACAGTGGAACCCACAGCAAATACACGTATGGCCAGTTGCAGCCTCATGCGGTCATACTTAGAGTTCTCTTGAGAATTTATTTAACAAAGTATCGACCCTTCAGTGTTTAAATATATGAGTCAGAGCTGCAAGTTTTGAAACATGCCGTGAATCTAAGTGGAGCAATACAGCCTTAACATTTCTATGGTGGCATTTTGATAATACATCCCACAGGGTTACTCCATAAGAATTGGTGGTATCAGTTGCCTGGTCTTTGGATTTCAAACTAATTAAACAGAGTTTTCACATCAAGAGATTTTATTTATTCAATATGTGTTTATATTTGAAAATTTAATATGCTGGTGGTGGCAGTCAATATCTCCTAGATAATCTATATAGTTATGTCTACCATGTTCATGTAAAGCATTTTGACCCAATTAATCTGGGTATAGAACCTAAACCTCGAACAACATTCTCTACGGTCTGCAAATTGATAAATTTGAATAATCTTCGGGTGAAGTCTACAATCTGGTCTTATCTTCAAGTACTTGAAAAAAAAATTATAATTTCTGTTGCAAATGAAAACGAAGTCAAAAATACTAACTTGTGAACTGTCCAGGATCGAAAAAAAAAAGAAAATACCCTCTTCCTTTTTACTGATACTTTGACAGTGCAATGGCCATGCACCAAAATCCTGCAATATGATCACAAAAGGTTCAAAGTTAGTTTCAGGAACAACAATGACCAGTCACCAACTCAATTTTTCTAATCTTTTCAAATAATTCAAGGTAACTGTATTCTCTTTAAATTGGTCATCAGTGGAGTTAATAAAACACACTTGCTAACCATGTGCTTGGGTTGGGTAGGTGGGAGGAGACGACTCAAGTAAGATATATAGCTCAGTAACAAATTTGGCTTATGGGGGGTGTAACTGAGACCTAAATTTAAAGATAAAGACCTTAATGTGGTGTCATACGGAGCATCAGATCTCATATTATAACTAATCATATTTTTTACAACTAATCATTTGGGCAATGCAAATTTATGCTTAGCCGCAACCTCTGACAGGCACTTGCACTTCAAAACTGGTAGGATGCCTAGCTGTGCACATTTTATGAGCAGTATTGAGAAAACAGAAAACCGAAATGTATATAGAATTGTAGCGAGTGTCAACAGACTGGCAGAGGCAATTGAAATAGGCATAATTGGGTTAGAAAATCCGAGTAACCAGTTGAACAATAGAGCAAGGAGCAATAGCCATTTACAAAACATAAGCACCATGAGTGGAATCAATTGAGCTCAGTGGATTATGTCAGACAATATTACAGCAGGTAAAAAGGGAAAACCATAGTAAAATAAATTTCATACAGAAAATTGCAGGCGAAACTAAACTATTCACATTCCTTTTTTAGTTCTTAACTGAATGGAGATGTAAATTTATCCATTAGCCAAATAGTGCTGCACCACAAGAAGCAATGTAAAGTAGAAAAAAGAACTTAGCATCATGTTAGGAGCCAAATCTGTTAGCTGCTAATAACATGAGGATTTGTCTCTTGAGTCTTGACTATTCAACGTAAAATAGAAGAATGAGTTTAACACATACAGAACAGGAACCAGCGAGAACACACTTCTTAGTTGTTCCATAATACATAAAATTCCAGACATACCTTATAGACTGCTGTCTGAGAGGAATTCTAATCCTATACTAATAATGAATTACTTCTAATTTTACCACGAACCCCCAATTTTAAACACCCTACTTGATTAAAACCCCTAAATTTTTTTTTTGAAACCCTAGGTTCAATATAAATACTGTAGTACCAAATTGAAGAAGAAGATTAGAAATCGTACCACCGCAACAAGCGAAAATTCACTGGAAGACGATCACATTATCATTTTCCGAAACTGATCTTAATTATCTCTAGTTGGTGAGATTAAAAAATTAAGGAAAGAAAAATCAGCACAATGAAGAAAAATGGAAGGACGTTTCACCGATTGACTGATAAGGAAGAAGGAGTTGATGATGGCGGGAAGACATGATCTGATTCTTCTTTCGATGGGAAAATATCTGTGATAAAACTCAGAGGATGAGTTACAGAACTTTCAGGATAAAGTTCCATTTGAAGGAAAAGTAGGCTAGGGTTAATTGACCGGACCTAATAGCCATGGAGTGTACCCCGGGTGTAATAAAAGTACATCTTTAAGATTGTTGTTTTCTTTTTATTTTATTTTATAATTATCCCGAAAGTGTGATTCATGATCATATGTGAAAAAAATTAAGCATAAAGTGTTACAGTGATTGGGGTTCACTTTTTACTGGTTGAAATGTGGGTGGACCTAGTAATTTTAGATGTGTAATATCAACTATACATAATTCTTACTAATAAAAAGCCTGGCGAGATTGGGGTATACCCAAACTAATTGGGGTATACCCAATGAGAAGGGGACATGGTGTGTCATTATTAAAAAGTGTGATTTTACTTTAATACCCTTGAAATAATTAAATCTTAAAAATAAATTCATTTCTTAATTTCATTAACCATAAAATTAAAAAAACTAACCAACTCTTAATCTTCTCTTCTTCTTCATCTTCATCTTCCATCAACCAAACCCATATAAAAATCTCAACTTTGATTTTCCAAAAAAATGTTGACTCTACCAAATGAAAAAGAAGACTATAAATGATGTTTAAACTTAAACCCATCATTGTGTTGTGTGATTTGATTGTTATATCGGAGTTAGAAATCGGAAATTTATGATTTCGTGTCTTTTCGTAAGGTCGTGACATGCATATCTTCTCGAGCTTTTCATAATGACCATGGCGCGATCGTAAAAAATTTCAATGGCGGCAGTAGGTATTTTTTGAAGACCTTGCCGACCAATACGGCGGAAGGGTATTTTTTGAATACCTTGTAGGCCAAAAACAGCATTAGGAAGGGTATTTCTTGAATACCTTCTTGCCAATAAATTTTTTTATGTATCTCCGTATGTCAAAAAACAAAAGTCGGCAAGGTCGACGATGAAGATCATGCCGGCCACTTTTGGCCTGGGCGAGGTCGGCGATGAAGACCTCGCCGGCCACTTTTAGCCAAGCGAGTGACGATGAAGATCTTGCTTGGAAGGCCACTTTTGGCCAAGATGATCTTCATTAGTCGACCTTGCCGACTTTTCATACTTTCTAACTAAAAGTGTTGATTTATTCTTTGATTTTGAGTATGATTTCATATATGATTTGCAATCCCCTTTTAGAAGTATTTTGGTTGTGTGCTTCATTTTCGTTGCAAGAGATATTCTCGAAAAAAAAAAAAAAAAAATCATCAAAAATCATCCCACAAAAGTCAATCAAAAACAAAATTTCATAACTTAAAATTCATAAGTTTTAATCTATTCAATCAATTTAAACTTAATTAATTAATCTAATCAAACTTTTAGTGTTAATTAAACGAGGGCAATTTTGCCATTTTGAAAATATTTGGTTAAGGGGTGACCTCTTTTACTTCAAAATGACCCTATTTTGTCTCATTGGGTATACCCCAATTAGTTTGAGTATACCCCAATCTCGCCAGGATAAAAAGTATCATACAATTATTTAAAAAATAACCTTAAAAATACAATGACACTTGCAAAATTCTATCACACTATACATTAGTTATAAGACTTGTGACCTATTTATTATGTGATTTAAAAGAAAAGTATGACAAATGTCTATGTTAGAAATTAGCTAATATGGTGTAGTGAAATTTCCTTTCATCTCTGTCTATCCAACACTCGAGTAACATAGCAATTACATTTACTGGAAAGTTGTGTTCTGCAACCAAGACAAAAAAAATGATAGATATGTTCTCAGCTGATTTTTACAAAATACAAAAAGAAGAGAAAAAATCCATCTTCCTTCAACGCCAAACAGTGCAAAAATGATAGATATGTTCTCAGCAGAACAAGGTTGGCATCTGACAGCCAAAGTGTATCACCAACATCAACTGACTCTGAGATAATGGCAATGGCATATGCTTTAAGCAGAACCCATGATAACAAAACTCTTAAATTCCATAAAAATTTCTCACCATTTTCTTCTGAACCAATAATATACTAGATATTTTCAATTCCCCAATAAACTAAGAACTAATAGAAAAGAGAGATAGATAAAAAAGACATGCCGGATTTTTCGATGATTTCAGTTAAAAGAGGTATTCCAAGCTGTTGTAAACAAAAGGTCTCCAAGCTGGGTCGTCATGTGGTAAAAAAAGGTCTCCAAGCTGCTAACCTTCGTATCTTCCTCAGCAAAATATTCTGCCTCTTTAGGTAACCACTTGCCTACTCTTGGCTCAAAGGACCCTTGTCATCAGTGATAGAAATCTTTCTATAACTTTCCACTTGCGTTTTTTTCGGCATTCGGATTGGGAATATCTTTGGGACTTCGAACTGTGGGGGTGCCTCTGTTCAGACATCAGAAATGTTGAAATTTAAGTTTTAGGTATAGCAGATTCTTAGTCAAGCTTTTAAAAATTTATAAGACAAACCTTAGAGCTGGAGAATTTCCTGAGAGAGCAGACTTTCCAAGTTGCCCGCAACCTTTTGTGTGTGACCAGACTTCTTTGGAATTCAAAAACCTAAAACACACAATATTAAGTATGGGCAAGAACACAAAACGATACTGCATAGTCATGGATATGGGTCAGATAACATTAAGGAACTTATCAGCATCAACACTAAACAACAACAAAAGATCCAACTCATCCAAGATTAAATTTAAGTTATTACCGAAATTATTCGTAAGACTAGTAAATGATCATTTACATAATTGTATCAAATCCTTATAAGTTAGAAGTCAAAATCACAAGAACGAGTTAGAAGTCCTTATTGTATCAAATCCTTTTATCATACGTTCGCAAGAACAATTTCCAAAAAAAAAAAAAAAAAAAAAAAAATGAAACTAAAACTAAAATTAAAATGCATTCTGCTGAATCTTCTAACTATTATAACCATAAAATTGTTATTCAGTATTACCCTTAAATGTTTAATTGAGATAACAAGAAAACGACGAACCCAGATCAAATTTTAGTACAAAATATGAATTACTTATCGAACTGAAATTAGGTTGATGTAAACATACCAATTTGTCCACAAAAAACCCATGGCGATCAGTATCCACAGAACTGAAATTAGGTTCATCTTGTGAACAAGATGAACTTCTTCCCAGCTGATGTTGCAGATCAGTATCCACATAGCAAAGGAGACCCACACCGTAAAGTATTAACATGCCTTCTTTTATATCAACGTTAGCGGCTGGGGATAGCTCATCTTACAAAACCTTATTTTTGAGAGGAAATACCATTATGCCAGTCGATCCTTGATTGTTTGTTTGTATATATAGAGAGAGATTAGAGGATCATAACAATCATCCATATTGAAAAACTCAAAATGAAATAAAAGAGTTTTTTTTTTGGATTTCACAGAGATTCAAAACAGAAGGAGGGCGGTGTGTTAGATTAGTTTAGTGAGAGAGAATAACTTCCTCTTTAAACCCTAACTAGATTTTGTGCCCGTGCTACGCACCGGGCAGACCATATTTTTACTTTTAACCATATTTTTGATTGGTGTGATGTGGCTTCGCCCCATCCGCCGCGATGCATTTTTTATTTAGTGTGGCTCGGTTTTCCCAGCCTGCTGCATTGTCTGTCGCTTAAATTTTTGATTTGGTGTGGCTCAGCTTCGCCTCGCCCCGTCCAGATGCATTTTTGACTTGGTGTCGCAGGTTTCGCCTTGTCCGGTATGATGCATTTTCATTTGGTGTGCCAGTGGCTTCCCTTGTCGTTATGCATTTTTATTTTGATGTGGCGGGATGCATTTTTAATTGGTGTGCTAAAACACATCAGGGATATTAAGATTCAATGATGCAGAAGTGCATTTTATGACGCATGGGTTTCTCGTCAATTTCTCTTGTCGATCCCTTTGTGGTATAATTCAGTCAGTAAGTCCCTCTAATATCCTTGAATACCCATTTGAACCATTATATGTACATTTTAAGGAATTTTAGTAAACCCGTTGTCGAAATAAAAATCTTTGCCAAATCGTGCAACCAAAAAGGAAGAAAGATGACGGAAGCTAGCTCATAAAATAAAAGAAATAGTGATCGACACGACACACGTACACCGATCAACATAAAGACTCACTTCATTTGTCTACATAGAGTACATGATCATTTTTAAATCTGTAGCTGAAAGTAATTGCTAAATCATTAATGACTTCATGGGAAAAAACAATTGATAGATATACTATTTTCACAAATGTACCTGCACCAAAAATATAAATACTCATTTCTAGAGACACTAAAAATACACTGTAAAGCGTATTTTGTGGTTTTCAACATGCAAGATACCTACACAAATCGAAATGTTGAGACAGTAAACATACACTGTAGAGCATTTGCTTGCCAAGCCACATCTTTTTCTTTCTCTTCTCTTGCCAACCATGAACCATGTCTTTTAGATATTCCATCAGGTTGCATCTTACTCGCCTCCTAGAAATTTCACAACATGCACCAAAAAATTCAAATAGTGTCTTTTTTAATAACAGAGTTCGGTATCGTTGAATAGCACATTGTTAAAGGATAACTACTTGTACTTGACATAACGATAACTACGTTTACTTGACATAAGTAAAACGTAAGAATCAAAAATCCAAAACTGATTGGAATGGCCACTTTTATACCCATGATGAAATCTACAACACAGTGCATAGCTAAGAACCCCAACACGGAAATGCAGCAGGCTAAAAAGTATTTCGATATTGATGCAGGGGCATATTATGATCCTTTAGAGTGTCCTTTTTATTTAGGACGTTTGCTAGTTTATCTCTTAAGAAAGAGCGTTTGTCTAGTTAGTCTTAGGGTTTTCTCTCTTTAGGTTTTGGTTGCGAGTATAAGTAGGTTATTAGCCGTCTCTTAGAAGGCAGACTTTATTATTGATTTTAAGAAAATAATCTATTGATTATCAATGAGTAATTTGGCTGCTAGCCCTAGACTCAATTTATCAACGTCATGTTGATTTCCTATCATTCTATTCTTCTAGTTTTCTGTCTATTGTCAGTTTATGTCCTATGTTGCTAGCCTAACTTCATCAATTGACGCTAGAACAAAAAAACCCACAAACCCTAGCTAGCTATCATGGCAGGAAGAGTTAGAGGTGGTGGTGGAAGAGGTACCAAAACTTATCAAGCAGAACTTAGAGAGATTAGAGTTGTAGTTGACAACATGTTCCTACGATTAGAAAGGTTGGAGCAGAAAACCAAGTTGGAGAACTTGTCTGCAAAGGTTGGAAAGGTGGAGCGACAGAGACGTGCGAGAGCCCGAATGGAGATACCAGGAAAGGCCGACGCAACCCTTTAGATTCACCGGAAGGAGTTTCTAAAGTATATGAACATGAAGATGCAGTAGTCGATAAAAGTCTTTTTTGTAGACCTGTTATTCATGAGGAAACACCATTCTCATTGTGTGAGAGTGAAGACGAACTTGTTATTCATGAGGAAACACCATTCTCATTGTGTGAGAGTGAAGACGAACTTGTTGTTCGTGAGGAAACACCATTCTCATTGTGTGAGAGTGAAGAAGATAGAGTTGTTGTGGATTGGGAATCAGCACCAGTCTACGATAGTTACCCGGATGATGAGGTTGAAGACATGGTGTTTCTTACTTGTTGGTATTAATCCTTTTATCAAGGAAGACTGACTACCCGAAGTTGAGGAAGAAGTTGTTCATACATATCTTTGATTCTTATTGTCAAGTTTACATGTTAATAAAGCTTGAGGAATGCTTGAGAACAGTGAGAAGGAAAGATAATAGAGTGGGTTATCACCTCGCATCCTTGCGATAAACTAAAGGAGTGGTGAAGAAATGGACGAGTTATAGGGTTTCTACCAGGTGGTGTTCGAGCCTTTTCCAATTTTCGGACCAAAGATACTTTTGCAAAAGATTCAGAGATCACAATTTCGATATCATGGAATCGAGAAGATAATGGTTGCGACTGGAATGGTGAACACCGTCACCACCACTAGTCACGTGGCTTTTGTTTTTGATAGAGGAAAATCAAAACAGAACATAATGGTCCTTTGGTTTGGCATCAACAAGGAGAATCGATCCGACTGTGAGGAGTATATCTCGGTCCTAACTAGTGAATCTTGTAAGTCATTCAAAGAGCTTGTTGTGTGGAGGAAGTGTTGGTGACCAAAGCAAAGATGGCAAGCTAAGATTGGTGCCTGTTTTGGGTGAAATCATTAGTAAGATTAGTGGGATGTATACGAGTATGCAAAGACATGCCAATATATGGCATAAAGGATTACAAGGGAAACCAGGGAGAAACTTGTTGCTTGCGTGCCATGGTTTGACATCTAGCGCGGACCAGAAACTAACATGTTTTGAGTATCAAGAAAGGGTGATGGAGTTAGTTCCACGATACCGAAAACAAAGAATGGAGATTGGGGTTTCGTGTTTGATCGTGGCAAAGCTGCAGAAAAATCATATGATGGGTTGAATAGTATATCTTGTCTCTGAGTGCTTTAGGATCTCTAAGGATTCGAGTTTTTTTTTTTGATCCCGGAAAACCAGCTGGACGTTATACAAGGATACAGAAGAATGAGCTTGAGGCGATATGTGCTAGAAGTTGTTAAGACATTCTCGTCGGAGTCGAGAAATCTTTCAACCTGGGGTGGTTGATGCAGGGGCATATTATGACCCTTTAGAGTGTCCTTTTTATTTAGGACGTTTGCTAGTTTATCTCTTAAGAAAGGGCGTTTATGTAGTTAGTCTTAGGGTTTTCTCTCTTAGGTTTTGGTTGCGAGTATAAGTAGGTTATTAGCCGTCTCTTAGAAGGCAGACTTTATTATTGATTTTAAGAAAATAATCTATTGATTATCAATGAGTAATTTGGCTGCTAGCCCTATACTCAATTTATCAACGTCGTGTTGATTTCCTATCATTCTATTCTTCTAGTTTTCTGTCTATTGTCAGTTTATATCCTATGTTGCTAGCCTAACTTCATCAGATATCGTCAATTATTCTCCAAACATATCAACAATAAAAAATATGATGCCAAACTTATTATATTTAGTATTTAACCTACTTGCATCACAGAGCACACACATAAAAGATCTTAAAGGAACCTCAGGTTGGGCCACATGTGTGTTTGGCCTTACATTAGGATAAAAGAGATTCGCATCACCTCCTCTCTTTTTTTCATAGCGATAGCCAGCAGCTAGTGGTAGTAATGTTCAAAATCAGTTGAAAATATAAGTTCAAAACATGCTTAAATTGAAAACTGAGTAATGTTCAATAGTTCACGTAGTTAATTTAAGATAAAATCAGTTTGGTCTACTAACATGCTTAAATTGAATTATAACAAAAACAAATACTGCAAAAATTTCATCCCTAAGTTAGCAAACCCTAAAAAAGTTAATAAGCGAAAGAACATGAACCGCCGAAATTATTTGATCATAGCCGCCTTAAATAAATCATCTACATCTATCACCTATAATAATCATGTTTTTCTTCTTGTACTCAATTGCAGACCTGTACTCGACTCAAGCATACATAACTTGGCACATGCAAATGATCTCTGTGGATAGCTCCCTTTGAAACTATAAGGTTGACTGTAGATAGATACAATGCAAATTAAAAGTGAGTCCTACACTTACTCTTAGAAGCAGATCCCTCGGCTTTCCCATATGCAAGTTCTTCTATAAGGTAAGCGTCACTCACAAAGATGCAAGCAGTAAAGTTACTTTCTTCTCTTCATTGGGATCAGTTTACAACTCTTCTTCTGTTTTAGTCTCTACTGTCTTTTTCTCTCTTTCCCTCCTCGTAAACACACAAACTTTAAGATGAATTTTTCATTAGCAAAAAAGTAAATTTCAATTTTTGAGCTCAAAAATGATATCTAAAGGGATAATCATCAAAACACATTACAGAAAAAACAGATTGCTAACAATGGTTATGGTTTGGCTCAATTTTGTGATACTGTTTCTGAGAGAGTGAAATTTGATTAAGAAAAGCTTACATAATACCTTTATCAGGCAATCCTTCTACTCATTCACCTGTGCATTAGAAGCAATTGTGGTGGCTTGGCCCTTGACCTGGTTTCGCAATAATATGAACAATAACAACACCGATTCCACAAATTAACTATGGAATTGATTGGTAGTGGAGGAAGTTCATATACCGGTTGTTTACTTCCGTGACATCTTTCTTCATGATGGGTTATATCTTCCTGAAATAGAAGAACCAGTTGTTTTTAAACCCCAGATAGAACAAAATTTCAAAGAAAGAAAGTTATTGATTTTGCAAAAACAAACGGGAAAAATTGATTAAGTTTCTTCGACAGCCAAAACTGTAGCCACTATTCAGTTACACTTCATGGATTTACCAATATGTTCTGTCGATGATGATGGTTCCACTGATTTGAATCGAACCCAGAAATCCCCAATTACATCGCAACATCGAACCCAAAACAAACCCAGATTTAATTATTAGTAACTTTTATCTTGGAATCTCAATTCCTTCACCATCACTGGTTCTCATAAAACCCTAATTCACTGATTCTTCCATGTGAGTAGAGAATCAGTAGCTAAATTTCCTCCCTTACTCTCAACAGACAATACCCATCTCTAATCACAATCTGCAAATTATGAATCGAAACCCTCTTCCAAATATACAACTTATTCAATTCTAGCAGAAACCCTAATTTCTAGGTTCAATTCTAGCTGAATCTGGAGCTCAATTAGCTTCCAGATTCATCACCATATTCTTCGATTTATCTGGATCTCAAGATTTACATGAATTACTCTAAAAAAAAAGCTATTCATTGGATTTGAGTTTGACAGGGAGAAAGACATGAAGAACAAAAGAAATAGAAGAAGAAGAGGAAGAAGAAGAAGAAGAAAAGAAAACTCACGTCGATATCCGTCAGCTTTAGATTTTTGATGTAGGTACTGTCCACGCTAACTGCGTTAATTAACGTACAGTTAAGATTCGGTGTAAACGAAGTGTAATGAATTATTTAGGCACAAAAAATGACAGAGGTGTTGTATACCCACTTCTTCTCTAACGGTGTCATAATTGGCTAGTTAAATAGAGGTGTTAACAAAGTGTAATTCATTTTTTAATGTTTTGACCAATAGAGTTCCGCCACTTGTCCTCTCCGTAATTGCTATGTGTGAAAGCTTTTATCTAAATTAATTT